>LNAC01000013.1:539774-562167 GCA_002007465.1 Ailurus styani | reverse complement strand
ACATCTTTGGAGTAGAAGCACACATATTCAAATGCTTCCTTGATACCTAGATCCTGATATCCGATAAGCTTCTCAAAATTATTATGTGTTAAAAGAAATGCTTAATCTCTTCAATATCACTTCCAGTTTGGGTTATCCCATGCTTTTACCCATATCAGCAAATTGCAAAAGCTATTTTTCCAATTTTTCAGGACAAAATTTGTGAGTCATTCTTGATGGCTTTCATTTTTTCTCACCTTAACAGGAATCAACCAGAGAAACCAGATAGCACATCTTTCATAGTATAACAAAATATGACAACCATTCAACACCTACACTGCTAGCACCTTGGTCCAAGTTGCCAACATCTCTTACAATGATTATTATAATCACTTCCCTAGTTATGTCTCTATTCCACTCTTTATTCATCACCATTTATTCTTTTTTTTAAAGATTTTATTTATTTATTTGACACAGAGAGAAAGAGACACACAGAGAGAGAGAGATCACAAGTAGACTGAGAGGCAGACAGAGAGAATGTCAGGCTCCTTGCCGAGCAGGAAGCCCAATGCGGGCCTCAATCCCAGGACCCTGAGATCATGACCTGAGCTGAAGGTAGAGGCTTTAACCCACTGAGCCATCCAGGCACCCCATCACAATTTATTCTTAATGATAATAAATGAGTAACAATCTAAAAATGGGTCATATAATGGAGGTCATCCTAGGCCAGGTTAAGGGTTTTATATTTTATTTGGTAAATTAGAAGTCATATGAGTCTTATGACCTATTTCAAGAGACCACTCTGGTTATCATGAAGGGAATACTTTTGGATGAGCAAATGTGGAAAAGAATATACAGCTCTTGTCATTGTTAGACGGAACATGATTGCATCTTGGACTAGTATGTAAATTTAAAAAAAATCAATACAATTTAGATTATAATTTGTAAAGAAGACAAAGATTTATTAAAGACTTATTCATGTGGAATAAAAGAAAGGGTTGATTAAATGGTAAGTAAATCATGCTAATTTTTAAAGGGATGTTGAAGACTGGGAGACAAATAGGTTTAGCAACAGTGAATTGAGAATTCAGATTTGAAAATATTAACTTGAGAAACCTATCAGTAAAACAAGGAGATACATCAATTAGGCAGCCTGTATCTCCTGAGAGCAGTCAATTCTGAAGCTATAAATTTATATCAGAAAATTTATAACCAGGTCTTAGAGGTTGGAAGAAACCCAATAAATACTATCCAACTTTACTTTGATGGTCTTAAATATATTGAGAATTAAAGGAGAAAATTTTATTTTCATTATTATTATTGATATTTTTCCCTTACATAAATTGTGATGGCCAAATTTAAATAACATTTAGGATGTCTAGAGAAATATCATAAAAATATATTTTTACCAGTTTTAATGTCTATTCTAGGATCTGAGTGACCAAGTCTTGTCTTTCATAATCAAAGCTAAAATTTTTATTTAAAAACCAAAGTTAAAATAATAAAATATGATTGACACCAGTTAAATATTTTTAAATATCCAGTCCTATTGATAGTCAAACTGAACTCATATTGAAAAAGATTTTGAGCTAACTTACTTTTAAAAAGCCACAATTTGTACACTTTCAGTTAGATTTAGATATATCTAATGTAATAAATCAGCTAAGAAAGATTATTGAAGGCACATTGGAAGGTTATTGAAAACTCAATTTGTCAAATAATGAAAATGTTTAATAATCATGACATGAGGAACATTTGACAATTAAACAATATTCCAAAATTTTAAAATATTTGGGGATATATGGCAAGATAATAACTAAAATTTTTTAATCCTTCAAATTGTAAACAAATATTAATATTTCAGTTTTCCAGTAGTCAAAAGTATGCTTGTAATCAAGCCAGTCAAAACCTAGTTATATTGAAAGGTACAAATGCACACTTGAAAATATTGAGAAATTACATCAATATATGCAGACATATTTTAATATTTTCTATGTCATTTCCATAAATATATTTTAATAAAAACTAAATCTGAATAACTAATCTCAAGTTTTGTATTGCTTTGTGATGTGAATTTCTGTTATGTTTTATGAACAATGTAGATTTTGAAAATTGTATTGCTGGTAGAGTAGGTTTTTAAATGCCAGTGATATTCACAGTGAGAGTGACTATTTTATGCATTAGAGAGTATTATAAAGTTTGATAGAAAAACATTTGAAAATGGACAGTGTTGTGCTATGCCTTTTTTTGAATTACATCCAAACACCAGAAAATTTTAGCATTCTTGAGATCAACAATTGGAAATTAAATTTCTGTTCCTTATAATACTTTGTTGAGGAAATCCAGAAACTAGCAAATTTGTTCCCATTGACAGTGTGATATATGATGAAAAAAAATCACTAAGTAATAGTAGTAGATAAAATAATAGTGTTTCACTATATAAAGAACAATGACAAAATTTTATGAGAAAGCTTGGATTTAAACCAAAGGTGAGTTAATGATACTATAGAAAATTGCACTGTCATGAATTCCTGAGACTTTCATCAATTCTAAATCTTTATTCTTATAGTACCGAAGTAAGAAAATATAAAGTATCCAATAACTATGAAATAATAAATAATCGAAAAAGATTAAAATAATCTGCTCTATCCCCCTTTTTTTAGTTGCTGTTAAAAAATATTAAATGTTCCTTTTTTGTTCCCCTACTCACAAGCCAGGAAATAAAAAGCTAAATCCATCTAAAATTGTTTAATAATAATCACACCATTTTCTGTTAAGCTCATCATTGCCATCACCATTTGGTACAATTAGTCATCCATATGTTACCAACTATTAGCTATATTTAATGTAGAAAAAGTAATAGTATGCCTACTGAAAAGAGAATAAAATGCAGGAGCTCAATAGAAAGTTGTAACAATGATCAGATCACTGTTTTTTAAGGGATGGATTATAAATTTAGGTTTAAAGCATACTCAGTTCTTCAATTGCCACTTAACATTCAGGGGAGAATTGTTCCCTAATTGTCTAGCGAGGCTCAGGACTTCTTTAGTGCATCTATGATTAGTTGTAATTTATTTTTTATATCTTCTCTAAGAATGTCTATTTATTCATTAAAAAGTTGTAAAACAACAGATGATGCTTATACTAAGCGTATGCCCTGCTTGGATATGCTTCTTGATTGAAGGAATTTATCTTTTTCCTCTTCATGTACTCTGTATTATCTAGTACAATGCCTTAAACACAGTATTATTCAACATATATATATATGAACTTAAAATAGTGTTAAATCATTTCTGGAAAAGAAAAAAAAAAGAAAAATCATTTCTGAGTGCCTCCTGTGGTTGGCTGCTGTACCGATGCTTAATGTAATCCAGATACAGTCTTAGTTGCAAAGATTCACTTTCCCTTAAATTATTTACTAAAGTGAGAAATTTAAATTAACAAGTATACTTTAAATTTATACTGTCTATTGAGGCAGATTTATAGTTGTTTTGTGTAGTAAGTTTCTTAATACCAAGGATCTAAGTGTTAAGTATTCTTGAATAAATTGCTAATCACTGTGATGTTCTTTTTAGTTAAGAGACAAATTTTAATTTCCTATTTAACCAGTAATGCAAGAAAATGATAAGCTTTATTTTTTAACAATTGTGTAGTTCCTTTTATAACCCCAGATATTTTTAATGCTTGATAATTTTAGATGATATACATTGACCAATAAACAGATTGGATAATTTTTTCCTTTGTTCTTAACAATTTGCAATAATTTAAAATTTTTGATGTCATAATTTTATAAAGTTGATGTTTTAATTCAAATTAATTTATTTTAACTTAAATTATATGTTCAAAACAATTTATATTACTTTTCCTGGTGAGGTTATTAATTTACAAATGTCAAGGTAAGAGAAGTTCTCTTTAAAAATAACCAGTGTCTAGCTCAAAACAAGGGTAANAATTTACGAATGTCAAGGTAAGAGAAGTTCTCTTTAAAAATAACCAGTGTCTAGCTCAAAACAAGGGTAAACCCACCCTGTCAACAGATCACCTGACTGTTGTGGGATGAGGGAACAGCAAGGCCCTCTCTAGTCACATTGTATGGTAATTCTATTTAGGGAGGGAGTTAATTATTAGTTGCCTACTTGAAGCAAAACAAAAATCAAAGCATTTTTAAAAATGTGTTACATTTAATTTTTCCAATAACTGTGTTGTTTAACTATTAACTATTTTTTTTTATTACCAGTTTTAGAGAGAAGGACAAGAGATTCTTTCAACAGCCCAGACATGTGGCGAGCTTTTGTCAGAGCTTAGATTTGAAATTCAGTCAGATTCCCAAGCAGAGTCTTCAAGAAAATAGTTTTATTCAATTCCTTCTTTAGGTCACACTCTAAATTGAAATGGAGAGTCCTGCAGGTGAGCACAGTGTTGAGTCTTTTAGTTTATTTTATTATTTAGCTGGCAGGCTGGTTTCCTTTTAGGAAATGGCCAGACAATTGGTTGTTTTAAGAAATAGCTACACAAGAGCATACAGAGAACTTTCCACACAAAAGTATACCACCTTCACTTGTCTTGTGCCCTACTTAAAGTTGCCACATTTATCATTGTTCCAAACTGTGTCTTCTTGGATTCTGTATGTCTTTCGGCATTCATTAATCACAGGACCAAAATACTAGCCAAAGTGTTTACCACTCTCTTGCAAGTCAGCTTGCCTGAAACTGTCCTTTCTTGGGCAGACCAGTTGATCCAAGAATTTGCCCCCACCCCCTACTTATCTGATTTTCACATACCAAGTCAACATTACCCCTCCCTAAAACCCAGGCCCAGGTGCCAGGCAACCAGATACCACCCCAACAGCCCAGAGCCCACTGGAAGTTATTCACCCTGGGCATTCTAAGTGGTATAACCTGCACTGTCTTGTCCTTTCGTGGAAATCCTTATGACGGTCCTGGCTTACTTTCCCCTCACTCCTTTTTTTTTTTTTTTAGATTTTACTTACTTATTTGAGAGAGAGAAAGAGAGGACAAGAGCTGTGTGAGGGGCAGAGGGAGAAGCTGACTCCCCATTGAGCAGGGAGCCCAATGTGGAACTCAATTCCAGGACTCCAAGATAATGACTTGAGGTGAAGGCAGATTCTTAATTGACAGAGCCACCCAGGCACCCCATCATTTTCCCCTCACTCCTGTCTTCTGCCCCCTGATTCAAATCTGATATTTTCTACATGGCCCTATATGGCATGCATGCCCCTTTCTCTCAGGAAATGTGATATATGCTTTCAAGTGGCATTGACATTTCCATATTGGTACTCAGTCAAAGCTTTATAAATTAAGATCTGGGCATAGAACAATCCTCCCATTAATTCATAACATATATGGCACTATTGGTCCTTTACATCCATTTGTATATATAATTTTATGAGAATAAATAACAGAGCAAGGACCTGATAATTAAAGCAGTATCTGTAACATACCCTCTACCCTTCATACCAGAAAAGATATGAAAAATATTAAGAAATTGGACACCTGAACTAGCAGACATTTATTACTTAATGTTGCTTACTGTCATTATAAAAGTAGGATATGTGTCTCTACTTCCAATAACACATTCTTATTGGGATAAATTCTATATATCTTAGCTTGAAGAGAAAGGATTATACCTGAAATCAATTCTTGAAAAGATTTTTTTAAAGCTTATAAAGGAATGGGTATTACTTTAATTTTTCAAAAAGTAATAATATTTATCTCTGATAGGGTAAAAAAAAAAGAAAAATCAATCTTTTCCCTAGCAATAACCAATGGGCATGGATTAGGTTATAGCATTAATGGATAAGCAACAGTCATGTAATATGTAATATTATGCTCAGGTAGTTAGTTGAATAATACTTACATTTTGTGCAGCATTTTCAGGTTGTTTTTTTTTTAAGATTTTATTTATTTATTTGACAGAGAGAGGGAGCACGAGAAGGGGAGAGAGGCAGAAGGAGAGGGAGAAGCAGGCTCCCCTCTGAGGAGGAAGCCTGATGTGGGGACTGATCCCAGGACGCTGGGATCATGACCTGAGCTGAAGGCAGATGCTTAACTGACTGAGTCACCCAGGTGCCCCCATTTTCAAGTTTTCAAAGTATTTTGTACCTAATTGTTCATCAGGTATCAAGGCTATTCTTTTTTTTTTTTCAGTGTTCCAAGATTCATTGTTTATGCACCACACCCAGTGCTCCATGAAGCACGTGCCCCCCTTAATACCCACCACCAGGATCACCCACCCCCTCACCTCCCTCCTTCCCAAACCTTCAGATTGTTTCTCAGAGTCCACAGTCTCTCATGGTTCATCTTCCCTTCCATATCTCATTTAATTCTGTTACAGTATGAGTACATATTTTTTTGTAATCTATTTTTTATTTTTTACAGTCCTTTTTTTCATTGTGTTATGTTAATCACCATAAAATACCTCATTAGTTTTGATGAAGTGTTCCAAAGTTCATTGTTTATATACAATACGCAGTGCTTCATGCAATATGTGCCCTTCTTAATACCCACTACCAGGCTCACCCATCAACCCACCCCCCCTTACCTCTAAAATCCTCAGTTTTGTTTCTCAGAGTCCACAGACTCTCATGGTCCATCATCTCCTCCAATTTCCCCCAATTCACTTTTCCTTTCCTTCTCCTAATGTCCTCCATGTTATTCCTTATGTTTCACAAGTAAGTGAAGCCATATGATAATTGACTTTGTCTGCTTGACTTATTTCAGTCAGCATAATCTCCTCCACTCCCATCCATGTTGATGCAAAAGTTGGCTTTCTGATGGCTGCAGAATATTTCATTGTATATATGGACCATATCTGCTTTATCCATTCATCTGTTGAAGGGCATCTTGGCTCTTTCTACAGTTTGGCAATTGTGGAGATTGTTGCTATGAACACTGAGGTACATATGGCCCTTCTTTTCACTACATCTGTATCTTGGAGGTAAATACCCAGTAGTGCAAGTACAGCATCATAGGGTAGCTCTATTTTTAATTTCTTAAGGAAACTCCACACTGTTTTCCAAAGTGGCTGCACCAACTTGCATTCCCACCAACAGTGTAAGAGGGTTCCCCTTACTCCCCATCCTTTCCAACACTTGTTTCCTGTCTTGTTAATCCTAGCCATTCTAACTCATGTAAAGTCGTGTCTCAGTGTGGTTTTGATTTGAATTTCCCTGATGGCTAATGATGATGAACATTTTTTCATGTCTGTTAGCCATTTTTATGTCTTCTTTGGAGAAGTTTCTGTTCATGTCTTTTCCCAATTTTTGGCGTGATTATCTGTTTTGGGGGTGTTGAGTTCGAGGAGTTCTTTACAGATCTTGGATATCAGCTCTTTGTCTGTAGTGTCATTTGCAAATATCTTCTCCCATTCCGTGGGTTGCCTCTCTGTTTTGTTGACTGTTTCCTTTGCTGGTCAGAAGATTTTTACCTTGATGAAATCCCAAAAATTCATTTTTGCTTTTGTTTCCTTGGCCTTTGGGGACCTGTCTTGAAAGAAGTTGATGTGGCCAATGTAGAAGAGGTTACTGTCTATGTTCTCCTCCAGGATTTTAATGGATTCCTGTCTCACATTGAGGTCTTTTATCCATTTTGAGTTTCTTTGTGTATGGTGTAAGAGAATTGTCAAGTTTCACTCTTCTATACATAGCTGTCCGATTTTCCCAGCACCATTTATTGAAGAGACTTTTTTCCACTGGATATTTTTCCTGCTTTTTCAAAAGTTATTTGACCATAGAGTTGAGGGTCCATATCTGGACTCTCTGTTCCATTTGTCTGTTCCATTGGTCTATATGTCCGTTTTGTGCCAGTACCATGCTGTCTTGGTGATCACAGCTTTGTACTAAAGCTTGAAATCAGACAACATGATGTCCCCAGCTTTGGTTTTGTTTTTTGTTTTTTGTTTTTTTCTTTTTCAACATTTCCCTAGCAATTTGGGGTCTTTTCTGGTTCCATACAAATTTTAGGATTATTTGTTCCAGCACTTTGAAATATGCTGGTGGAATTTTGATTAGGATGGCATTGAAGTATAGATTGCTTTGGGCAGTATAGACATTTTAGCAATGTTTATTCTTCCAATCCACGAGCATGGAATGCTTTTCCATCTTTTTGTGTCTTCTTTAATTTCTTTCATGAGTGTTCTGTAGTTCCTCGAATACAGATCCTTTACCTCTTTGGTTAGGTTTATTCCAAGTTATCTTATGATTATTGGTGCTATAATATCAATTCTCTAATTTCCCTTTCTATATTTTCATTGTTAGTGTATAAGAAAGAAACTGATTTCTGTGCATTGATTTTGTATCTTTCCGCATTACTGAATTGCTGTATGAGTTCTAGTAGTTTGGGGCTGGAGTGTTTTGGCTTTTCCACATTAAGGATCATATCATCTCCGGAGAAAGAGAGTTTGACTTCTTCTCTGCCAAATTGAATACCTTTTATTTCTTTTTGTTGTTTGATTGCTGTTGCTAGAACTTCTATTATTATGTCGAACAACACTGGTGAGAATGGGCATCCTCATCATGTTCCTGATCTCAATGGGAAGACTGTCAGCTTTTCCCCATTGAGAATGGTATTTGCTGTGGGTTTTTCATAGATAGATTTTATGAAATTGAGGAATGTTCCCTCTATCCCTATACTTTGAAGACTTTTAATCAGGAACAGATGCTGTATTTTGTCAAATGATTTTTCTGTATCCATTGAGAGGACTTGTGGTTCTTCTCTCTTCTCTTATTGATTTGTTCTATCACATTGATTGATTTGTAAATGTTGAACCACCCTTGCATCCCAGGGAAATCCCATCTGGTCATGGTGGATAATCTTTTTAATATACTGTTGGATCCTATTAGCTAGGATCTTGTTGAGAATCTTGTTATCCATGTTCATCAAGGATATTGGTCTGAAATTCTCCTTTTTGATGGGGTCTTTGCCCGGTTTGGGGATCAGGGTAATGCTGGCTTCATAGAGTCTAGAAGTTTTCGTTCTGTTTTTTTTTTTTTTAATTTTTAATTATTTATTTTTCACACAGAGAGAGATCACAAGTAGGCAGAGAGGCAGGCAGAAAGAGAGAGGAGGAAGCAGGCTCCCTGCCGAGCAGAGAGCCTGATGCGGGACTCAATCCCAGGACCCTGAGATCATGACCAGAGCTGAAGGTAGAGGCTTTAACCCACTGAGCCCCCCAGGTGCCCCCCTTCTGTTTTTTTTTAAAACAGCTTCAAAATAGGTATTATTTCCTCTTTGAATGTTTGGTAGAATTCCTCAGGGAATCCATCAGGTCTTGGCCTCTTGTTTTTTGGGAGTTTTTGATCTGCTTCAATCTTGTTACTAGATATTGGTCTTTTGAGGTTGTCAATTCCTTCCTTTTTCAGTCTTGGAAGTTTATAGGTTTCCAGGAATGCATCCATTTCTTCTAGGTTGCTTAATTTATTGGCATATAACTGTTGATAATAATTTCTGATGATTGTTTCTATTTCCTTGGAGTTAGTCATGATATCTCCCCTTTCATACATAATTTTATTAATTTGGGTCCCCTCCCTTTTCTTTTGGATTAGTTTGGCCAGTGGTTTATCGATCTTATTAATTCTTTCAAAGAACAAGCTTCTAGTTTCATTGATGTGTTCTGCTGTATCTCTAGTTTCTAACTCATTGATCTCTCCTCTGATCTTAATTATTTCCCTTCTTGTGCATGGGGTTGGCTTAATTTGTTGTTGATTTTCCAGTTCCTTAAGATGTAAAGAGATTTGGTGTATTCTGGATTTTTCGATTTTTTTTTTTTTTTTTTTTTTTTTTTTAGTGAGGCTTAGATGGCTATGTTATTTCCCCTTAGGACAGCCTTTGCTGTACCCCGTAGGTTTTGGACTGATGTGTCTTCAAACTCATTGGTTTCCATGAATTGTTTAAGTTCTTCTTTGATTTCCTGGTTGATCCAAACATTCCATTTAGCTTCCAAGTGTTTGAATTCCTTCCAAACTCTTTCTCATGGTTGAATTCCAGTTTCAAACCATTTTTGTAGAAGAATATGCAGAGAATAATCTCCTTCTTTTTGTATCAGTTGAGCCTTGATTTGAGCCCAGACTATTCTTATCTGTGTTATGAAAATCAATGAGGCTACTCTTCTGGGTTTTTTTTTTTTAAAGATTTTATTTATTTGTCAGAGAGAGAGAGAGAGCACGCTTGCAGGGGGAGTGGCAGGGGAGGGAAAAGCAGGCTCCCCACTGAGCAAGATCCCTGATGTGAGACTCAATCCCAGGACCCTGGGATTATGACCTGAGCCTGAGGCAAATGGTTAATTGATTGAGCCACTAAGGTGTCCCAATGAGGCTACTCTTACAAATAATTTTATTTTGAAAAATAGAAGACATCTGTAAAAAAAAAATATTTAGAGACAATGATTCCTAACTTTATGCTTTTGCCAACTCCCCTGTAAATTATTGTTAAAACAAGCAACAGTATCAAAAACAAGCTACAAAATCTGTGGCAATGAATGGATTTAAAATTGTTATTTCAAGTTTGATTATCCTCATGGAATCAAGGAAAGGATCAAAATCTCCTAAGGACAGTTAGATATGTGAATATTATGTTTACATTCAGGATATTTTTAGAGATGTTTCAAGAGAAAGATATTAGTACACTAAATTACTTAAATTCTGCTTAATGTGAACTAATTTTCTAGCAGTTGTGCTAAGGTGAATCAGTGCCAAGCTACTTTTATATTTAATAACTTCTGGGACACTGAGATCCAATCTCCCAGTGGACCATCCTCTAAATGACTGAAAATGTTGCAGTAATTTTTCTTTTCCTAGTACAAGACGGAATTCCTGAACAATGGTTTCCAAACAGCAGGGGTGGTTAATTAAATTAAAGCACTGAGTCAAGAAAACAAGTATCTTCCTATTAGCATCAAGAGACAGGATTTTTGAACTTTGGCTTAAAAAAGAATCTAGCCCCCAGGTCCTGGAAGTAGAAGTCAGACTATTTTAATAAATTCATACAAAATTATTCAAGGCAAAATATAATAATGTAGTGATAAAACTTAGAGTAGTTATAATTCTATTGAGATTTTGCTGATATACAAACTAAAGCAAAATCATTTTCTCTTGTCATTATTATTTTTTTATTTCACCATATTTTTATACTTATTTGCTAGAAACAAAATTTTATCTATAGTTTTTTATATATGTTTGAAGTGAAGAGATAGGGCAAGCATTACTTTCTCTAATTTAATATGCTATATCATCTCTGACATTTCCTATTCTCAATAAAGTATTTTTGAAACAACATGTGAATTTTTAATAATACACACACTTCTATATTTTATCATCTCCTTCAAATGTAAATAATGTGAATTCTGTAATCTAAAATACATAGTTAATCTAAAATATACTTTATTATTAAATTCTAGGTGTCACTTGATACCATTTTAATGAGAGGATTGAGAATTGCCTTGATCTTTTTTCTTTTTTTGAATGGTGATCCTGATCTCTAATTCTATCACTGACAGGGAAAATTCACAGCATAAACAAATAGCAGTTACAGATGTAGTACATAAAGAAAATATTGACTATAATATTTTTTTTCATTGCCATCAATGACTAAGTTAAGATGAGGGATATACAATGTTAAAATTGATTTTGTTCAGGCCATTGGGCATTCGACTCAGCATGATTTTTCAATTTTATAAACAGTAGGAGACTCAAAAAGAGATAATGAGGTAAAACAAGACCATGAAATCACTAATAGTGTTATTTTCATTTTCTTTGGCCATTTAAGTTCAAAATTTAATGCTCTTAAATATCAAAGCTAGATGGAAATTATTGAATTCCCAAGTAACTGTGTTTCACATATATGGGCACCCATATATAGTGAGTGTCCAAGTTTTCAGTCTAAAAAAGAGACTTGATATTGAGAAATAGCAAATAAACATATAAAGCTATAAAGAAAGATGGATTGTGTTCATTTTCCAAGAATTTAAGCAAATTGGACTTACTAGAGTAAATGTTAAAGTAAAATACAATTCTGAGTCAGAGATATTGCCTCCTTAAAATATCTTTCAGATCTCTAAGGAGATAGTCACTCTGGACTATCATGCCTCTTTGAGCATGATGTCTAAGAGACTGACAATCCCCTAGACAGATATGTGACATTGTAATGCCTTACAAAATCTTCTTAGGTTTTGTAATGCTTTACAAAACCATATAAATCTCTAGTTTTCTGCTCATATTTATACCACTCACATGCAAATATTCTAGGATATCAGTTAGTCATCATGAGTGCCATAAATTTGTCTCTAGTTTTTAAGCATAAACTCTTATCTAGTCTTCAAATTTCAACTCAAATTCAATTTTCACTGTGAAACATATTGTACTATCTATAATATATGATATTTATATTATTATTTTTATGTGCATGATTATTGTATACTGGTTTACATATTCTTTGATAGATGACTTCTATTTTTTATATAAAAATGTATATAAAGATTTTGGTGGTGGATATGTGTTATTTATATTCATAGGGGAAAAAAATGAGCAGTATATCTTGTAAAGCAAAGGTGTCCAAAGCATGGATTTTCATCCAAACAAATTAATTTCACTTTCTGAATTTGTTAGGGAAATATTAATGTCAGTGATTAGAAAGTCATTTAAAATATCTCAAGTTTATTATAAGGTATACTTCATACATCTAAGGAAACACAACCATTGAACAAGTATAGAAACCAAGACACCTCCAGAATCCTCAGGCATGGAATCTTAAGATAGATTTGGAATCTTAACTTAAGATCTTGTTACTAATTAGATACATTTTATAGGTCAGATTATTTTATTCTCCTCAATAAACCGACTCAGTCTCCCATTGTCCCAGTTTCAAATAACTAGGAGATACAACCTGACTGAAGACTGAACCTACTTATTCAATCATATGACCAGGATAGTAAGGTTGTTCACACAATACATAGAATTATCACTTTAAGGGATTGTTTTTTTGAGTAAATTCTCTCAGGAGAAATAAAGCAATGAAATAGAATCTGTTGTAAATCTATCATACATTACAATAATATCTATATTACATAACTATCATCATGTAATTTATCATATATTTCTTATTCTTTCTCTATGATAGAAATTATAAAAGAAAGAAATCTTATTTTAATGAATGACTTAAAGAAAATTGTGAATACATCAAGCAATGCTTACTCCTTTCTTACTTTGCTAAATTTATATGTTTTTTATATATTATTAATGTAATTTAAAGAGTCATGTTGCCTTAGGCAAAGAGTAGGTTTATTCTTGACATATGACTGAAAAATTATGTAATATTATTTCAAAAAGTATTCTGGAGAGGTGTCCTCATAATAGTACTCCTAAAATTAATGCATTTAAAGCCACCATGTTCTGTTTGAGGAAGTTTCTTTTTTTTTTAAGATTTTATTTATTTATTTGACAGAGAGAGTGAGATTACAAGTAGCCAGAGAGGCAGGCAGAGAGAGAGGAGGAAGCAGGCTCCTTGCTGAGCAGAGAGCCCAATGCAGGGCTCAATCCTAGGACCCTGAGATCATGACCTGAATGAAAGGCAGAGGCTTTAACCCACTGAGCCACCCGGGTGCCCCTGAGGAAGTTTCAATAACATTTCAGGTCTCAGTCATTTCTAGCATTGACTGCTTATGCAGAACACCTGTTGGAATTGATTTTATAAAAAGAGAAAATGCTCAATTATAACACAAATTTAATAGTTATTCATAATAATATGAACATGAAGTAGTTGAATTTTATTACAGATTATTACTAAAAGAAATATGTGTCTGCCAAAATTTTATGCAAATGTCTACTTGTGGCATGGGGTTAAATTCTCATCTGCCGAAAACAAATCTATCTTAAACAATTACACTGACATGAAGATGATGTACTGTAGAAAATCAAATAGAAGTTCTAATGATGACCAAATCAGTAATGTCAAAGATGCATATTAGGAATTTTAACTAAATTCATTACATGAACTGAAATAATAAAAAATATTTCAGAGGAAATATATTTTTGTACAGTATGTTTAAAATATGTAGACATAAATTAGTATGTTTGATGTTACAAGTATATGTTTGACTATGCCTATATGCCTAACATTTTAGATTGCTCAAATGTTTCCTCTAAGAAAAAAAAAATTAAATAGTCTTATTGTGAAATAGGGAGTTATTTCTTATTCAGTAAATTTTTAAATGTGTACATAAAAAATTGTCTTAGGTTTAGAAATGTTCTAAAAATATGCACATAAAACAACTGTCAGAGTCTGAACTGGAAAACAAAAAATAACTATGATTAGTTCAGAGAAGAATTCAATGCAAGAATTTAATGAAAAGGGTGAAAAGTCAAGTCAAACATAAGTTGATTATGAAATCATGAATAAAACATAAAGCTAGAACAAAAAATTTAAAGGATACAGGTACATGATACAATCTGGAACCCTGGAAAGGATACATCCACTGCTGGACTCAACACACTGGTCAAGGCAAAAAGCAAGAGAAAAGTACCTTGGCTTTTTCCTTCATCTCTTGCTGTCCTATTCTTTTCCAATATCAACCTTTGTCCAAATTCAACTTGAAGCCAGGCATTGGGGCTCATGAGGAATGTAAAAGCTGACAGTCTACCCTACAGACTAAGGGTGAGCTATGTATCTGAGGGCAAATTGTTCAAAGATGAGTAAAATCCATAAAAGAATTTAATATAGATTTTATCTTTAAAAATAAGACTAACAAACATGTTTCATAAAAATGAGGAAGCATAATTTATATATCATTAAAGGAAGACCTATGTAAGAAGACATTGACGATTATCTCTTTTCTTATTTTCCATAAAATCACCTAAAAGATGTGTAAAATATTTTTATGTGTAACCATAATAATATCTAAAAATTAAGAGGATTCCTTTTTAGGGATGTGGAATGAAATTTTACTAAATAGCCAACAGATATTGCTTGTTAGGAAAGAGGGTTTTCATGGCTTGTTAGTCATTAACTCATGTATTACTCAAGTAATACCAACTGCAGGCAATACTTGTTTTTTCCCTATGGAAACTGACTCTAAAGAAAGGAGTTCTTGGGCAAACATGGAACAGATTGGTGTGTTTTGTTAGTACAAATATTGTAAAATAACTTGTATTACATTCCACAATGTGTCCTTTAGAGTTTCAAGTTCAGTTTCATCCAGAGAAACTGGATAGCTACGGCTTTAACAAATATTTAGGAGGAGATCTCAGTTTTCTAGAGAGTGGGGAACAAAGAGTTCAAACATTGTACTTTACAGAATAATCTTTTCAAGAAGAAAGGCATTAAATAAAAACTGCAGTGCTATCTGTTACATGAGTTGATGGGAGAAATAAAGGTAAAATGGGAACAGCAGGGGGCAGGATAATGGCTCTCCAAAAATGTCCACATCATAATGTCCTAGCTCTAATGTACTAATCCCTAAAATCTTCAGACATTTTACCTTAAATGACAAAAAGACTTTGTATATGTATATATTATGTATATGTATATATTAAATTAAGGACACTGTGAAGGTAAGTATATCCTGGATAATGTAGGTAGACCCAATCTAATCACATAGATTTTCTAAATCAGAAATTCTTTCCCAATTGTGGACAAAATAATATATACCTATGGAAAAAGTGTTGGAGAGATGTGATGTTGCTGATTTGAAGATGGAGGAAGCATTTCATAAGGCAAGGAACAGGGGTAGCTTTTAGTGCCAGAAAAGAAAAGAAAATGGATTCTTCCCTAGAGCCTGTAGAAAAGAATGCAGTCCTGTTGGCTGAAATTTATCCCAGAGACATGTGTGTTGAACTCCTAAGAACTATAAAGTAATAAATATGTGAGGTTTCAAACTACTAGATTTGTGCTGATTTGTTACAACAGCAATAGAAAATTAAGACAAGAAAATGCTAAAAATAAAACGTAATCTAGTGTAGGGGAATCAGGCAAAATTTCATTAAGAAGGTTACATTCAATTTTCTTTGTTAAGAGAGAATATAAATTAGTTAGGGACATAAAGAATTGTTGCCCCAGGCAGCGAAGACAATGCAAGTGAAGGTCAAGAGGTAAGGCTTTTTTGCTAAAGTTTAAATATAGAAGGTGCAGGATAATTACTGAAAGATGAACTTACAGAGATGAATGGTGATGGACCATAAAGTCTAAACATAATAGCCTGGCTTTTCCTAGGGCAATGGGTAATCAACAGGTGAGTTCCATAAATAGAACATTTTTTTCTGAAAAATCAACAATATTCTAATATGGTACAAGCATGAAATGAGGAAAAGACACTGATAAGCAGGAAACCATTCAGGAAGATATTGAAGAACAACGTCATGGACTAAGGGAAGTTATGGTGGGAAAGAAAAACTGAGAGAGTATCAATATGCAAGAGAAAGAATTAACTAATGAAGCACGGTAACTGCATGAAGTTGGTTTAAGGGACAAGAAATAATCAAATACAAACCTCAGAATCTGGATAAAGAATGTGAGCATAGTGCAGGATCATTCACTGAGGTTGGGAACACATGAGCAACTAAGTGAAAGGGAGATAGTGAGTTTATTTTCATACATATTGTATTTGAGATCCCTTATGAATATCCAACTGGAAATTTTAATACATTATGTCATATATGTTTTAAACACAAAAGAGATATTTGATTGGATATTTGCAATTTTGAAGTTATGTTGTCTATATGGTCGTGATATGTGAATATCAAATGAAACCAAGAAGGAGTGGATATCAAGTCCAAAGAAAAAGAAGTCCTAAAATGTATATCTAACAGATACCAACTTTAAAATCCAGACTGTGGAGAAAAATCCAACAGTAAAAATATTTCCAGAGAAAAGGAGTCATCAGAGTAGTATTATTAAGATTGCAAGGAGCATAAATCTTTGAAATCCAGCTCAAATAAAGAAAAAAGGGCATCATAGGGATCCACTACTCCATCTCAAGTCACACTTTAACATATATCTAGATTTTTATGCTTTTAGTTAACCTGTTGTATATTGTATAGTCTTTTAGGATTAATAGGTAAATATGAATAAAGTTTAACAGATCCTTAGAAGGCTATTAAAAACACTTAATTACAAGTAGCAATTATTTTTCTTTTGGAGGGGGTAGCTTTCTGAATCTCAGTTGGTATTCCTAAGCCTGGAGAATAAATATTTGATTATTATGACATTTTCAAATTTAGTTCTAATAATCAGATTTCCAGAAAAAAATTCCCATGAATCTCCCAATGGGAGACATACACTAGATATTAAAACTTATTCTTAAGAACAAACTACAGATACATGCAGCAACATAGATGAAACTCAAAATGTTATGTTACATAAAAGAAGGCAGACTCAAAAGTCTTCATGCTCCATTCCATTTATATGATATCCTGAAACCAGCAGTGCTGTAGTGACTAAAATACAATCAGGACTGGGGACAAGTGGAGTGGATCTTAATTCGGGGGTTAGTTTTACAACTATATATAAACTCATAGAACTGTATGCCTATTATATCACACTTTGTAAATTGGACTTTTAAAAAAAATTCTTTTATTTCTATTTATTTTAGAAAGAAAGAGTGTGTGCATGAGTGGGGGAGGGGCAGAGGGAAAGGGAGGGAAAAAATCTCAAGCAAACTCCCTGCTGAACACAGAGGCTTAAATCACTGAGCTACTCAGGCACCCTTAAAATCTGACTTTAAAAATCTGAACAAAGTGCAGTGAAAAATAAATTTACTATGAAATTAAATAAGGTGTATATGTCTAACACAAAATTACCTGTATAATACATATTCATTCAACAAATACATTAATTAACATATTAAAAAATGGGATATTCAATGAACTTGTATTTTAATGGTTTTTAAAAATACTTTTATTTTTTTAATTAGAGGCCTAATTTCAACCTGTAAAAAATTTTTGACTAATAAGTAAACATCTAAGTACATTTCACATATATTGATTATTGCCTTGTAAGAGTTATAGTTGATCTGGGTGAATGGGAAATGAATCACACTCAAAGATTTTAAAATAAATGCACATTCATGGGCACCTGAGTGGTTCAGTTGTTTAAGTGTCTTGATTTTGGCTCAGGTCATGAACTCAGGATTGTGAGATCAAGTCTTACAATGGGTTCTATGCTCAGTGTGGTGTCTAAGATTCTCTCTCTCTCCCTCTTCCCCACCCCTGCATGCTCTTTCTCTCTCTAAAATAAATAAATCTTTAAAAAATAAATAAAATAAAACAAATACACATTCATAGTTGTATTTTTTCCTATTTCCAATTTTTAGAGACCATTTAAACTAAAAAATTGGAAAATATGATGTCACATTTTATCTAAACATGCCAATCCATAATAATTTAAGTATATTTACAACAAAGTATATTATATAATACTATTCAAATTGCATAAATTTCATTAAAAGCTTAAATTTGCAATAACTTTACAATATAAAATGTATCATAAACATATCTATAACTATTTCACTATACTCCAATATCTAGAATTTTCTCCTTGAATTGACCAGGTATTAAAAAAATAATACTTCCACATTGATTTTTATGGTATTTATATATGTGGTTACACACATATAAATACACATAAACTAATCACAATCACAGTATTTTTCCCCATTTCATATATGGGTTACAGTCATAGCTATTTATTATTTATTATCATTCTAATTGACTACTTATGATTGATTATTGATTATTAATAGTCCCTCAAAAACAAGTTTCTAATATTTTGGATATAAATATCTGTGTACATTTGGAAATTATTATTTAAGAAAAGACTCTATCAAAGGCTTTATTTTTGTTTAAGATTTTATTTATTTGACAGAGAGAGAGAGAGATCACAAGTAGGCAGAGAGGCAGGCAGAGGGAGAAGAAGCAGGCTCCCCACTGAGCAGGGAGCCTGATGCAGGACTCGATCTCAGGACTCTGAGATCATGACCTGAGCTGAAGGCAGAGGCTTTAACCCACTGAGCCACCCAGGTGTCCCTATCAAAGGCTTTATATTCCAGTGAACTTTGATTCAAGTTGATTGTTTACCAAACAAATCAGAAGAGACCCAAAATCAAATAAATAAATAAATAAATAAATAAATAAATAAATAAATAAATAAATAAACTATAACAATACAGGTAAACAGAATAGAACAATACACTGGATCCTGCATATATTTTGGCCTGTTAGAAAAATCGTAAGGAAAGAAAAACATATCTATAAAAATAAAATTAAATACAATGAAAAGATAGAATGTAACTGTAAAAATGAAAATTAAAAGAAAAAATAGGAAAAAAAAGAAATAATATAAACAGACAGGTGAACAGAACAGAGCAATACACTATTTCCTGAATGTATTTTGGTCAGTTTATTAGAAGAAACTACATTTCAAAATTGTACAAAAAAAACCCTTATTTATATACAAAAATCAAATTAAATACATTAAAAGGGTAAAATGTAACTTTAAAGATGAAAATTAAAAAGCTTTTAACAAAACAAAAAAGACCAAAAATATATATATATATAGAGAGAGAGAATACATCAGACAGGTGAGAAGAACAGAGCCATATCCTAGATTCTGGGTATATCTTTGTGTTAGAAGAAACTGCATCCCAATATTATAAAGAAAGAAAAACTTATATATGTACAAAAACAAAATTAAATGCAATGAAAGGATAGAATAACTACAAAAATGAAAATTATTAAAAATAGATTTAAAAAAGAGTTGATAGAGTAAGAAATTGGTTGTTAAAAGAGGGAAAAATTAAATTTGAAAGGCTAAAGAATCATGGGGGGTAAATCCATGAATTCTACATTTTATATTTGACTAGCACTGGACTTTCGCAGTTCTCAGTGATCAGTAAACTTGGTCTTGTCAGGATGTTCTTGCTGATCTTCTGGGGAAGGGGCCTGTTGCTTTAATTCTCAAGTGTCTTTGCCCCAACTGGAATTGCACCACCTTTGCGAGGGGGCCAGGCTAAGTAATTTGCTCCTGATTGCTCTCTGTGGCTTTTTTTCCCTGAAGGCTTTCTGTGCAAGTTCATAGGATGAGAATGAAAATGGCAGCCTCCCAATCTCCAGCCCCAGAGCTGAAAACTCAGGGCTGCAATCCTCAGTGTACCCTCAGGGAAAAGCAGTCAATCACTCCTGTCTCCCTGGTCTCCATCTGTACTCTGTGCTCACTCAGTCTGTGACTGAATGTTTCTATTTCTGGCAGGTGATCCTGTTTCAAGTCTCCAAACCCTGCAGACTCCTGCAGCATGCTCCCATGCCACTCCTCTTGGAGAGAAGGGGGAAGTTCATTTCCTGGGCCCCTGCTCAGAAAGCAGTCAGTCAACTGTGCCACAGTTCACTTTATGACAACCCCAAGGTGAGAACCCATTCCTGCCCCCCTGAATGCAGCTGGCTTCCCCACCCTGATGCCTGGGAACTCTGCCACACTCTGACACCCCCAGTCTCCCTGTGACCCTGAGGATCCTGAGACCACACTGTCCCATCTAGGATTCTGTCCATGCTTCAGTGCCTGAGAAACTTTCATGCAGGGATGTCCCCCACAGGAGCAGACTTCTAAACATTCTGATTTTGTGTTCCACTCCTATATCACCTTCTGGTAGCTGGCTTATGGAGGCTCCCTCGCCCCTTGGTTTATCTTTCTATATATCACCTTGGATTCACTTCTCCACACCTCCTACCTTGCAGAAAGTGGTCACTTTTCTATTTGTAGAGTTGCAGCTATTCTTTTCTTAGATCTCTGGTTGAGTTCACAGGTGTTTAGAATGATTTGGTAGCTATCTAGCTGAATTCCTGGAAACAGATGAAACTAAGGTCTCCTACTCCTCCATCATCTTGGACTCTATTTCCTCATCATGGTTTTGATTTGTATTTCCCTGATAATGAGTGATGCTACCCCAGTAGCCTTTAACAAACCACCTATGTCCTGTTTTTCTAGCTACCACCTCCAAAAGCTACCACATTTTGTTTGTTAAAACAAACAAAAACTACTTAAATTACTATTCAGAAATCATTCGGTAAGTTGTCATAATATTCAGGTTAATGTTGTGCTACATAGCATCACCTACCAGACCTTTTAATCTTGGATCCTCTTTACTTCCCTATTGTCCTTCTGATCCAAATAATTTGCTATTTTCATGATGTTTACTCTTCTGTAATACTCTCCCCCATCTACATTTCATTTTAAATAGCTCTAAATCATTTCCTTTAACATAAAAGTTAAGCTTCTCCCAATCTAGGAAGATTTTATATTTCTATTTTTAATCTGGATTGTGACTTTTGAAACTTACTTATTTTTAATGTCTTTTTCATGAGGTTCTTCACATAATATTAGAGATGTATTTCTCTGCATCCAGTTGACTACAATAAACTGTATATTTTTTTGAAGGTAGGTTTTATGTTCTTCAAATTCTTAGAAACTGATATATAGGACATAATGGAAAAATAATTTGTTGAGCACCTACTAAATACATATCCAAGTAAACATGCTAAGGGTGTCCTGTATATGAAGGTTCACAACCCATGGACTCTATCCTCATGAAGCTTTTAATCTTGTAAAGATGGTAAGATTAAGAAATATGTCATCATGTGAAAAGATTTATTGTAATGCTACAAATTGTGTGTGTGTTTGTTAATACAAGTCTACTTTTATATAGGATCTTGTTTAGATATTCTTAGATATTTGGCATTGGGTCATTAGAGTTTTAAAACAGATTAGTAAAATGATAAAAAATTATGCTTTAGAAAAATTTAACAAGTGACAATAACTGAATAAGTTGAAAGATACATTCAGGATATAGCTGAAAGCATCAATACACTATTGAAATATTCTAATTACAGGCCAAAATTCCTCAGTGAAGTCTGACTTTGAAAGACTTATAAATCCATAAATCATAGAATATAGGCATGGAAAGGATATTAGATACAGTTCCATGCAATCTCTTCAGTTTACAGTTTTTAAGGTGACCCCTAAAAATGCTTTAGGATTATTAGGTGACCCATATCAGATTCATGAATTTAAATTTCAAAATGGAAGTAGTGGGTTAACTCAAGGAGATTCTAGATAACTATAAAAGCAGGATACTGAAAATACATGGTAACAAAAAAGCTATTTTTATAGCATGAAAAGCTATTTGTCAACTGATGAATCTTGTGTGAAGAATTCCAAAAAATTATGTAAATACTTTACCCTTAAGAAGGCAGAGTATAGGGGTGCCTAGGTGGCTCAGTTAGTCAAGGGTCTGACTCTTGATTTTGGCTCAGGTCATGATCTCAGGTTGTAGGATTGAGCCTTATGCTGGGCTCTGTACTCTCTCTCCCTTGAAGAAGAAGAAGAAGAAGAAGAAGAAGAAGAAGAAGAAGAAGAAGAAG
>LNAC01000013.1:416909-539478 GCA_002007465.1 Ailurus styani | reverse complement strand
AGGAGGAGGAGGAGGAGGAGGAGAAAAAGAAGATCAAGAACAAGAACAAGAAGAAGGAGAACAAGAAGAAGAATAAGAAGAACAAGAACAAGAACAAGAAGGACAAGAAGAACAAGAAGAAGTAATGTTGATATATACTGCCAGTATCATAAGCAAAACAAAATCAACAAACAAAAAAAGGAAATTCTGAGAAATTGTCACAATCATGAAGAAACTAAAGAGGCATAAAAATTAATATAATGTAGTATCCTGGATGAATTCTTAGAAAAGAAATAAGGATGATAGGTAAAAATGATAGAGATTTGAAAAAAAATATGGATTTCAGTTAATAATACTGCATCAGTATTAGTCTATTGATCATGGCGAGTGTAACATACTAATATAATACGTTAATAATAGAAATAATGAATAGAAGGTATAGAGGAACTCTCTGTATCATGTTCTTCTTTTTTTTTGTAAATCTAGAACTGTTCTAAAAACAACTTGTATTAATTAAAAAATCAACAAAATTAAACACTGAATACTTAAATTATGAAATGATGCCTCTGTTGCCTGGTGGTCTAGGGAAACTCCAGGCCATGAGGCCTTGATACAGCCCATCCCAAAGATGTTGCTGAAGGCTCTTGGTCTTGTCACAAGAAAGAATTCAAGGACAGGCACAACACAGTGGATGAGTGCCATAAGTGGGGAAGTTTATTAAAATGAAAGTAGACTCTTGAAATATGAGAATGGGTGAGAGAGACTGAGAGAGAGAGCATGTGCAAGTGTTGTGTGCCTTGGGAATTGGGTTTCTATCTTTTATTAACAGTTGTTAACAAGGGATAGGAATATTCATTACTTCAGGTGGGGATTTCATGGAAGCAGGGTTTTGCACCTTTTCCTCCTTATTTGGTCTGAGATTTCTGGCCTACTTTGTCAGCCATCTTGGGCCTATCTGGTTTGATTCAGCTTCTTGTGTCTTTGTTTTGGAGTGTAGCCCAGACAAACCTCTGACTTTCTCCATGGCTGGCCATGATTCTCTTTGCTGGCCTCCAGGCATCCTGTTAGAATCTAACTGCCTCTAATGCCTCCCTAGTATTGGTACTCTTAATAACAAGTCATAATATTTAAAGAAAATAAAGTCTGTTCACTGCAAAGATATTAGCATAGTGTTCTTCCAGGAATCTTAAAGCATTTCCTCTTATTCCATTTGGTTTCTTTTGAGATATTTTGTAAACAATTAACTGTTATGTGTATGTATATATCACCTTAGCTGCCATAAATTAAACTCTTCAAGGAAAGTAAATAAAAATAAATGAATAATTAAATTTTATTATTCAACTAATTATTTGATCAAAAATAAGTACTTATTTGTTAGTTGTTGAGTTACTTTGAACTATACCTGTTTTTGAGTAGCTTGAATACTTTAATACAGAAGTTATTGATTTCAGATTAAAGGTAGTAAAATTCTTACTGTATGTGTGAAGCTCAATATATTATTTGCACCCCTGGATTACCACAAGAAATACTTCTCTTCAATCATTTTTAGTGTTTCTCTGCTGTACCTCCAGAGAGCTTTTGATTAATTTATATATGTGTGCAGGTAATTCTAATTTCCCTTGGTGTGCATAATTATTCATTTGTCCATATTAAATCACATCTGCTCTCTAGTTGTTCTGTCAAAAATTTAGATTGTGTATAATTCTATATCTTTCTGAATTTTTCACAAATAGCCAATGTCTGAATTAACATGAGTAACCCCCCTTTTTCTGTAATCTTTATTATTGCCTAATTATTTTTTCTTAGTCATTAACCAATGAATTACTTCATCTCTCACATCAATGTCATAGTTCATAAAGCATTCCATTTTCAAAGAAGGAATATATTTTAGGAGTCTAAGTCATTTTTCCATTATTTTCTCCTTGATTCCCTAATTATTGACTTAGTTTTCTTACAACTGACTTGGCATATTATAACTACGGGATGGTTATAGTTCTCAATTTTCATTACTTGGAAAAGAATAGTTTTAAAATTTCTTAAAACTACTTCAGTATTCTTTTTTTCTGAAAGCCAACTATAAATAATGAAAAGGTTTGTATTCTAGAAAACTTACTAGCAAGTAGCAATGACTAAATTTCAGCAAAAGTTCCAATCCTCTCCAATGTGATCTTGTGATAATGACAAAGACCTACAGTTCCCTTTTAACATTAATTCATCGACCTGTACTTAACTTTCAGAAGAGTATATTTATTTTATGTTCTTTCTATTCTGAAATGCTGACAGGGCTGCAGCTGAAGTCCTTGGTAATCACAGGAAAAGATTCATTTAAGATAATGTAGGGGAAAGTACTGACAGAAAGATGGAACTGCTTATTAAAAAATACATAATTTTATCTCAATCCTTGGTAAAATTTTCACTTCTCAGAGAATTCATCTTGTTCCTGGTTATTTTTTAACAAGTCTTTCCCACCCTTAATTTCTCTGTTTTATTTATTAGCAACCATATCTTCAGATCTATTTCCCAGTCTTCTGCCCTATATTCTGTATTTAATTTTCTTACTCAGAAATGGAAGTTCCAATTTTGTGCAATTTCCTGACCTCACTGCTAACTACTCCTCATAGTATATTTAATTTAATTTTCTGGCCTTGCTCTCTGTCCATAAAAAAAACTGGATTCTAAAACTCCTAAAGGAGTTTTATTTTGAAAAGTTTTAAATTTAAATTTTATTTATTTTGAAAAGTTAAATTACAACCACACCAGAAGATAGCCTCGCTGTTTCTTACAAAACTAGACATACTCTTACCATATGATCTAACAAATCCTTTGCTTGATATTTACTCAAATGAGTTGAAAATTTACATTCACCCAAAGCCTGCAGGTGAATGATTACAGTAGTTCTATTCAAATTTACCAAAACTTAGAAGTATCTATTCCTTCAATAAGTAGATGAATGGATAAATAAACTGTTATACATCTTATGAGATGCATTCTCTGATCATGGTGGAATTGAGAACTGGAAAATCTCCAACTAGATTGAAATAACATAATACCCATATGAACTATTTTTGGCTTGAATAAAGAATCAAGTGAAAAAAATCAGAAAGAATATTAAAAATATTTTAAACTGAGTATTAATGGCAATATATATCAATATAAGTTCAATGTAGCTAAAGTGATGGCTAAAGGGAAGTTCATAAGTGCAGTTATGTATAATTGTGCAATTATTTATAACTAATGTATATATAGTTAAGTGCATAATATATAATATACAATTATATATAATATGTGTAAAAGTATAATTACAAATAGAAACAAGAAAGATTTTAATTAATAGATCTAAACTACCATCTTGGGGCACCTGGATGGCTCAGTGGGTTAAGCCTCTGCCTTCGACTCTGGTCATGATCTCAGGCTCCTGGGATCAAGCCCTGCATCAGGCTCCCTGCTGAGCAGGGAGCCTGCTTCCTCTTCTCTCTCTGCCTGCCTCTCTGCCTACTTGCGATCTCTCTCTCTCTGTGTCAAATAAATAAATAAAATCTTTAAAAATAATTAAAAATAAATAAACTACCATCTCTACATGCAGAAAAAAATCTAGCAAATCAGAGAAAGAAAGAATAATGATTGCTAAATAAAATAGCAAATATTCAGTAAAAAAACAAAAACAAAAACAATTAAGCTAAAAGCTTGATCCATTGAGCAAATATATAACACTCTAGAATGATACGGGTAAAGAAAAAAAAAATTATCAAGAGTCAGTATTAGCAATAAAAATAGGGAGTGGAGGATAAAGGGTTGGTCATTATGGATTTTCAAGTCATTTTGAAAGACAATAAAAATATATGAAAAATTTTATCCCAATAAAATGACAATTTAGATAAATTGGACAAACCCTTCAAAAAATAAAATAAATTAAAACATGACTTGGCTAAATTGATAGAAGAAAAAAAGATGAGAAACTGAACACTCCTGTATTAAAAAATATTGAATTCATTACAAAACACATTCCCACTAAGAAAAATAGTGGCCATGGAACTTCCCCCAAAATACAGGGAAAATTCTTCCAAATATATAAGAAAACATCAAGACCATTCTTACACACTATGTTCTAGTGAATAGAATTCACTAACAGTTACTCGTTCTCATTCTCTATTGGTCTGGACATGAATCTAATTGTCATTTTCTTTACCATTGGTTACATTTACCTCAGTACTAAAAGGAAATACTTCTTCCTTCCTAGTATTTTCTTGATGACTAAAAAGAAAAAAGAAAAGTCTAAATTAAATGTTAATTTTGCCTTCAGTCACTAATGTCTGTTTTCACACCTTGCTGTGCAATTTGCAATCTAACGCAAATAGATTTTAATTTAAATGCAATTTCCTTAAGGGATTTCAAATCAGTGAGGCACAACTGGTAGCAGCGGTCCAAAGCTATCAGCATTTTTATTTAACACTATCCAAAGAAGAAAGGTGTAAAACGTCTGCCTTTTGTCCCTCCATCTTTGCCGTATAAATTCCTCTCAGCTTCTCATATGTTTGCCATAATAAATTGTACCATATCCCGCATGCTTCAAAATCTTGTGCCTATAAAAACTTGATCTTTTCTTTGTGAAGCGAGAGGTGGCGAATGCCAGGATGGAAAGCTTTGGCAGGTTTAATAGCGTGAATTCTCCTTTAGGGACCTTCATGGTGATGAAGAAGTGGAAAAGGATGATGACATCTGGATAGTTAGATCCAATACCACAGTCAATTAAACTGTGGGAACGTTAGGCCATTGTCCTTAGTCCTAATACAGTCTCCCATAAAAACAAGCCAAAACGGCAGCTTGCAGGTGGCTGTGAATAAATTTGGATGCATTTGTAAAGGCAGGTTTTGCTCTAGGCATAACCAACTGGAGCATTTTATAGAATAGTTGGTAGCTATGCTCCGTGATTTCAATCTCCAGGCCTATAAGGGAATTCCTGATTACTTTATATTGGATCTCTTACTAATAGTACTCAAGACTTGAAGCTCTTACTCTTAGATATTGCCTCTCTTAATGATTCCCAGTTCTCCTCAGTGCCACCTAAATTATTCAGATATTGGTTTATCAAGTCTCTTTTCTATTGCCTCTTTTTTAAACTCCCTGCTGAGCTTGAATGTGCACAGAGGAATGCTCAGATAAAATAAAAAAGGAATTTAAGAGCAATAAGAGTGTTGTCTTTCTCCACTCCAGTAAGAACATTTAAGACACACGTGAGGTTTTTTTTTTTACCCCTGTTGGCACTCACTTTTATTACAACTTTTCTCAAATTGGTGGAGTAGACAAACAGCTATTCCAGTGTGATCTTTGTACTACTAAACAACAGGGGACGGTGATACAAAGATACAGCTAAATGATTTTCTTTCTCCCAAGATAGCAGCCGACAAATAAAGTGTATCTATTGTAGAGTCTGCTTTCTAGTTTAGCAGTTACAAGGAATTTGAAAAAACAAAACAAAAACAGAATGCAGTATTGTAATATGGTCTGCACAATATAGTCACTGAGGATCTTATGTAAGATTTAAATATGTCTCTAAACCACTCTAATTAGCTAAACTGTTTTTTATTCCTACCTTAGTCTAATTTGTTAGTTTCCCTAGAACCATAAATGCCATTAATAAATACTAGCCCACTAATCTTCAAAATATTCCTACCTTAAAAAATTGAAAATATTCATTATGTGAATGAGTTATTGGATGTTTGACAATTTTGCAATGCAATTTTGATGGAGTTATTACGAGTTATTACAAATTTTATAATTCTTTCTTTCACTTAAGAAAAACAGCCAAACCATTTCCAGACAAGTTTAAAGTGTACTACAAGTCTTTAGATGTCCTTATACATTTCTCAAAGTTTTGAGAAATTTGATATGTTATATGAAAAAAAAATGAAGAAAATGATCTATTTTGATTCCTCCCTTAATAAAGAGTTGAAACTTACCGTGAATTGACCAATAGGGCATTAATGTTCCCGTCAGTTTGATGAAATTTTAGAACGGCCCTTATTTCACTCTAGGACCCTGACATCCCTTTTCTTAGAACTGTTACTTAAAACAAAATGACAACAAAAAGCGTGTAACTGTATATCCTTTGTAATTATAAATTATTTGCTTCTTTGAGATACTAATATAGTTGCCAGTTTTACAACCTAGGATCTCTTTCTCAAGAAGAGGGAAGCATCCCTCTGAAATGTAATCATGAAGAAAGATAGTACACAGATGTCCCAGTCCCTGAGGGGGTGGGAGGGCTGGGGCAGAGAAGGAACTTACCTTTGGTGGCTGCCCTATTCCAAGTTGTAAAACTACCACTTGTTATGTAGATAGGAGAAAGTTTACTTCTCTTTTTCTTAAGGTCAAGATTCTCCACTATTATAAACTCTCCAACCTTTGTTTCAGCAGAGTTGAGGTCAGACTGCATTCTGGCCTCTCTACCCTGTTCCAACAAACTTGAATAAAGTCTTCCTTGCCTACTTAACCTCTTGACATGCATTTTTTGCTCTGGCATAACTTAAATAAGTTGATATACATGTCTAATATAGAAAGTGACATGGTCCAAATAGATTCTTAATTTGTGAGATGAGAGATCTGAACCTTATCTCCATATTGATTTGCGGTTACATAAATAATTAAAAATATTTCTCCTGCTTTTGTATTATTATACTTAGTTTCTAAATATCTTTCTAATGCTCACACACATATATATGTACACACACATTATTATAAGAAATCGGTTCATGTGACAATGGTGGGTAAGAAGCCCCAAGATCTACAGTTAACAAGCCAATGGTATAGTTCCAGTCTGAGTCCAAAGGCAAAAGACAAATGTTCCAGCATGAAGAGCTAGGCAGAGAGAGTGAGTTTATCCTCACTCCACTTTTTTCTTTTTTTCCTATTTGGTCCTTTAATGGATTGGGTAAGACACATCCATGCTGGAAAGGGCAATCTGCTTTACTCAGTCTACCAAATCAAGTGTTAATATCATCAAGAAACACCCTCACAGACATACCCATAATATCACCCAAATCTCAAGGACACACTGACACAGTAGAGTTGATAGATAAAATTAACCATCAAAATCAGTGACTTCTATCCCATGTCGTCCACTGAGCCTAAGATTCTGAATGGTTTAGGTTTGAATTTCTTTGATAGTTGTTTGTAAATATTTACCAATATGCATCAGAATTCTTTCTTTGGATCATTAAACATTTAATAAATCACTTACTTCAATCTTACTCTAAATCAATATATTATTAATGATTTTTATGAAAAATATCTTGTAGGGATGTCTGAGTGGCTCAGTCAGTTAAGCATCTGCCTTTGCCTTACTTAGGTCATGGTCCCAGGGTCCTGGGATTGAGTCCCACACTGAGCTCTCTGCCGAGTGGGAAATCTCCTTCTCCCTCTTCCTGCTGCTTCCCCTCCTTGCACTCTCTCTCTCTCTCTCTCTCTCTCTTTGACAAGTAAATAAATAAATAAATAAAATCTTAAAAGAAAAAAAATAAAAATGTCAAATTTCCATTTGTTTGATTCACACTTATTTTATTTTCATTAAAGAAATACTTTCTGGGGTGCCTGGGTGGCTCAGTGGGTTAAGCCTCTGCCTTCAGCTCAGGTCATGATCTCAGGGTCCTGGGATCAAGCCCCACATCGGGCTGTCTGCTCAGCAAGGAACCTGCATCCCCCCCTCTCTCTGCCTGTCTCTCTGCCTGCTTGTGATCTCTCTCACTGTCAAATAAATAAATAAAATCTATTTAAAAAAAGAAAAAACATATTTTCAAATTTCATAAACTTTCTGATGAATTACCTAGGGAGCATTTTGCTGTAATTTTCTTAATGAAGGAGGCACAGTTTTCATAAAGAACTAGTATATTATACTTTTTAAATAATATATTATAATTCTATTTATAGTGGAGGGAATATGTATTCATTAGGAAATCCCACTCAATGTTAATGTTAAAAGGTGTATATAGTTTTATTTGAGACTACTACATAATTTTGCCTTAAAAACAAAACTATACTGTACTCCAAAACATAACAAAATGGTCCCTTCTTTACCTTTAGTAATATAGCTTTTTATTTAAAACTCCTTTAACTCTGTCATACTTGCTATTTGTATAGTATAATTTTTCCAAACTTACTTTCATAGATTTAAATCTAACTTCAATACATGACATGTAGCTCAAACTTGGTTTTTATTTTTACTTTTGATGGTAGAAAATCCCTGCCTTTGACTGTAGTGTTTATTTTATTTATGTTTAAAGTGATTTGTATTTATAGTGGTAATGTAAGATTTATACTAATCAATTTTCTATATTCTTTCTACATGTTTTATGGGTTTATTTTTCTCTATTTCTCCATTATTGCCTTCTTTTCTTTTAAATAATCTTTTCTATTGTACCATATTTTTAAAATTGTTTTCTTAGTGGTTGTAATTCCAATTACAATTAACATCTTCACTTAAAACAATCTTGTCCATATTGATACCAAATTAATTTCAATCATACACAAAAAATTTTTCTAATAAAGCTTCATTGTCTTCTCTCTCTTTTGTGCTATAATTATCACAAAAATATAACCTCATGCATTATAAGCCCAAAACATATATAATTATTACTTTATGCAGTCTTTAAAAATATCATATTTCAGGGGCACCTGGGTGGCTCAGTTGGTTCAGTGTCTGACTCTTGGTTTTGGCTCAGGTCATGATCTCAGTATCATGCAATTGAGCCCTGCCTTGTGTTCTGAGCTCAATATGGAGTTTGCTTGTCTCTCTCCCTTCCCCTGCTCATTTGTTCTCTCTCTATGTATATATAATAAATAAATAAATAAAAATATTTTATAATAAATAAATCAATAAAATCCTTTACTAATAATTTAGTAGTAATATTATTGATGATTCCTCGTATGTAATAAATCATTCTTTCTTTGGCTTTCTATTATTTCACTATGATGTGTGTAAGTGTGGATCTATTTGAATTTAGTTGAAGTTTGTTAAGTGCCTTTGATTTCAAAATATATACAAAGTTTTTAGCCATTATTTTTCAGATAATCTTTCTTTCTCTGTTTTTCTTATCTCTAGAAGTCCCATTATGTGTATGTAGTACACTTGATGGTGTCTCACAGATTTCTGACAGTTTATTCATTTTTCTTTATTTTTTTTCCTTCCGATTATTCAGACTGAATAGTCTCAATTGGCCTATCTTCAATTTCATTGATTTTTCCCCTCTGCAAATTCAAATTTACTATTGTGATTTTCTCTTGAATTTTTCATTTCAGTTATTTTACTTTTTTAACTCCGCATTTTCTATTTGGTTATCTTAAGTAATGCCTAACCTTTTATATTTATTCTTTATTTGGTAGAACATTGTTCTCATCCTTTCTTTTAATTGTTTGGATGTGACTTCTTACAGTTATTTGAAACTATTTATGACAGCTGATTTAAATGCTGTGCCTAATAATTTCAATATGTGAGCCTCGTCAAGGATCCCTTTTTATTGATTTTTTTGTCCCAGTTTATGGACTTTTATTTTTCTCTGTATGTCTCATATTTTGTTGTTGTTGTTGAAAACTCGACGTGAAAGTAAACAAATAAATAAATGTGCCATCTCTGGAAGTCAGAATAATTTATCAATAGGGCTTGTTATTTTGTTGTTTGTGTTATTTTTTTTTAATAATTTTCCTGGTCTCATTCAATAATGTCTATTTTTTGTCATGTGCAGTTTCTGGAGTCTCTTCTTAGTTATGTTATTCATCAGCTAATTATTAAATGCCTTTGACCAATATATCTCCTGCCTTTTACCAAGGGCCTCTGTGTTTGTGGTATGGCACTTCTTCAAGGCTTCAGCAGTCTGCAACTCTACGTTGAGCTCTACTCCTTAATGGCCATGGGCCTCAAGATTGACCAGAGATGAGAGATTAGGGCCTTCTTGGTTCTATTCTGGGCATGAACATGGTATACACATGCATATAGCCTTCTACACCCCCAAGGAATATTTTGGAGCTTTCCAATGCTCCTTATGGATATCTCATTCTGTAAACTCTCCATTTAAGTATTTCATCCAGCCTTTTCTGTCAAAAATAGTATCACCATCTAGGGCAGTTGCAGTGTTAAGTGATTTTAGGTTAATTATTTGCAGCAAGTTATTTGGGAATAGGATTTCTCAATGAAGAAGCTGAATCAGGTAAAATAATGACAATTGCTTAGAATTTTTATTTTTCCAGAGTGATTCCAGACAAACAGTTATCTGGGAATGGGGCTTTATTGGGATTAATAAAACCATTCTGTATCTAGTAGCTGTTAGGCTGCTGCTTTTCACAGTTGCCATGAGTGTAAAACTGCTGTTTTTTGAAGCTAGCACAGATCTGAAGAGAGGGAGTGGTAGTTAGCCAAGTTAAAATGATAAAAAGCTCTCTTGTTCTTACTGAGAATCAGCTACTTTTCTTGAAGAAACACTCCTCAAATTGTTTAAAGACTTTGATTAACTTGCACAGTTCTGAAAAGGTTGATGTTGACATTTTTTTTCCAGTGTTCTAATTATTTTTGTGGAAGAGTGTCTTTACAGAGGCCCTTACTCTACCATTCTGGAAATGCTTCCCATTTTTAAATATGGTCTTTAAAATAATGCATTATATTAAACACTATGTATTAAACACTATGTAAAGTATGACAAAGAACAAAACATACTTTCATTCTTTTAAATATGCTTTTTTATTCTCTGGTGGAAAAAACATATTTTAATATATAATTTACATCAAGAAGAAAAAATCCAGTATGTTTAGAATATATATTTGCTATATTATTTAAGACTATTTAGTTGCAATATAGAAAATAAGAGACACTATGAATACAATCAAGTAGCTTATAAAATACATTAAAAATAGGTAAAATAAATAGTTCATATGTATGCTGAACTTAGAGAAAAATAAAAGAACTAAGTATACATCAAGTACTCATAAAACAGATGGGCCTTTAAACATTCACAAAGACTTAAACTAGCCATTTATTTGCAATGCCCCATCATGATACATGTATGTACCTTCTGCTCTAAATATCAGATAAAAGCAATAGCCTCTTAGCAGATAATCTATGAGTTATGGTTATTGACAAGGAGTATTTTTCCTGTTTAAATCTTCTTTCTCATCATTTCTGTTTATTCATGGATTCCACTTATACAAGACTTATACAAGACTTCTATTGCTTTCTCATTATATTCTCTTTGTGACTTTCAGCTTCTTGCTCCACTAAAAAAATTAAGTAAATAAGTAACCCAAATCTTGTTTTTGTATTCAAGGGAAGAAAGTGTAATTCATTCCATTAATCATAGTCATCATTAATTAGGTGGATATTTAGTGCAGGACTTCTCAAAGATTGCAATGGGAGAGGTATACTGGTGGATATCAAGACAACTCAATTGTGATCAGTGGAAAGATTTTTTTATTTCTTCCTTGCCTTTATCCTTCTTGTCAGTATGTTTTCAATGGACAAGTTCATCTGATAGCCACTATATTCTGAGAAAATTTTTGTTCATATAGGTAAGAATCTCTTCTCAGAGAATTTCCTTCCATATATTGGTTTGGGTAAATATATGCCAAGTGAATTTGAATGAGCTTTGGAAAGCATAAATGAAGCAAGAATCATATTAGATATGTAAAGTCACCAGAACCTGTGGTAGCCCATTAACTTTTTGATGAAATGCTAGCTCACTCTCTTATTTGCAACAGTATCTGGGTCCATAGATCCTCCAAACTCCCCAATCTTCTTCATTCTCTCCAAGTCCTGGATCATGTGTATATTTAATTCATGATGAAAGTGTCCAGCTTCTCCTGAATGTCCCTGTATTACCAATGCTAGTAGATTAGAAGCGGGGGGAGACCAACACAGTTTCCAGCTTTTTCTTATAGGTTTCAACTTTTCTCTGTTCTCCCCACTACATGTCCATGTTTCCTTTCCAACTGCCTTACTTTCTGAAGTCTGAAGACCTAGCTGGATGAAAAAGGAAAATATAATGTTTAACCAGTTGGCACAATTGTGTAAAGTCAAATTCCTATCAAATTCTATATTCTATACCTTTCTTTGTTTTGTTATTTTTATAGATAGAATTCTTCATTCCAGTAGATCTTACTTCTTTTTTTGGGTGTGTGCTGCATTAAGGTTATGCTATGATCCTTAATGTTATAGTAAGAGTACATTGACAGAAATTTGTTAACTTCATTTCTGTATGGTTACTCAATTCCTCTCTATTTTTGCTATCCACTACTATCAGTAAACTACCTCAAGAAAACTGAAAGCTGTCCTAAAAAATATAGTAAGGGGAAACTTTCAAACAGTAGACTCAATAAACAAGGATTAAAATAATCTATAGTTTAGAGTTGCTGAGTGCTTAAATTATAATAAATCCTGTAACACTATTTATTTCCCTCATGACTGCTCTTTAAGGATAGAAATGATGTATTGAAGGCTTGCACCAACTTGCAAGAACCTATTGTATGTATCTCTGTCCAATTCTCCTTTCAGTAGTGTCATTTATACCACAAAATTACCAACACTACAAATCAAGGTCTTCTAACCAAGAGCTGGATTTCAGACATTTACCAGCATGCCACATCAGATGCATTACATTCCTATATTATAAATCTCAAACTTGAAAGACACAGTATTTAAACATTTTTTCTCAGTATAAAACCATGTGGTAAAAGAAATACTACAATAGGTATGATTTTTTTTCACCAGTTTTGTTTTTTTCCATTAAGGATATGTTTTGACAATAAGGATAAAAAGATAAAGATGCATGGTTTTATGAATACTACTTTTGAAATAAGTCTCTCAAAAAAAAAAAACTAGGGAGCTAGTGTGGATCATAGAAAAATAAACTGGAAAAGTGAGCGCAAGGGTATTTTATATAAATTGATCCTAAAGTTTTTCAAAGAACAAAATCACTCAATCAGAAGTTTTCCTTGTGATATTCAAGTTATTACCTTTACTAGTTTGATTAGCTAGCACCTTATAATTTGCCAATCATTACTTACATGCTTCTTATATACATATGTTTTTTTACCTCATTGAAATAAAGTATATTTATGAACACAAATTTGAATTTCCACATTATTAAATAATCAGAAAAATGACATGGAAAATGAAAAAATTCCTCAAAATGATAGATTTCTTCTGACTCAGAGTACATTAGGATAAGGTATTATTTCTGTTAAATCTATCAATGAAATGCCCTCTTCTTTCCCATTAAAAAAAATCGAGGTATAATTTTTAAAGTTTCAATCAGCATGATTTTTCATTGAATTTCCATTTAAATTTGTATTTGATGAAGGAGCTCTAAATTTATTTTGGAGCAAAATTCCAAGAGGAATACAAAAAAACATTTATTAGTTTATACCTCACATTGGTTAAAAAAAAAACACTGCATAAACTAACATAGTTCGGGTTTTAGATTTATTTTACTTTTTAAAAAATAGCTCCTTGCACCTGTATTTAAGATAAAAAGGCAACAGGCAAGAGAAGCACATATAAGAAACAATACATGTAATAACTCTAAAAGGAAATAGTCTAAAGAAATAGTAACCATTAATTAGCAAAACAATTTTCTTCTGTACTAAGCAAATACAACTTAAGTAACTTGAAATTGACTTTCTATAAATTGCCTTTTGTTTCTTGTGTTTGTTCCTACAGAAAAACTGTTAACTTCATGTAGCTATGCTTTTTAGGATGTAAATTTGTTTCAGTAGATGACTACCTTTCAGCACAGTGAGAAAATGAAGTAAGTAAAAGATATATTTTAAGCTGGAATATTTGATTTGTGTGTAAATAGTATTCACAAGAAGTCAAATTAGCTATTTTGTTCTTTTTCTGTGAAGGTTATTTTCAAAGATCATGGATAAAGTCCCAAAAGAAAAGTCAATTAGGCACAAACATTTCAACATTATCCAATTTACAACAGAGACACTTTTTGAAAAAGCTCCTAGAACAAGCAAGAGCAAAATGGACTTTCATGGTAAAATGTATGCTTCCAAGTGCACTTCATAGAGGCACATCTTAATAAATTACAGTAGCAGCAAGAAGCAGGAATTGTTGGGGTTATGTGCACAGTATCTAACAGAGTGAAATTAAGGGAAACTAAACAGTCTAGTCAGAAAAAAATTCCTGAACTTAGCACAAAACCTTCTATAAAAAAGATTTATAGATTATACGATCTTCTAATGTGGGACAATAGGGCATATGGAATTCTACACGATTTGGGTATTCTAACAGTGACATCACTCTTGAATTAGTTTTCAGATAGAATACAATGAGTTCAATATCTGGTCACAATCTCTTGTTAATAGAAAATTTAGCACTCTTGAAATTAAAAAAAAAGGAAAATTCCTCAGTCTGATGATGATCTATATTAAGTCCTAATCATATTTGCATACTAATAGGAAGACATTATTAGATATGGGGGAAAATACAGTAGAAGAATATTAATGGATTAACACCATTGGAAATGTGAAGGGTGCACTTGATTCTTTGCAGTGCTTGTCCTTTTAGACATTAGGATGACAGAGGAAGTCGCTGTTGTGGAATGCCTGATACTCTTAGGAGGGATCTCAGATTTCAGAAGCTAATTGTTTCTTTATGCAATGCAGCATACTTTCAGCAACAAAAAAGTGGCATTCAGGATGATTTGACCTAGAAGTAGGTATAGCACTGGCTAGTAAATAAGTTCTATGACCGAGATAATTAATGAGATGATGAAGGTTTTGCTCAATTTGTAGAATAAGAAAAAAACTGAAAGATACAATATAGTACCCCCCTCATCCATGTGGGATATGTTCCATGAACTGGAGTGGATGCCACAAACTACTCTGCCATCAACATACTATATTTTTCCTATACATACACACCTTTCATAAAGCTTAATTATAAATTAGGCAGAGTAAGAAACTAAAAATAGCATAAAAAGGAAAACAATTATAACAACACGCTGTAATAAAAAAAAGGTAAATGTCGTCTAAGTATCTCATTGCTCTGTACTCACCCTTCTTCTTATGATGATGATGTGAGGTGATAAAATGCTTATGTGATCACATGAAGTGAATGACTTAGGAAGCATTAAGCTACTATTGACCTTCTGACTATATGTCAGAAGAAGGATCATCTGCTTCCAGACCGTGGTTGACTACAGGTAACAGAAACCATGCAAAGTGAAACCATAGATAAAGGGGGACTCCTGCATTAAATAGCCACCCCAGTTATATATAATAGATTATATGTTATTTAATTGGATTTAAATTAAAAATAAACCACAAAACATCTCCATGTTTTGAATACTAGTCATTTATCAGATATGCATTTTGCAAATGTTTTCCCCCAGCCCAAGGCTGGTATTTTCATTCTCTTCGTGTCTTTGATAGAGCAGAAAGTTCTAGTTCAGGATATTCTGACTTATTCTTTTTCTCTCATAGATCATGTTTTTGCCCCGCCCAAAATTACTTATGATATTTTCAAAGAGTTTTACACTTGGAGTTGAAAACCTTATGTTGAACCAACTATTTTCTAATATCTCTGTGATTTCTTCTTTGACTCCTAAGAGAGTGCTGTTTAATTCCCATATATTTGTGTACTTACCCATTTTAATGCTATAATTGATTTCTACTTTTATTTCATTGTTTTTAGAGAAGAAACTTTGTATGATTTGTATAACTATACTGGTTGAGACTTGTTTTGTGGCCACATATGATCTATTCCGTAAGAAGTTCTACGTGCACTTGAAAAGAATGTGTATTCGGCTGTTAGTAGGTGGCTCATTTTATATATATAGATATATACACATATATATAATGTGTTGTATCATATTATGTATATAAGATGTTGGATTTCATAATATTATATTTATATACATTATATATAATAATAAAGTTTTTGTTCTGTTTATTCACCTGTCATTTCCTTCTAGCTATTCCACTGATGTAAATATAATGTGATAAGACTAGAAGGCATATTAATACTCATTTATTTACATAATTTATTTCAACCTTCACATGTTTAATCAGCCTACTGTTCCGACCCTCTTGACCGTGCTGTCCCTGGTGTTTTTTCTGCAGCCGCCCCAGCGGCCCCCTGTCTGAAGAATGCAGCCCTCCTAGGTCCAGGGGCATTGCAGGCAAAAAGGATCTACCACACAGGGCAGCCAAGTCTTGCCCTTCTACCACTTCCTCCTGAACAGGGAGGAAAAGTTCCTTTGGGGCTGATCCCGAAGAATTCTGTCAGTTCCTTTATCCCAAAACTGGTGAAACAGGACCCCATGTGCTTAGAATGGACTTATCCTATATTTTCTGTCCAAAGAAATATATGTGATTACTGCAGAGACCTTCTCTGCCATATCAACAATAGGGTTGCTTATCCACATAGTTAAAAACTATGGTGCCACTATTGGAGAATTTGCTGATAAACTCAATGAGCAAAAAATTGCCCAACTAGAAGAGGTGAAACAGGCTTCCATCAAACAGATCCAGGATGTAAATGATAGGAAGAAGTCACAGCAAGCACTGGTTCACAATTGCCTTTTTGAAATCCAGAGGAATAACATTGCTACTCACTGGGAACTGCTGCACAGAGTATACAGGAAGGTGAAGAATCACCTGGACTATTACATCTCTGTGAAGAACATGATGCGATGAAAGGAACAAGAGCACATGATAAACTGGGTGGAGAAGCATGTGGTGCAGAGCATCTCTGCACAGCAGGAAAAGGAGACAATTGCCAAGTGCATTGCAGATCTAAAGCTGCTTGCAAAGAAGGCTCAAGCACAGCCAGTTCTGTAAATGCATCTCTCCCGATGGAGAGAGCTAGAAGCAATTGACTAAAGAAACTACTCCACGTGACAAAATCTTTCTGTATTTCTGTCTACTAAAGTTACACTTAACCTTTCCTAAGAATGAAAAGTTTGTTTCATATAGAGAATTAAAACAATCTATTGGTCAATGAGGAAAAACGAGAGAGAATACCATTCTTGATATATGTAATAGTTCAGTTGTACTAATAAATCCTAAAAAATTCAGATCTGAACCAGATAATGGAACATAATTTAAAGTGTATTTTTAGCATTTTATTTCATGACAAAGAATATTTTAAACAAGAGGATCATTTACAAAAATAATCCAGTTCAATAAAATAATTGGGACATGTAAAGGTCACCAGATCAGAAAGAAAGAAATGTATACAAATTGAAAAAAAAAAATCTGTGAGCTGGAGCAAAGTGAAGGAGGGTAAGTGATGTGAAACATAGTTGGAGATCTAAATAGGGATCAATTAATACAGGGCATAACAAAATGTGTTAAACCTTGAGTTGCGTACCCTTAAAATCTACCTATATGTGGAAGACCCAAGCTCTAATACCTCAGGATATAACTATATTTGGAGAAAAAGACTTTAACAAGGTCAGTACATTAAAATGAGGCCATCGTGTCGGTTCTAATTCAATATGACTGGTGACCTTATAAGATAAGAAGAAGACACATCAAGGGCACCTGTGCATAGAGGGGCAACTGTGTCAAGAGGCAACAAGGGGACAGCCATCTGCAAGTCAAAGAAAGAGGCTCAGAGGAAAGGAAGTCAGCTGGCCCTTTGAACTTGGACTTCCAGTCTCCAGGATTGGGAGCAAATAGATTTCTGTTGTTTAACTCACTGAGTCTATGGTATTTCATTGTGGCAGCCCTAGCAAACTAATACAATGTGTTAGGGAGTTAATGCGAATATTTGCTGGTTTCAAAATAAGGTGGCAAAGTTTTTATGTAGGAGTATGAGGTGATATAATTCACTTAAAAGATTTATTTGGTATCCAAGTGTAAACTGGATTAGAGAACAGCATTATAGAAATATAGAAACCAATAAGAAACTAATGAAATTAGTAAGTTGAACAATGAAGTTTGAATTTAGAATTTATCAGGTACATGGATTCAAAATACATTAATAATAGATCCTTAGAGGTATCTACATATCACTGAGGAAGTGGAAGAAGCACAGGTAGAAAGAAGTTTATATTTGTAATGGACATTCTATACTCCAGGTAAGCTTAAAAATATACCAGTTCTAAATGTGTTTTTTATTTTCAAAACAGTTCTAGTCAACATCAACAGTCAGTTAAATTCATATACCTACTTTTTGAATAGCAAAGGAGTGATATGGGTATTTTCTGTTTTTATTATTTGTTTTATTTTTGTTATTGTTTTGTGTTAGGTTTGTTAAGGCCACAGTTTTTATCTCTATATGAAATTCAGAATCCTCTGAATTCCTCTGTAAGAAAAATAACAGATTCCTTCATAGTTAGAAATATTTTTCATTCTTCAGACAAAATGTCTTAAGCAGCCCCCTATACTCCCATCCTAAGTATTCGATTATTAAAGCTAGGGGAAATTATTTATCAGTGTTAATGAAATATATAAACTAATGACATGTACTCCAATTTATGAAAGATTTATTTATTTTTGACAAAGATAGTGTCAGCCATGGCAGTTGTACCTACATTCAAAATCTACAGATGAGAGGAGAGTTGGGTTATATAAAGAGATCAATAATTAAGAATTAGAATCATGGTAGGTAATTAGAACATATCAAATACAAAACTATGAGGCTAGACTCAAGATATATATATATATATATATATATATATATATACATATATATATGTATATATATACACACACACATATTTAAAAATCAAGAATTTCCTCTTCTCTGTACCAACTCTACATTTTTGTGTTTTATTATTTTATAATGCTGAATGTTCATAAGTTCATGTAATGAAATGTTTCAAAGAATAATGGATTATTTTTTGAATAATCACTTTATTTTAGAATAGATATGTATAGCCTCAGCAATCAGACAACAAAAAGAAATAAAAGGCATCTGAATCACCAAAGAATAAATCAAACTCTCACTCTTCACAGATGACATGATACCTTATGTGGAAACCCAAAAGATTCCACCCCAAAATTTCTAGAACTCATATAGGAATTCAGCAAAGTGACAGGATATAAAATTAATGCACAAAAATCAGTTGCATTTCTATACACTAACAATGAGACAGAAGAAAAAGAAATTAAGGAGTCAATCCCATTTACAATTGAATCCCATTTACAATTGCAAACCATAAGATACCTAGGAATAAGCCTAACCAAAGAGGCAAAGGGTCTGTACTCAGAAAACTATAGAACACTCATGAAAGACATTGAGAAGGACACAAAGAAATGGAAAAACATTCTATGCTCATGGGTTGGAGGAACAAATATTTTTAAAATGTCTATGCTACCTAGACCAATCTATACATTCCATGCAAACTCTGTCAAAATACCATCAACCTTTTTCACAGAACTTGAACAAATAATCTTAAAATTTGTATGGAACCTGAAAAGACCCTAAATAGCCAGAGGAATGTTGAAAAAGAAAACCAAGGCTGGTGGCATCACAGTGCCAGACTTCAAGTTCTATTATAAAGCTGTAATCATCAGGAGACAGCAGGTACTGTCACAAAACAGACACATTAAAAAATAAAAAAGGGGGGTGCCTGGGTGACTCAGTCCATTGTCTGCCTTCAGCTCAGGTCATGATCTCAGGGTCCTGGGATCGAGCCCCATGTTGGGCTCCCTGCTCAATGGGGAGTCTGCTTCTCCCTCTGCCTCCTTCCCCCTGCTCATGCTCTACCTCTGTATTTCTCTCTCTCTCTCAAATAAATAAATAAAATCTTAAAAACAACAATAACAACAACAAAACTAAAAGCAGACACATAGGTCAATGGAACAGAATAGAGAACCCAGAAATGCACCCTCAACTCTATGGTCAATGAATCTTTGACGAAGCAGGAAAGACTAACCAATGGAAAAAAGACAGTCTCTTCAACAAATGGTTTTGGGAAAATTGGACAGTCACATGTAGAAGAACGACACTTGACCATCTCCTTATACAATACAGAAAAACAGACTCAAAATGGATGAAAGACCTAAATATGAGACAAAAATCCATCAAAATCCTAGAGAACACTATCAGCAACCTTTGTGACCTCGACCATAGCAACTTCTTGCTAGACACATCTCCAAAGGCAAGGGAAATAATGGCAAAAATGAACTATTGGGACTTCATCAAGATAAAAATCTTTTGCACAACAAAGGAAACAGTCAACAAAACTAAAAGATGACCAACAGAATAGTAGAAAATATTTGCAAATGTCTTATCAGATAAAGGGTTAATATTCAAAATCTATAAAGAATTTCTCAAAGTCAACACCCAAATAACAGATAATCTCATCAAGAAATGGGCAGAAGTGGGCGCCTGGGTGGCTCAGTGGGTTAAAGCCTCTGCTTTCAGCTCAGGTCATGATCTCAGCGTCCTGGGATCGAGGCCCGCATCGGGCTCTCTGCTCGGCAGGGAGCCTGCTTCCTCCTCTCCCTGTCTCTCTGCCTGCCTCTCTGCCTACTTGTAATTTCTCTCTCTGTGTCAAATAAATAAATAAAATCTTTAAAAAAAAAAAGAAATGGGCAGAAGATATGAACAGTATTGTCTCCAAAGACATACAAATGGCCAAGAGGCACACAAATAATGTTCAACTGCACTCAGCCTCAGGGAAATACAAATCAAAACTATAATAAGATACCACCACACACCAGTCAGAATGTTTTAAAATTAACAAGTCTGGAAATGACAGATGTGGGCAAGGATGCACAGAAAGGGGAACCCTCTTACACTGTTGGTTCAAAGGCAAGCTGGTGCAGCCACTCTGGAAAACAGAATGGAGGTTCCTCAAAAAGTTGAAAATAGAGCCACCCTACCACCCAGCGACTGCACTAGTAGGGATTTATCACAAAGATACAAATGTAGTGATCCAAAAGGGCACCTGTACCCCAATGTTTATAGCAGCAATGTCCACAATAGTCAAACTATGGAAAGAGCCCAGATGCCCATTGACAGATGAATGGATGAAAAAACATGTGGTATATATACACAATGGAATACTACTCAGCCACCAAAAAAAATGAAATCTTGTCATTTTGATGACATGGATGAAACTAGAGGGTATTATGCTAAGCGAAATAAGTCAATCAGAGAAAGACAATTATGATCTCACTCATATGTGGAATTTAAGAAACAAAACATAGTATCATAGAGGAAGGGATGGAAAAATAAAACAAAATGAAATCAGAAAAGGAGATTAACCATAAAAGACTCTTAATCTCAGGAAACAAACTGAGGGTTGTGGGAATTCATAGTGCCTAGATAGAGAAGATTTAATAAACACATGCATCCCTGGATGAAACCAGTTAAAAAGGAAAAGAGTGTCGGGAAAACTGGGCCTCCTTTAGAGTTTCTGGGCTGAAAGCAGCCAGATCCTCACTGCGGCTCATCCAGGGAGTAGATGATTGACTTAGGAGAAACACTGATCTTTGGAGGTCATGCTCTCCATGCACTCCCTGTCTGCACGCCTGTCAGGAGCACAGCTTGTTCTATTCACGCAATACTCCCTATGCCACTGTCTTCATTATTACAGCTTCACATTCTTCCTTGCTTTTCTTATTCCCTAGTTGTATTGACAACATTCACAATAAAGGTGGAGGCAGAGTCTGCCACTAGAGCATACTTTCTCCTACTAAGATGTCTGGAGTAATCTTTTCATTTGCTGCCTCAGGGTTTGCTGGCCAAACCCGGACAGAGGGTTGCTGGAGGGTAGGGCATCGAAGAATGGGGTAACTGGGTGAGGGACATTAAGGAGGGCACCTGATGTAATGAGCACTGGGCAATATATAAGACTGATGCATCACTGAACCCTGCCTTTGAAACTAATAATACACTATATGTTAATCAACTGAATTTAAATTTTTAAAAGGTAAACAAAAGTTCAAAAAAGAATAGATAGATATGCATGGCAATAAAGATGTTCAGAGGGCGCCTGGGTGGCTCAGTGGGTTAAAGCCTCTACTTTCGGCTCAGGTCATGATCTCAGGGTCCTGGGATCGAGGCCCGCGTCGGGCTCTCTGCTCAGCAGGGAGCCTGCTTCCCCCTCTCTCTCTGCCTGCCTCTCTGCCTCCTTGTGATCTCTCTCCCGCTGTAAAATAAAAAAAAAAAAAAAAAAAGATGTTCAGAGAATCATGTAAACAAATATAAAATGTAAACTATACGAGAGTATTAATAATAAGAAAAGAAATAGAGAATCACCTAAATAAACATAAGAATGGTAATAGGTAAAACAAAACAAAGATCCATTTTGCTAAAAATAGCGCTGGTTTGTCTTTTGCATCCTCGTGCTCTCTCTTCTTCCATTAGATCTGCTCACTGTAGACATGGGAGAAACTGGATATAAGACAGAAAATGAGGGGTGCCTGGATGGCTCAGTCGCTAAGTGTCTGCCTTCAGATCAGGTGATGATCCTGGGGTCCTAGGATCGAGATCCGAATGGGGCTCACTGCTCAGCGGGAAGCCTGCTTCTCCCCCTCCCACTCCCCCTGCTTGTGTTCCCTCTTTTACTGTGTCTCTCTCTGTCAAATAAATAAATAAAATATTTTTTATAAAAAATCCAGAAGATGAGTAAAGGGTACAGGACACTTTGCTTGGGAGGATCTATCGTATATGATCTTGTTATCTTCTGGAGTATGGATATCGAATTTCACTTTTATTCTTGTGGGGACTTTTTGTTTTTTAACAGTCCTTGATAAATATCTGATGTCGTCTTCTCCAACACTAAAAATTAACTCCTCAGTTCATTGCTTATGAAGTCCTCATCAAATTTGGTTTCTTTGGATTGTGATTCAAAAGACTCTTTCTGTTAGTGTCATTTGTTATGTTAAAAGCCTTAGCAAGGATGCCCAGACATCAGTTCTGCCCCACAGGATACATCTGATATTTTTACTCTCTATAAGCAGAAGAACAGGGTGCCCCTACCTCTTCCTCAGTCCAACTATCTGAAATTGAATTTTCCTAAATCAGTGCCAGGCACTGGTCCCTACCTTAAAATCTCCGGAAAACATAGGACACATTTTTGTAAAATACCCTGTCAACTTTTTTTTTTTTTTAACTTGATATTGGGAGGGAGCAAAGGAAAAACCAAACACTAACACTAACCTGTTCTAACCTATTCTCATTATACTGTCTATACAAACGTGTTCATCCCAAATTTAATAAATATTGGTGAAAGATTGTGATGCCAAGGGATGTAGTTTCTTGATATTTCAGCCTATCTCATAGCATTTTCAAAGCACTCATTTTAAAAATGTAGAGTATATGATACTTATTACTGTCACTATCAATTTTGAGGCATCAAAATTCCCATTTTAATCATATATCAATACTCTCCTAACCTCAAAGTCTAAACCGCTCATCACAGAAAGAGAAGATACAGGGAGAGTGAAGGGTTTATTTATATGAGCAATATGATGACATTTGGACTTTAAGCACTATTATTTATGACTCTTGTTGATAATTCATGGAAAGAAAAAGAGGAAGAAAGGCCATTAGCATCAGTCTGCTACTTCTTAACCCCCAACACAAAGCCAACACAATAGAATACAGAACTAAGAATGGAAAGAAACTGAGTATCAACCATGTTTCTGGAGCTTTAAATTCAGCCATGCCCGAATGGCATTTCACCTCTGGAACTGGTAACATATATAAGTTAATAAACTTCCTTTTTATTTAAGCCACCATAGATAGAATTTATAGACACATAGACTGAAAAGCTCTTGTGGTCCAGATAATGCACTAAAATTCAGAGCAGTTAGCAGACCTTTCTTAGTGAAGAAAGAAAAATCTCACACAAGAATGTGAGAATTAAATGAATGAAACTGACCTCCTTCCAGCCCTGTCACAACCCAAAGCAGTATTTTATTGTTAGTGACACCATATGGTTCTATATGCACAAGGGATAATGTTACATTTATATCCTAAATATCTATTGTTCTAGTTCTAAAAGTACTGTCTAATTTCTGTAAAGTCATCTAGAATCAGAAATCTAAAAAGTAAATAAAACTGTCTGATGGCAATTATCTGCTCTATGTTTTGTTTGGGCTTGAGAACTGGTAAAATTGACCTGGAAGGACAAAAAAAAAAAAAAACAACTATATTTACAATGAGCATTTAGAAAATTTTAATATTTTTGTATTTTAATATATTAAATAATAATTAATATTGTATAATATTTAAATATCCTTAGACTCTAAAATCTATTGAAATTAATATACACACAAGAGGGGATGATGAGAATGGTAGTACCACCTGTCTAATAATTCTAATAGCCAAAAAAAAGTGAAAAAGCTGCAAAAACTTTCCCCAAAGAGTGCACAACAGAGAAAGCCTCTGGGTATTAAGATGAGGAAACAATATTTATATTTATTTAATGGCAGAATTTGGTAGTTTAATAATTGAATTATACTTGTCAGTTAAGTGGGACCATTAACAAAATGTAATTTTAGATATTTGATATTTAAAATACTTAAACAGCTTTGTTTTTCATCACAATTGTATATTCTCTTGCTCTAGAACTTATTAAATAAAGGAAAAGGAATATAGCAAGACTCATTCATACTTTTAAGCAAATCTTAGACTCAGAAATATTATCCATTGCTCTTTCAGAAATGTCTACTGGCTACACATCTTCCCACCAAATACCATCAAGGATAGACACTGTAACTCAGCAGTAACTGAGCAATCATTTCGTGCCAATTCTCATAAATTTACATGGAATTTTACTAGAAAATAACTATTCATAAGAGAGTTAGATATTTTTGTTGTTGTTTTACAAGTGTTCGAGTATTTATTCTTTAAGATTTTTTTTACTTATTTACTTATTTGACACAGAGAGGGAGAGAGAGACCACAAGCAGGAGGAGCAGCAGAGGGAGAGGAAGAAGCAGGCTCCCCACTGAACAGGGAGCCCAATGTGGGGCTCCAGCCCAGGACCCAGGATCATGTCCTGAGCCTACGGCTGACGCTTAACTGACTGAATCACCCAAGCACCCTGTGTTGGGGTATTATAAGAAAAATTTTATTGCCCTATATATAGGCTTTGAGAAAATCATTCTGTCGGATAATAATAGCTTTTCTTTAGTTTTCTAAGTGGGAATCTACTTTTTCTCAGTAAATTCAAGTGGAGTTTCTTGAAAATAATCAAAATAGTATAGAGAGGGAGAAAGAGAGACAGAGAGAAGCCAAATGGGGTCAAACATACACATTTCTTACACCAAATCTTTCTTTTGTTTCATCCACATTTATTACTATTTCTAAACACCTTGTCTGACCATATCATTGGGGTATATTCAAAGGATGAATTATTTGTAATATTTCTATTCCATAACTTTTCAGAGTGTTGGCCAGAAAAATCACACATCCATGAATCAATTAAGAAACAATGAAAGTTACTATATGAATAAATTCCAAACTGAAGTCTTCTTTTGAAGGTAATTGGATAATTTATCATGATTTTCACACAGGGACTCAGTAATGTCTATTATATAATTGAGTCCATAGACTTAATGAATGTTTTTTATATGAGGTCTTTAATGTAAAATATTGTATAACTGAAAATTGGGCTGCTTAATGTCATTTTAATTACAAATAGATACAAATTGCCACTGTATGAGAAAATGTAGAAAAAAGTCTAATAAAAATGCCTTGTTTGCTCCAGTGCCTGGCATTAAAAAGAAATACCTATATAAAGCACACAGCATGAGGATTAGACATTCCATTCTATCATCTATGTCATTAAGGGTATTTCCTATTTTCTTAACTAAATTACTTTTTGTCCCCTTATGACCACCACTTTAATACTAATACTGTTCTGTTATTCCCCACAGAAAATTTAATTCATTTGTCATGTATGTATCATTTTAATTTAGTATTTATCATTTTATCATAGTATTTAAAGGTCTATGCTTTCAATAATATGTTGAGGGTACTGTTATGCTATAAACCCACCCTAACTGTATCTACTTGTGAAGTAATTTTTCTGTAAAGTGGTTATCCAAAGAAAATCAGCTTATTAAGTATGGAAGTAAAACACAGTGACAAAGCTGTTAAATTAATTATTTTTAATGTTTAAGTAAAATTACATTTTTAAAATTTATTTGTTTATTTATTTATTTATTTATTTATTTGTTTGTTTATTTATTTATTTATTTATTTATTTTGGCTATGTGTTCCCCAGGTATCAGTTAGACTTGATTCAGTTTTAAAGTATTTGCCAGCCTCAGCCTTAATAGCTTTCTATGCTATTTAGAACTTTGGTCTCCTGCCTATTTCTTCATTTCAGCCAAAATTGCTTTGTTTCTTTCTGCCCTAAAGGCTTGTTCTATGCAGGTCCCATTTATTCTAGTCAATTTCTGTTCATTGCATCTTTCAGCTTGAGAAGACTTCCTCAAGAAAACTCTGCCTGGCAGCCTTCCCACCACTCACATGACCTATCTGAGAGGACAGTCATGGTTGGATGTAGCTCAGGCCGTAAGCTGTTTCTAATCTCCCAAGAGGCACCCTCATGGTTTTGATTAGACCACCTCCACTACTAAAATTTCTCCAATCTCTGCAAGTATTGTCATCACCCATCCTGATAATGAAGTCAGTTTTGGGAGTTACATTTGGTCCATCACATTTTTTTCACTCTTCTTTCCTGTCTAGTTTTTTAGCAAATACTATCAATTTTGTTCACAAAGTGTATCTCAAATCTGCCTACAAATCCAAAACATCACCACCTCTTATAATTTCAAGAGCCTTCTAAATGGTCTCTGAACTTAACTTCCTATAAATTATGCTCCTTAAAAGATGGCTCTTTTCTTTTATTCTTTTCAAAATAGTGTTTGATTAGGTAGTTATACCCACTTGGATTAAAATTCAAATGTTTCGTAATTAAATTAGGCAAAAATTGTCCCAGCATTGATTTATCTCCCCATTACCTTGTGAGACTACCAAGAGCAAGAAACATCAGCAGTTTTCTGAGATATTTTGAACATATATGAGCAAAAAATATATATATTGCCATAATATGCATAATGATTAACACCATATTTTTTAAATTTAATACTACATAGTAGAGAAAGTTTCATGTCAGAATTCAATAAACTGTTTAATATATTCTATTTCAGCAGAATATTCCATTAAATGGATATAAAATTATGAAATGAGGTCCTGATTAATGAGAATTTAAATTTTCAATCTATGATACTACAAATCATGCTTCAATCTTATATATATATCCGTTCCTACAGAGTGATGATATTTAGAGAAAAGACCCTAGAAGTCCGATGCAGAATTAGAAGATATATATTTTTAAATTTTATTTTATTTATTTGTTTATTTTTCTATTTTTTAACTTTAGTAGATGTTGCCAAATCCAGAAAATTGTGGTAATTTACAGTTTCATTAGCAATGTATGTTTGGTTGCATCTTTGACTTCTAAGTACTGGGAAAAGAGTATAAATGCTTGTAGGTAAAGGATGGTTGTCAGTAGACATGTTTATGCTGCCTTCTATGTTTATTTAACACTATCGTACTCTTTTTGAAGCCAGCAGCTTCTTAATCACCCAGGGATGATACCTTTCCCAAAGAGCAGGGAATCGATGTTGCCCATAAATTATATATCTCTTGGCTCAAAAATATAACTTGCCAAGTCTAGTCATTTCTCACTAGTTTTAACTAAGAAGTCCTGAGAATATGAAGCAGAGAGTATTGGAAGAAGCACTTAAAAGGTTTTAATGTGGAATGAGATAGGACAGACTGTGATAGGCTACATGCAAGATGAAGTTATTTTTTTTTTATTTCTTTATTTGACACAGAGAGAGAGAGAGATCACAAGTAGGCAGAGAGGCAGAGAGAGAGGAGGAAGCAGGCTCCCTGCCGAGCAGAGAGCCCGATATGGGCCTCGATCCCAGGACCCTGAGATCATGACCTGAGCCGAAAGCAGAGGCTTTAACCCACTGAGCCACCCAGGTGCCCACAAGATGAAGTTATGATGGAAGAGAACATTATAAATAGCAGAAGGAAATGATAGAAAAATAAAACTGAGCAGATACACAGAAAGAAAGTTGTGCTATGACGTAGGCTATGCATGCTGGATCACAGACAGTCTTGGATCAGAGCAACTTTAGAATCCAGACCTTGTGTGTATATTTGTTGTTTTTTTGTTGTTGTTTGTTTGTTTTTTCTTAATACCTTGTTTTAGAATTAAAATGAAGCATTTCAGAGGTGCCTGGGTGGCTCAGTGGGTTAAGCCTCTGCCTTCAGCTCAGGTCATGATCTCAGGGTCCTGGGATGGAGGCCCACATCGGGCTATCTGCTCAGCAGAGAGCCTGCTTCCTCTTCTCTCTCTCCCTGCCTCTCTGTCTACTTGTGATCTCTCTCTCTCTCTCTCTGTGTGTCTAATAAATAAATAAAAATCTTTTAAAGAATAAAATGAAGCATTTCATAATATATCTGTTCATTACCTTATTTCACTGACAAAATAAAACAAAAACAAAAATGAAGTCTAGACTTTAGTGGCTTGCCAAGATACAGCATGGCATGAATTTTTAAATCATTATTATTTAATAAATTGCCATGTTGTGACCATGTTTGCTTTTTTATTTATTCTTATTTTTTTCTTATAAAATTATTTGATGTTTTAATTCTGGTTTCAATTTCCTTAGCAGTTTTTTCCTAAGATCTATAACCATGAACTCTCAACTTTGTTTCCTATGCAACTCTGTCCAGCAACCTTCTGCTTTTGCTGAATTTGTAGTTTGGAACTACATTAGTTTTATTCATAAAGGGGTTTGAGTTTTTGTTAGTTCCTCCCCCTTTGTTTTCAGTGATCTCTGGGAAGAAAAGCAGAATATGCTCCTCCCTCACTATTTTCAACACCACCTTATTCTCACCTTAGGTCCTATGATTTTGGTTTTTCCTATTCCTAAAGCAAACATCTCTCAGCTACTTCTCAAACACGCAGCTCTTTCAAATGCCACTTTTCTGGGAGATGATTTCCTGATAACACTTGTCCCTCTCTCAGAATGCCTGCTTATCTTTAAATCATCATGTCCACTCATTTCTTTCCTAGCACTTTTCAGTTTAATGTATTTCCTTGTTTCTAGACTTTCTAGTAATAGAAGATTAGAATGGAAACTCCATTCAGCCAAAAATTAAAAACATCAATGTGCATATTAACTTGATAATAATGTTTGATATTGGGATTCAAAGAAGATTCCATCTCTTCATCATCTTTTGGAGAACCTAACTTCAGGCATAGACAAAAATATGTGGTGGAACAAATGGGAGGTTATGTGTGTGTGTCTTTATGTGTGTGTGTATAAAATTTTTACCATAGGGCTTATTAACATGAATTAATATCAACTATATCTTTGGAATGAAGTAGGGAATCTAGTAAATGCAAGGTATCAGCAACAAAATAATGTGTTGGGGAAGAAAAAAGTGGAAGAAAAAATATTTCTCTGACTACATTATTGGATACTGTTAAAGGTTGAATTGTGTCCTCTCAAAATGATATGCTGAAATTCTAGCCTCCAGTGCCTTAGAATCTGATCTTATTTGGAAATACAGTCTTTGCAGATGTAATCAAATTAAGATGAGGCCATTAGATAGGCTCTAATCCAGTATGGCTGGTGTCCTTATAAAAATGAGAAATTTGGACACAGACTAGAACATGCACAGAGGGAGGATTATGTGAAGAGACTTCGAGATAATGTCATGCAAAGATTGGATTTATGCTTCCACAAACCAAAGAAGTCTGAGGCTACCAGAAACTAAGCAGAGGTAAGGAAGAGTCCCCCTATGGGGTTTCTGAGGGAGAAAGGCTCTGACTTCTAGACAAGTTGTAAGACAATAAATTTCTAAGCCACCTAATTTGTAGTCCTTTGTTATGATAGCCCTAGGAAATGAATACGAATGCTAAGAAAGATTGAATAAAAAATTAATTCATATAATTCCAAATACACATTACCAGATCATAACAAATATTAAGTAACTACTTGGAACTTTCAAAAAAAAAAATCACCTGCAATCAGAAATAAAGTTGCTTTCTCAGAAACAGATATACTCTAAAACAGAATTGCCTTCATTAATATGTAGTGAAACATTTTTCAAAATTCTTCTAATTACATAACATAACACACCTGTAAATATTAATCCCCATGCCAACCTCCGTCTAATACTCAGCACTACCAAAAGACTAAAGAAATGCAGTGTTTTATACATTTCACACTGGTTTGCTATCATCAGGATTATTTGTCTCCTAATTCAGAATGACTGTGCATCTAGAGCATTGCATTTCAAGAAGTAAAACTAAGTATTCATATTTGCTATTTTATTCCCAGAAAAATATGTTTGGTCATCTAAATTAGGGAATTTGTTCGGCATACATTCGTAGAACTTAGTGAAGACATTTAAAAGAACAGCATTTTGATGTTAAGAATAAAGGATATCAACAACAAAAAAAGAATTTTGGAAGAATAAAATGAGCACTTAATCTTGTCAATTTGATAATCATTAGAAATAAGTGAGGTTAATTTACACTAACTGCCAATCTGGTTGTTAAAAACAGAACATCCTAGATAAAACTAATGAAAAAGATTTCTAAATACCATTGTTCTTTATATTTAATTTAGAGTGAGTAGAGACTTTCTGATGAACTACCTGACAATAGAATAAGAGGATAACTCTTTCGACCTCACCTCTTATGAAAACATCCCCAAAAACAAATCAGTATTTTGAGAGTAATATTAGATATTCATAAGCAATAATGTTGAATCTTTAAATAAAATCTTCTTTGTAAGTTGCTGATAACATTATTAATGCATAGGAAAGTAAAAATTATAAATTGTAATTAGGTAGCTTAAAAACCAAATTTTTCTTAAATATCATAAGCTTCTTATTTAGATTTATTAACTTTATAAACAAAGTATATTTCAAGTTTTCCCCTTTAAAAGTTTCCGTGAAAACGTTCATCAAAGTAATTTAACCTAACAGTCCAAACATTTCTAGAGCAACAGGAATAAGTTTATGCTCTAAGAAAAAAACAAAATTTGTATACTTTATCTATGTCTTCATATTGGGTGGCAATTGAAGATCAAATGTCAATGCATTTTGACAACAAACCCAATTAGTTTGAATTTTACTTTAAAATATATCTCCTTTCTTTTTCATTACTCATTCTTCCTATAATTACCTTATATACATACAGCACAAATTTCAGTCTTTAAATATTACTGTAACAAGTTTGCTTTTTAGAAAGTAAACATGAAGATTGACCAAAGAAAAAAACCGAATTACATGGCATATACTTGTTCTTTATTTACTAAATGTCTTGGAGCATGGTTGTGAAAAAATAAACAGGAAGTGTTTTTGAGAAGTATATGTTAAAACAAAATAGATGAACATACGGTGGAAAAAAAAGCAGAGGTAAACCAGTAAACAGTCTCTTAACGAAAGAGAATAAACTGAGGGTTACTGGAGGGGAGGTGGGCGGCGGGATGGGTTAAATGGGTGATGGGTATTAAGGAAGACGGTTGCTGCCATGAGCACCGGGTGTTGTATGTAAGTGTTGAATCACTAAATTCTACACCTGAAATGAATATTACACCTATGTTAATGAACTGGAATAAAAAAAGGAAATTTGAAAAGATAAAAAAAGAAATAAAAAATTAAAAAATTATATTTTTATGATAATAAAGACAAAATACAGAAGTAGTGAAAAAATCTATTCAACTTCACTGATAATAGCAAAATACAAGACTCTACTTTGGTAATTGAAGTCACTACAATAATTTCTTGTCATTTATCAAGCATGTCTGCCAAACTGTCTATCCATCCATCAACCCATCTATCCATTCATATCTATATCCCTATAGAATACTGATTATGATTTTGAAAGAGTATTAGTTTAGCATAGATGTTTTATCATTTAACATTGACTTTCTCTTTCAGTCAAAAGTCTAATATTTTCTCTTGTTGGGTCCAATGGCATAATCTCACTCTTAAAATTCAAATATATAGATATAGCAAATTTAGCTTAAAATTAACTATATACAGATCTTAATATGGGAGATCACTCTATTCAGCGTTGGAATAATTACTTCTCATTTCTTATTAATTTTGTTCAAAATTTCACAGACAAAACAATCTGAATTTGAAGAGATTTTTATAATAAATTTATGTTAATTCTTTTGAATTTTCTTTATTACTTGGTGACTTTTCCTCACAAATGCTTATATTTTCTTAAAATATGAGTTTCTTACCATCCAGACTCCCAATAGTGACTATTTATTCAAGAATTGGAAATGGTTACCATGATCTATATTAATAAGTATATACCATATAGATGGATAAGAAAATGTTGCTAATGTTATTCCATAATTATTAGTCAAAAATGTGAGTTGGTCAAAGTAATTAATGCTATGATAGAAAAGCTTTTTTGGAAATACATATGAAAAATTTCACTTAAAAAAAGAGCAGTGGAAAAGTTCAGACACAAGCAACAAAAAGAGACAAATGATGCATTAAAATGTATCTGTAGCTTTTATATTTTGAAATATTTATTTTATATCTTACTAATATATTAATGTATCAGTTTCTAAATAAATTCTATACATTTAGAAAAATGACATGGTCAGGCATGAATACACTTTATACCTCATGATAAATAGACCTAATTCTTATTTGTATGTCAAATAAAGGGGCAAAGTTAAGTGCAATTTTGAATTCCTTAAAAGTGTAAATTGCACAAGGGGTATATCAAAATTCAGTGGTATAAATACGTTTACAAAGAGTATACTCACTAGTTGATGAACAGCGATAAGTCAATAAAATGTAATGAACATCAACAAAATAATGAAATGCAATGATTGGAGTAAAGCAAGTAAAGCCATGGCACTCTGTTACATTAATAGAAAAACATGACTAGTACTCCAGTAGCTATTTAAATATTTAAATTAAAAAATAACATTAATTAATGTCCTTTCATTTCAGCTTGAAAACTCTGAGGCATTTTTTTGTAAGACAGGTCTACAGGTGATGAAGTCCTTCAGCTTTTCTTTATCTAGGAACATCTTCACCTCATTTTCACTTTCTGAAAAACTTGGCTGATAAAGTATTCTTAAGAGAGTTTTTTTCTTTCTTTATGTACTTTTAATATATTCTCTCACTCTTTCCAGGCCTGTAAGATTTCTGCTGAGACATTTGCTGATAGCTTTGGGGCAGGGGCGGTGGGAGGGGATCTCTTGTGAGTGATAAGCTTCTTTTTTTCTTGCTTCTTTTCATATTCTCTCTCTCTGCATTTGATTTTTGACAGTTTTACTATAATGCACTTGGAGGATATCTTAACATAGAATTTGTTTGGAGGCCTATCAGCTTCATGAATTTGGAAGGGCAAATCTCTCCTAAGATTTGGGGAGTTCTCGGCCATTATTCTTTAAATAAGCTTTCTGCCCCACCTCATTCTGTTTTCCTTCTGGAATTCCAATAATATGTAGATTGTTTCTCTTGATAGTATTCCATAGTTCATGTAGACTTTCTGCATTATTTTCATTCTTTTTCCTTTGCTATTCTCTGAATAATTTCAAAGCTGTCTTTTTTCATGGATCCTTTTTCCTGCTTGATCCATCTGATCCTGATGCTTTCTATTGCATTTTTTCCCCACTCATCAAATTCTTCAGCTTCAGAATGTTTTTGTTTCTTTTTATATGATTTGTATCTCTTTGTTAAACATATTGTTTTTATGTATTGTTTTCTTGATTTTATTGCATTGTCTTTCTGTGTTTTCTTATAGCTCATTGAGCATCCTCAAAACAGCCATTTTGAATTCTTTATCAGGTAAAGTGGAAATCTGCATGTCTTTAGGGGTCAATTGATAGAAGATATTGTGATCTTTTGGTAGCATCATGTTTCCTTGATTTTTCATGCTCCCTGAAGTCTTGTGTAGCTGTCTTCCCCTTTGAAGTAGGAGTCACCTCCTCCAGTCTTTACTGACTGACTTTGGGAGAGAATTACCTTCCATCAGCTTTGATTCTGAGGTTTTCTCAGACCTTCTGTGGCTATACCTGTTCCATTCTTCCTGCTTGCTCTCTCCTGTGGCAGAATTCTTAAGATTGTATTTTTCCTCTTGATCCTGCAACATATCAGTCTGAGGGCTGCCTCTCTCTCTTGCTTTTCTAAGGGTAGTGCTACGTGATCAAGTTTGCAGTCTCTCCTTTTGCAGATCTGGGCTAGTTTCCTGTGTGTTTTCAGTAGCCATCTGGCAAATCTCTCTCTCACTGCCACTGGAATGCACACAGTGCACAGGATATTGGGGGATGCATAGGTGTGACAAGCAGAATGCTGGGGTTTCTATGGGCCAATCAGGGGGATCCACAGGTGAGACATTCTGGCAGTGGGCTGGCCTACTGATGGAGTTTGATGTAGTTAGTAGAACTGGCGTCCTTTTGATAACTTCCAAGCCCTGGCTGCTATGCCTCCCAGTTATGTAGCTCATGACTCAGTACTCTGGATGGGGTGAGAGAGAAATAGGCCTCTTTGGCTACATCTCACACAGCTTGAAAAGCTGGGCACTCACTCATCTGCTTTCATTTTTCCCCATGAGAGAAATCAAGACCAAAAAAGGCTTTCTCAGCACTAAGCTGTGCCATTGTGGTGGAGAGGGAAACATGGGTAATGGCAGTTTTCCTTCTACATTCTCCAATGTGTCCAATGTTAGATTTTTTGCTCTGAAGATGCCCTGGACCTTTTCCAGAAAAATCCTGAACTTCCACAAAAGCTTTTTCATCTATGAGTCATTTCCTAAATCAGTGTTTTCCAGGGGCTCCTAGGCAAGGGTTGAGAGGGACTGGAGCCAGTTCACAGTCCACTTCATGGTCCATAGCTGGGACCATGGTCTATATGCTTATAATCTGATGCACAAGTGAGTGAGACTCCTCCTGGATCCCTTGAAGTTTGGTGCAGGATCCCACAGCTTCCATAAAGGCACTTCTGTCCATGGACGGATGCTAAACTGTAGTTTAGCATCAGTAGTGAGCTAGGGATGCCTTATGTGGGTAATTTGCTACTGTCACTACGGATTAAAACTTTTTGGAAACTTATATTGTTATTTCTTGTATGTGTATTTTACTTGAAAATGCCTAATAAGTATAGAAAGGCAAATATGAATATATTAAAACCTAAGCCTCTTCCCAGAAAAACAAGCATGCTGATCTGTTTTTATTTCATAATTTGTATAAAGACAATAAAAATTTCAGACAAATTTTACAAAATTATTCACTTTTTCTCTCCCTTTAATATCAGCTATTTGACTTAGGCTACTTTAAATGCTTTATTTTCTCTTTTTTACCCAATAGAAGCCATTAATCTTTAAAATTTTATTTTGAAATGATTTTCTAAAGTCTATATAATAAATATATAATTTTATAGGAGGATACAAAATGGCAATATCTGATTTTTCATTTTTAATCAAGTGCTTAGGAAGGAAATAAGAAATATTTTAAGTAAACTAAAATGGAATTTGTTTTTTACCATGTCTCATAAATGCCAAACAATGAAATGATTTAGTTTTAAAAGTTATTATGTCCCAATTGATCTTCCAGACAATGGACTTATTATCTAATTATGAAGATATGCACATTTATCAAAAGTTAGAACCATCTGTCTCAATTCTGTTTAATTTCATTACATATTCATCATTTAGACAGTTAGCTTATGACATAAGCCTCTACCAACGAGTAATTCTATACTGATTATCACTCGAGAATGTGCACAGGCAGACATCAGTCAACTCTTATTAGTCTACTTTGAAATTAAAATTCTACTAGAAATAAGCTGCTGACTAGCCAGTCATCACTAATAAATGTGTGGAAATCTCTGGCATTCCTCTAAAGAAACCTAAAACTATCAGTGTGTTTCTTTCAGCAAATCATATATACTTAGAATTCATAAATTCTTATTGAACTGAGACTCATGTACATGATATATTTAAATATATTTAGGTCTATGTACATATTTTCAAAATTCTTATTTTTAGATTGGGAGAGATCAAGAAAGAATAATTATAATTTACAGCCTCTTTGACTAAAATATTTGTAACATTCATAAGATTTTATATTTATGGGGACGTTAATAATTTTGGTTAGTTATTTGGGTCAGAACTTCAGGTTAGATACTGAATACAATTTCTTTTCCTTACATGTGTAATTTTTATTAACATAAATGAGTAAGAATATGGAAATTATTTACTTAAGACATATTTTTAAAGTATTTAAGTGCCTCTTTTGTGTATCTAGAAAGAAGATGAAAAATACCTGATGTTGTATTATAAGAATACTAAAAGTCATCAGAAAAATATCGTAAGTCATCTCATAAATAAGATGTCACCAAGATGACAAAATAGGTTTGTCATTGCCATGTCAGATGGCTCCCCCTCATAGGAAAACAACTAACAACTATTTAAGAATAAGACACCACTAACAGAATCCTAGAACATGAATTGAGGCTGAAATACCCCCTCACACACACCCTCAGAAACCAAGACAGACTGCACTGCAAAGGTAAACAAAGCTGCTACTCCACATTGGCCACACTGCCCTCTACCAGGCTGCCAGTGCAGAACCATGTGGATAAGTCTCCCTTGAGACTCAAGATCTTCTACTGGGAATAGAAAACCTAGGGGGACAATCAGCCTCCCCTAGCATTGGGGCCATATTGCAGGCAGCCCCTCTTCTAATCTTACACCATGGGGATTGCAGGGAAATTTATGGGGCTCAACCACTAGAAATTAAGCTGTGGTGGAAAAGTAGGGAGGGGCTTGCAACAATAAGAACACAGATCTTGTCAGACCAAGTTCATACCTGTGGCATCCAACTAGTAATTCCAACCAAAGATTTTGCTCATCTGTAGAACCAAGTCAGGGGCACACTCTGGCCAGGGAACTCAGTGGGGTACAGGTCTGCATGATGCAGATTATCAAATAAGGAGTTTTTCTGGCTGCGAAACCGAGTTTGCCTGTGCTAAGGCAATGAGCTGAATCACAGCCCCACCCATGATGGAATGACTTCCAGCACCATCTGATCAGAATTGCTGAAGACAACTTCTGGAACCTGTCATACAGTAGCACATGACCTAAAATACAGGTGAACAGAGTTGAGCACCCACAGAACAAAGTCCTTATAGAGACTGGATCATTCACGTGCTACACACAGTCATGGGGATTAATTCATAGCCCAGACTGAGGAAAGATCCCCACCAGTCCCTATTGGGGATCCTATTTAGGAAAATGAGAACAGCCTGGAGTGTCTGTGCCCCCCCCTCCCCCCTCCCACACACACACAAAGCTAAAAGGCTGCAACATACCTCTCTGCTGTGGAGAGTGTCTTCTAGCCTTCGACCAGAAGGGCTGGCAACAACTCCTGGAAGCTGTGGGCTCAGGAGCACTGGAACCAAGAGATGGGCAAGCAGAGCTAATAGTCTGCAGAGCAAAGCAAGTGTCCCTATTTGGTCAGGAAACTTAGATTGTGGGTCAGCTTGTATTATAAAAGTGGGGATTTAACAACTTTAGAGCTGCTTCTCACACTTGTTTCAGGCAGGGACTCCAACTCATAACCACTCATCACTGAATATAGCCTTCAGCCTTTTTAGCCAGGGAACCTAAACAGAACACAGGAAGGAGCACAGCCCACTCCATAGCCCTCTATACAGTGGCACTTGAATAGAGAGCACAGCCTTGGGTTCCCATCAACTATAAGGGCAAAACTGATAGCTTCTCCTTACCAGAGAATTCAGTGCATACTCTCACCTGATTTGGGTACCAAAACAAGCAGCTGCACGTTTTTGAGTCCAGTCTGGCTCCCCTTCCAGGACAGAGAAGCTAAGTCACAGTCTTGTATGCAACTGAATATAGCACACAGCCCCAGCTATCTAATAATCCTGACCAGAGAATCCAGACAATGCAGAGACCATCCTACAGTCTCACTTAAATAGTGAGCCAAATCAGCAGTCTTATCTAATGGTTCTCAGCCAGTGGCATATACCTCGAACCCATGCACAAGATCTTAAGTAGTGGCCTCAACCAAAATTAGATCATAAGAGCAGAACCTACCTGTTTTGAAACATTAGCAGCAGGAACAACCAGAAACCCAAAGTGAGCTGGCTGGAGAAGAACTGAAATCTGGAAGAGGAACCAAATTATTCAAGTAAGAAGACCCCAATCCAAGAAATCAAGGATCATGAAAAACCATGTAAATATGACACCATCAAAGGAAGCTAATAAAACTTTAATAACTGACTTTAAAGAAATGGAGCTCTATGAACTGTCAGACAAAGAATTCAAAATAATCCTTTTAAATTTTAGTGAACTTTGAGAAAACACAGGCAGACAACTAAACAAAATTAGGAAAATAATGTATGAACAAAATGAGAAGTTTGATGAGGAAATAGCAACCCTCTAAAGAAACAAAAACAAAGAAGTCCTAGAGCTTAAAAATACAACTGAACTGAAGAATAGAGTTTCAAAAGTAGACTTGACCATGCAGAGAAAAAAATCAGTGACCTGGAGTAAAGAAAAAAAATAATTAAAATATTGAAGAAAAGCTACAGGAATTATAGGATACAATAAAAAGGAACAACACATTATGGGAATTCCAGAAGAATAGGGAGAGAGAGAAAAGGAGCAAAAATACATTTAAAGTATGGTGGCTGGAAAAAAATAAAAAAAGTATAATGGCTGAAAACTTCCTGAACCTGTGAAGAGAAATGGACATCCAGATACCTTAGGGCCAAGAGACACCCAAATAGGTTGAATGTGAAGAGAGCTACACTAAGACATATTATAATTGAATTGCTAAAAGTCAAACAGAAGAAAACAATTTGAAGAGCAATAAGTTACATACAAGAAACACCCATGAGACTCTCAGCAGTTTCTCAGCAGAACCATTTCAGGAAGGGGCACCTGGAGGGCTCAGTCATTAAGCATCTGTCTTCGACTCAGGTCATGATCCCAGAGTCCTGGGATCGAGCCCCACATTGGGCTTCCTGCTCTGCTGGAAGCCTGCTTCTCCCTCTCTCACTCCCCCTGCTTGTGTGTCCCTCTTTCCCTGTATTTCTCTCTGTCAAATAAATAAATAAAATCTTTTTTTTTTTTTTAAAGATTTTATTTATTCATTTGACACAGAGAGAGAGATCACAAGTAGGCAGAGAGGCAGGCAAAGAGAGAGGAGAGAGGAGGAAGCAGGCTCCCTGCTGAGCAGAGAGCCCGATGTGGGCCTCGATCCCAGGACCCTGGGATCATGACCTGAGCCGAAGGCAGCAGCTTTAACCCACTGAGCCATCCAGGCGCCCTAAATAAAATCTTTGAAGGAAAAAAAAAAGAACCATTTCAGGCAAGTAGAGAGTGGGATGATATATTCAAAATATTGAAAGAAAATGACTGTCAAGCAAGTGTTCTATATCCAGTGAAGCAGTCATTCAGAAATGAAGGAGAGATAGACTTTCTCAAGCAAACAAAAGCTCACTGACAATATATTTCATTACCCAAGATCTCTGATGGACATGGACAATGAGATTAATGTTGTTTTCATGCCTGCTAACACAATATCTATTCTGCAGCACATGGAGCCATTTCAACTTTCAGGTCTCATTGTTTAAGAAATACATTTTGTAAGGCTGTAGCTACCATAGATAGTTATTCTCTGATGGATCTGGGTAAAGTAAATTGAAAACTTTCTGGGGAAAGTATTCATTCTGGATGTCTTTAAGAACATCTGGAATTCATAGGAAGAGGTCAAAATATCAACACTAATAGGAATTCAGAAGAAACTGATTCCAACCCTCATGGATGACTTTGAAGGAAAGATTCAAGACCAGTGGAGGCAGTAACTACAAATGTGATCTAAAGAGCAAGAGAACTAGAATTAGAAGTAGAGTCCGAAGGGTGCCTGGGTAGCTCAGTAGGTTGGGCATCTGCCTTCGGCTCAGGTCATGATCTTGAGGTCCTGGGATTGAGTCCCACATCAGGCACCCTGATGGATGGGGAGCCTGCTTCTCCCTCTGCTTCTTCCCCTCCCCCTGCTTGTGTTCTGTCTTTCTGTCTCTCTCTCTCAAGTAAATACATGAAATCTTAAAAAAACAAAACAAAACAAAACAAAACAAACCTGAATTGTGGCAATCTCATGATAAAATTTGATCAGGTAAAGAGTTGTTTCTTATAGATGAACAAAGAAAGTTTTTTCTTGAGATAGAATCTATTCTTAGTGAAGATGCTGTGAAGATTGTTGAAATGAAAACAAGGAATTTAGAATATTATGTAACCTTAGTTGATAAAGCAGCAGAAGGGTTTGAGAGAATTGACTTTAATTTTGAAAGAAGTTCTACTATGAATATTTATTTTAGAAAGATCAAATGTGAGTGTAGTAGAGACAGAGGGAAGGGGGAGAGAATCCTTGAGTAGACTCCCACAGAACATGGAGCCCAACATGGAGCGTGATCCCAGGACCACAAGATCATGATCTGAGCCAGAATCAAGAGCTGCCAGCTTAACCAACTTTGCTGTCTCAGCAATAAAGTATTTTTTAAAGGATTTTATTTATTTATTTGAGAGAAAGAGAGAGAGCATGAGCAGAAGGAGGGGCAGAATGAAAGGGAGAAGCAGACTGCCCACCAAGGAGGGAGCCTGATGTGGGGCTCTATCTCAGGACCCCAAGATCATGACCTGAGCTGAAGGCAGACATTTAACTGACTGAGCCTCCCAGGTGCCCCAGCAATAAATCATTTTTAATTACGATGTATATACTGTTTTTTTTCAGGCATAATGCTATTATACACTTACTAGAACACAGTACCATATAAACATAACTTTTATATGCACTGAGAAACCAAAAAACCCACTTGACTTACTTTATTTGATACTTGTTTTATTGCAGTCTAGAACTGAATCTGCAGTATCTCCAAGATATGCCTGTAGCCAAAGGAAACAGAAACACTAACTTGGAAAGATATCTGTACCCTGTATTTATAGCAGCATTATTTATAATAGCCAAAACATGGAAACAAAACAACTTAAGTGTCCATTAATGGATTCATGAATAAAGATGATGTGGGGTGTGTGTGTGTGTGTGTGTGTTTGTAATGGAATATTATTCAGCCATAAAAGTGAGGAAATTCTATCATTTGTGACAACCATGAAGGCCTTATGCTAAATGAAATAAGAAAGAGAAAGAAAAATACTATATGATTTCACTCATATGTGAAATCTTGACACATACACATACACAAACTTATAGCAAAAGAAATCAGACTTGTGGTTACCAGAGGCAGAGGTTGGGGGGAAGGTAAATTGGAGGAAGGTGGTCAAAAGGTACAAACTCCTAGTTATAAGATAAATAAGTACTAAAACGTAATAATCCATATAATGACTATAGCTAACACTCCTGTATGACATACAGGAAAGTTGTTAAGTGAGTAAATCCTAAGTTCTTTCATCACAAGGACAATTTCTTTCCTTTTCTTTTTCTTTTTCTTTTTATTGTATCTATATTAAAAGATGGATGTTTGTTGAAACTATTGTGGTAATCATTTCACAATATATGTAAATCAAATCAAACTGCTATATGCTTTGAACTTATATAATAATATATGTCAATTATTTCTCAGTAAAAATGGAAAAAAGGAAAGCTACCTAAACAAGTAAACATAAATCTAAGCAAAAAAAATATATATCTTATGTCTGGCACATATGATCGCAAGTAACAGAAATAATAGGCTCAAAAATTATCAAAAAGAAAAATTATTCCCTTCAATCAAATCAAATGTAACGATTACATATGTATATAATTATATTCATATATTATACAATATATATGTGAGAAGTAAAACATCAGATAAAATTATTTTTAAATATAACCTATCTAAATTCAACAGCAACTGCTATTAAATGACTAAGAGAAATTTTGTCTCTAATCAAAAGTTGGTTTTACATATTATATGGGAATCCAATTTTCCCAACTTATATCTCTCTGAGAGGTTTACTGTCAAGATAATTGTAATCTCATCCAAGAGGTTTGCTAGGAAGCTAAAGCCAGTGATAGTGGGGGAAATTTGGACTAGGCAGCCAGGGACCTAAAATAACTAGAGTTAACCCATTGAGTATGTAGCAAGCAGTATGCTATTTGGCATCCAAAGGGGCGTGATACACTTAGAATTGATATTGGCCAATTTTAGTATTAGTGAAGAAACAATATATGGGTTGGGACAGCATTATAAGCAAAAATGAAATGTGAAGAAAATCAGATATAACAGTCATCCCTCTCAATTCCTTCTTTTTAGAATAATTTTCAGTCAGCAGCTGATTTATTATTAGTAACAAGGTCAAATTTCTCCAATAGAGGTGTGCCTGGGTGGCTCAGTGGGTTAAAGCCTCTGCCTTCCGCTCAGGTCATGATCTCAGGGTCCTGGGATCAAGCCCAGCATCGGGCTCCCTGCTGAATGGGGAGCCTGCTTCTTCCTTTCTCTCTGCCTGTCTCTCTGCCTACTTGTGATCTCTCTCTCTATGTCAAATAAATAAATAAAATCTTAAAAAGAAAAAATTTTTTCCAATAGAAAAATATAGGTGAAAATAATCTATTAGAACTCCAACTACATAGACAGTAGTTTTAAACCCATAGTGATACTATAATCCTTACAAAGATAACCAAAACAAAATATATATTGTACTTTGAAGATTGTTAATCATTTCACATGGTATATACGTAATCAGGGCTAACTTCAAACACCATTAAATCACCATTTAAGGATAAGAGCAATTAGAAACTACCTTTCACGTGACATGAAGGCTCAAGACTGTGATTCTCAAGATTGATAAGGAGAAAAATCAGGGCTGTTGTTTTCAGTTAAAGTCTTTGGAATACAATGAGGAAATTTGTTATCTGAGAACAAAGGCCCTAAATTTTTAGTATGTATCAGAATATTTGGAAGGTTGTAATAAATGCATACTTCTGCATCTTTCCCAAAAGAATTTAAGCAAATATTCTGAAATAGGCAGTAAGTGGTTCACACTTTGAGATTTACTGTTCTAGGCAAAGATAATAATGAGTCTTTTAAGGTATTTCCTCAGAGAATTTTGACTTTCTAGTCAGATTACATGCAAAATTACAAAGATGGCAACATGATTTAGAGAGGTACTAAAGGCAGCAATGAATATTCTTGGTCTTAAGGTTTTATTTATCCTGAATTAAACAGACACAGGGAAAAAGTTTTCTACTTTTTATGTTGTCTGAACCACCTGAGTCATCAAATCAGAAGAACTAATTACCCTAACTCATAGATATACTAGGCTATCCAAGAATCAAAACAACTTCAGGAGGGGAGCTTGGGTGGCTCAGTCATTAAGCTTCTGCCTTCTGCTCAGGTCTGATCCCCAGATCCTGGAATCGAGCCCCGCATCAGGCTCCCTGCTTGCCGGGAAGCCTGCTTCTCCCTCTCCCACTCCCCGTTTGTGTACCCTCTCTCGCTGTGTCTCTTTCTGTCAAATAAATAACATCTTAAAAAAAAAAAAAAACTTCACGAAGGAAAGGAGAACACAGTCAAATCAAAGTTCAGAAAAAGATACACAGACACACAAACCCTTGGAAATGCTTAATTATTTGAAAACTGTATACTCTTTATTCACCCTTAACTGTAGAAGGCAAGAGAATGTACATACATTCCAGGATAATATTACCCACAGTATAGTCCTAATGTGGTTAATTATGAAGTCGAAATTTCAGAAATTGTTGAGTGAATGATCTTATCCTGCATCTTGGGTATATGAAATCTCTTCCACACCTTACTGAATTTATAAATCTCCTTAAGAGAAACACTCTGACACCACTGATTGTAGAAAATTTGAATTCTCTTTTCAAAGCAAAAAAATTTCTTAATTTTGAGAAGTTATAGTGATATGAAAGATTACGTATTGTCTTTAAAGGTGCTGTAAACTGAATCTAGTTTATAAGATCATAAATGCCAAAACAGCAATTTCCTAGCTTCTCCTACGTAATCAATCTATTTAGAGCCTGTCTCAACACTACATGTCCATTTGCGACTCAGGAAGCTACAAAGAGCTTTTATTAATTTAAAATCTGTGCATATAAAGAGACTTTATATTTAATTATTTCACAATTTATTTTGAACATATATACATTTAATGTATACTTTTACTCCATTTTAAGGAGAAATTATACTCCTTTAATGTTGATCCAAAATATTCAGCGTTACTTTAGATACTGTCCTACCATCTCAAAGGAAATTTAAAGTGGGTAATAGTAAACATTCCAAGGATAACCTCAAATTTGAACTTAAAAAAATAAAATTACCATTTTCAGCATGTTTATCTTATTTTTATTTGAACCCATAATAAAGATTTTAATTTATTTTCTGTCAAAGCTACAACATATGCAAAGAAAAATATTTTCAATTGTTACACTGCAAGTGATCTCTAGGAATTGAATACATCAACCCAAGAAGGGGGGGGGAGGACCAATCTAGAATTCTATGTCTAGCAATATTAACCTCCCAATGTAAAAGAGAAATAAATATATTTTTCAGGGGGAAAAAAAAAAACCTGAGGAAAATCATTGTCAGAAATCCTTCCCTGTAAGAAATGTTAAAAGTTCTTCAGCAAGAAGGAAATGAAATAGGTGAGAAACTTAGCTCTACATAAAAAAAGGTAGAGTGTCAAAGAGAAAGAAAATTAAATAAAGGTAAAATAAATCTTATATTTTTCTTATTCTTGGTATAAAAGTTAAGTCTTTAAAGTTAATAGTATATTGGGAGCCTGGGTGGCTCAGTGGGTTAAAGCCGCTGCCTTCGGCTCAGGTCATGATCCCAGGGTCCTGGGATCGAGGCCCACATCGGGCTCTCTGCTCAGCGGGGAGCCTGCTTCCTCCTCTCTCCTCTCTCTCTGCCTGCCTCTCTGCCTACTTGTAATCTCTCTCTCTGTGTCAAATGAATAAAATAAAATCTTTAAAAAATAAATAAATAAAAATAAAGTAATAGTATTGAGGGTGCCTGGGTGGCTCAGTGGGTTAAAGCCTCTGCCTTCAGCTCAGGTCATGATCTCAGGGTCCTGGGATCAAGGCCCACATCGGGCTCTCTGCTCCACAGGAAGCCTGCTTCCTCCTCTCTCTCTGCCTGCCTCTCTGCCTACTTGTGATCTCTCTCTCTCTCTCTCTGTGTCAAGAGGATAAATAAAATCTTTAAAAAAATAAATAAAATAAAGTAATAGTATTGAAAAGGTGTTGGCTGATCACAAAATATGAATAAATGAAATGAAAAACAATAATTATATAGTAATATGAAAAAGGATAATTTAAAATACTCAGTTAAAGTGTACCTACACTAAAAATAATAATGGTGTATTAAATGGTATATGAAATGGTGTATGAAAAAATATAAAGTAAATTATAGATAATTCTCAGTTAAAATCAAAGAAATCAAAAAAAATATAGTGATGGGTCACCTCGGTGGTTCAGTTGGTTAAGCAGCTGCCTTCAGCTCAGGTCGTGATCCAGGGTCCTGGGATCAAGTCCTGCATCAGGCTCCTTGCCAAGTAAGGAGCCTGCTTCTCCCTCTGCCTCTGCCTGCTTGTCCTCTCTCTCTCGGACAAATAAATTAATAAAATCTTAAAAATATATATATAGTGACAATGTAAAATTAAGAACATGCAATGAATAGAATATAGTTACAAACACGGTAGATATTTTTTAAAAGATTTTATTTATTTATTTGACAGAAAGGGATCACAAGTAGGCAGAGAGGCAAAGGGAGGGAGAGAGGGAAGCAGGCTCCCTGCTGAGCAGAGAGCCTGATGTGGGGCTTCATCCCAGGACCCTGAGATCATGACCTGAGCAGAAGGCAGAAGTTAACCCACTGAGCCACCCAGGTGCCCCAAACATGGTAGATATTAATGTAACTATTTTGATAATCAATTTGATATGAATGCCTCAAATACACCATTTGTAAGATAGACATTGTCAGAGTGGATAAAATAAAGAAGAACCAAGTATAAATTATCTATTTAAAAACACTTAAAATATAAAGACTGAATGGTTCAAAAGTAAAGGGATGGATAAAGATACACAATGCTAACCATAACAATAACAAACAAACAAAACAACTAGAGTATTCACATTAAATTCAGACAAACTGGGATTCAGAACAAGCAAAATTATCTTGGATATAGAGGGATACTGCATGATAATGAATGGATCAATTCTCCAAGAAGACAAAAATTCTACATGCACCCAACAAGGGGGTATGAAAATATCTGAGACAGAACTAGGTACAACTAAAAGGGTGGATAAGTCTTCTAGTATAGCTACAGAAATTAACATTCCTCTTTCAGTGACTGATAAATCAAACAGAAAGAAAATTAAGATAGAGTTGTTTTAAGGAACATCATTAATAAACTTGATCTAATTGACATTTATGGAAAAATAGAATATCCCATCCAGCAACAGTAAAATACATACATATGCTTTCCAAGTCCCCATGAAATTCTTGAAGATAGGCACCTTTGGGGCTATAAAACACTCTTAACATTTGTTAACAATAGAAATTGTACAAAGCATCCTCCCAGACCATAATGGAATTAGACTAGATTACATAAAACAGATAGTTTGTTTAAAAAAAACCCTCAAAATAGAGATTAAACGACACACTTCTAAATAATCTATAGTTCAAAAAAGAAATATCAAGAGAAATTTTAAAACAATCTGAATTAATTGAAAATGAAGTGCAGGGACACCTGGGTGGTGCAGTCAGTTAAGCAACTGTCTCCTTTTGGCTCAGGTCATGATCCCAGGATCCTGGAATCCATTCCCACATCAGGCTCTTTGCTCACCGGGGAGTCTGCTTTGCCCTCTGCTCTGCCTGCTCTTCCTGACACTCCCCCTGCTTGTGCTCTCTCTCTCCCTGCAAATAAATAGATAAAATCTTAAAAAGAAAAAAGAAAGAAGAAATGAAATGCAATGAATCCAAATGTGTGGGATGCAGCCAAATCAGTGCTTAGAGGGAAATTTATAGAAATAAATGCATGTATTAGAAAATAAGAATGGTCTAAAAAGGATCACCTGAAGAAAACAGAGAAAAAATATTTTAAGTATAAAGGAAACAGAAGAAAATAAACAAAAATTAGAATAGAAATCAAAGGAAATTGAAAACAGGAAAACAACAAAGTCATAAAACCAAAAGTGGATTATTTGGAAAGGTCAAAAAAATGATAAACCTCTAGCCAGGTTAACCAATTAAAAGAGGAGAAGACACAAATTACTATCATCAGCAATGAAAGACAAGTCATCATTCCTAACCCCATGAACATTAAAAGGATAATAAAGGAATATTGTGAAAAGCTCTAGGCCCATAAATTTGATAATAGATGAAACAGTCTCATATCTTCAGTGGCATGAACTACAAAATTGAACCCAAAGAGAAATAAATTATCTGAAAAAAGTCTGTATCTGTTAAAGAAATTGAATTTATAATCAACCAACTTTCAAAAAAAAGTTCAACAGGTCCTGATGGTCTCACTAGTGAATTCTACCAAAAATATTTAATAAAGAAATTTTATTATTTTCCACAATTTCTCTCAGAAGATAGAAGATAAGGAAACAGTTTTAAACTCATTCTTCAAGGCAAGCATTACCCTAATACCAATAATATACAAAGATAATATAAGTAAGGAAAACTTTCTCATAATCAGAGGTGGAAAAATATCAACAAAATATTAACTAATTGAATAATGTATAAAAATGGCTATTCACGATAAATAAGTGTAATTTATTCCAGGTAAACAAGACTGGTATAACATTCTAAAAATCAATCACACTGCATCAACATGGTAAAGCAGAAAAATAATATGATCATATCAATCGATGCAGAAAACAATTTGGCAAAATCCAGCATCCACTCATGATCAGAAACTAAAAATAGTTTGGAATATCCTCAACTTGATAAAGAATATCTATAAAAAATGATGAAAAAAACTAGATGCTTTCTCTCCAAGACCAGGTAAAATGTTGACTCAATATTCCAAACCAACATCAAGAAAAGTAAACATAAATTATTCAGATTGGAAAGGAGAAATTAAATTGTTATTGTTTATAGATGGTATTATTATATTTGTAGGAAACCCTAAAGGGCCAACAATAGAACTCCCTGAATTATTAGATGAGTATAGCTAGGTCTCAAGATACAAAATTTATATGTATAAATTTTTATAGATATAGTTATGTGTAATTGTTATATATACTATATACATATAAATTATACATATGTAATTGTTTGCCTATACACCATCAATAAACAATAGAAATTTAAAATTAAAAGATAATACTATGTACATTAGCACCAAAGAATGAAATATGTAAATAAAATTCTAACAAAATATATGTAGGATTTATATGAAGAAAACTACAAGACCCTGAGGAAATAAATTACAGAAAATATAAATGAATGGAGAGATATATTGTGTTCATGCACAAAAAAGACTTACTATTGCTAAGATGTCAATTCTTCCCAACTTGTTCAATAGATCCAATGCATTTTAAAGAACAGACACCAAGATCAATGGAAAACAACAGAGAGCCTAGAAAGGAGACCTAAACAAATATAATCAATTGATCTTTGAAAAATGAGGAAAGGCAATTCAATTGAGAAGGAGTAGACTTTTTAACAAACAGTGGTGGAAATTTTGGATGTCCATATGCATAAACAGAAGAGAAACAAAATAAAACCCTAGACACAGACCTTACACCATACACAAATAATAATAATTCAAATATATTCAAAAAATAGTTCAAAATGGACCTTGGACCAAATGTAAAACCCTAAATTATAAATTTTCTAGAGGAAAACATACAAAAATCTAGTTCACATCTGGTTTTGCCTTGAGTTATTACATACATCAAAAAGCATTACTGATGAAAGAAAGAGAAAAATGAAATGGGGCTTGATTTAAATTAAAAACTTTTGTTATGCAAAAATACTGCTGGAAAATGAAAACCCAATTCACAGACTGGGAGGAAATATTTACAAAACACTTATCTAATAAAGGACTTAAATTCAAAATATACAGAAGACACTTAAAGCTTAACAACAGGAAAACACACAACCCAATTAAAAAATTGGCAAAAGATCTGAACAGATGTCTCACAAAAGAGGATACAGAGATGGGAATAAACATGAAATAATGTTCCAAATAATCTATCATTAAAGGATTGTAAATTAAAATAACAATGAATACCACTATACATGAAGTAGAATGGCTAGAATTAAAAAAAAATCTGACAGAAACAACTTCTGGCAAAGATGTACAGCATCAGAAACAATCATTCATTGTTGGTCAAAATGCAAAATTGTATAGCCACCTTGGAACAGTACTATTTTCTAGTAAACGTAAACGTAATTATAGCTTACCATCAAGCAATCATGATCTAAAGTATTGATTTCACTGATTTGAAAATCTACGTCCACACAAAACCTGCATGTGAATTTCTATGACATATATATTCATATGGCCCCAAAATGGATGCAACTAAAAATGTCCTCCAACACTGAATGAATAAATGAACTGTGGTATATCCATGCAATGTAACAGTATTTGGCAATACAACAAAATGAGTCATCAAGCAACAAAAAGACATGAAAGAAACAAATGTATATGCTTAGGGAAAGAACCCAGTCTGAAAAGGCAACGAACTCTATGAATCAGCTATATGATATGATATTCTAGAAAAGTCAAAACTATAGTGATGATAAAAAGATTAGTTGCTTGAGGTTTGGATAGGGGGGAGCGTTGACTGAATGAAGCACAGGGAATTTGGAGGAGCAGCAAAACAATTCTGTATGGTAGCATACTTACAGGATACATGATAATATTTCTTTGTCAAAACCCATGGAACAAAGAAAAACATGGGTATATAGTAAACTGTTGTTTACACATATCCATAAATACTTCTGTATATAGCTGCACAAACACACACTCACACACATTAAGCTAAACATGAGTTCATACTGATGTCTCACGCTCTATTACCAGACAGATCATTCTAGAATCCTCTCCTTGCTTATCTGTAATTCCACATTCCAACACCGAGAAACCTAACTTTAACCATCTGCCACTCATTAGCTTCATTGTTCAAGTGTACATGTATATGTATCAGAATCCTGGCATTATTACACCCAGGGGAAACAACTTTGTAAACTAAGGGAGGGTGCTTATCCAGTTTCTTTTGCCTTAGCCTTACATTACTAAATTAGTAATTTCAATGTTACTTAGATCAGCAACTTTTCCTCTCAACCTCTTCATGACGATCGTTTCATACACATATAATACAATTCAATTGTTTTGTCATAAAATGTGTTTGTACACATGAAGATTCTCTCTAAAATAAATAAGTCTTTATGAAAAGGAAGATACTGGTTGCATAAGGAAATTCTTATCTTCTGTTGTCAGCTTTGACTATAAGGTCTAATCATTTAAAATAAATATGCAAAATGAAGCTTTCTAGAAAGATACTCTTGTAGAATTACTTTGTAGATCATTTCTTGGCATGCGTTTCTTAGAATACAACTGTGATGACGAAAAGAAACTCAGACTAGATTTCTCAATGACGAGAGGCCATATGGATAAAGATCTTGGGTGTGGGGAGGGGAGGAAGAGGCCTTTTTGGATATTCTAGTTCCAGCCAGCTTTATGCAACTATATGAGTGATTTCTCCTACTCTTGAGGAAAAGAATAGCTCAGATGATTCCAGACAACCCAGAGAATCATGAGTAATAATTAATAATTGTTGTTTTAAGCTTCTAAATTTTGGAGTGTTTTCTAACACAGGAAGTAAATGCTATACTTCTCTCCTCTGTCATATTAAAGACCTTTAGCTTGAGGCCATCTGAAATAATATGGCTGGGAAAAGGCTAGTAAAAGACATCAGCCTAATCTCCCATTTTTGGATCCTGGTGAGTTGGACTTTCCAAATCTTTGAGTCCCTTGATCTAGATTCTATCCTCTTTCATCTCTCTTTGCAAATTGCTGCATTATGGTTTTTGTTTGTGTGTAAAAGTTTACTAAATACCATCCTTGGTTGTGTCTACCATCTCCCTCAAAGTTGGCATGGTTGAACTACCTTCCTAGTTCCTGTAAGTAAGTTTTTCCACTTGTGATTTCTGCTTCTTTTTTTCCTGCTGTTAAATAACTATGCCAGTGGAATATATTTTATATTATTGATAGGCAGTCTCCATTCCAACATGTTGATCTGCTCTTACTAAAAGACCCAAAATACACTAACTCAGTAAAATGGAATTTCACTTTTCTGATACAGAATATGTCTGTTCCATGTTAACATTCAGAAAGCTAGTTTCCCCTTGTTTTCTTGTTTTCAATGGTTTGTTTTATTTGTTTATTGTTTTATGGTCAGCTCATAAAACAGTATCATTATCTGCATTATTGAAGCTAGGTCACATGCACAACTGTACCATGGCTTAAGGAAAGAAGAAGGCCTTGCAGAAAGCATGGCTTGTCCCTAAGGATCTGTTCCTGGAAGTCCTACATACCAGTTTTGTCTGTCTTCCACTGGAGATAACATGGCCATGTGGCTTTATTAAAATCTCTCTCCTTAACCAAATTTTGGTCAGATTCCTAGAAGCCCTTTCCCAGTCTAAGCCTTGCTCTTGGCCTCTGTCTTGTCTTCAAGCCCAGTCTTAGCAAGAATCTTGCTAAGTCAGTTTAGTGAGGAACCATGACCCCCATATCTGATCACCTTTGATATCCAATCAGGTTTTTCATCCCTAATTTTTTTTTAAATACCCCACTTTTGCTATCAAAGTTCTTGGCCTGTCTTTAGCAAGAATCCTGTTAGGTCATTTTAGCAATGATCTTCCTTCCTTAGATGTCTTTTCAGTAATTTTCCCTCTACTGACCCTCTCATCCTGTCCCTTGGTTATAAATCCCCACTTGTCCTCATATTTGGAGTTGAGCTTGATCTTTCTTCCCTCCTTCAATGTTTCCACTGCAGTAGACTTGAAGAGTGTCTTCCTTACTATTTTAACAAATTTCAGAATAATTTTTCTTTAACAGTTTCACATAACTGAAGGCGAGATTCTAAAAGATAGTAACCATGTGACTGGTACTTCTAGTAATATGAGTGAAGGGGAGAAATAATTTTGGTGGAGAGATGGAAGTCTCTGCTACATGACTAATGGATGCAATAAAAATTCATCCTGGCCCAATTGTCATAAGATTAGCATAAGTGTCAAAATGAAATAGGAAGGGCGCCTGGGTGGCTCAGTGGGTTAAAGCCTCTGCCTTCGGCTCAGGTCATGATCTCAGGGTCCTGGGATCGAGGCCCGCATCGGGCTCCCTGCTCAGCGGGGAGCCTGCTTCCCCCTCTCTCTGCCTGCTCTCTCTGCCTCCTTGTGATCTCTTTCCCTCTGTGAAATAAATAAATAAAATCTTTAAAAAAAAATGAAATAGGAATATTTCTATCCTACTACAAGTATTTACTTCTCATTTTGGAAAAATTATAAACAAATCACTTCATTTAAAGTAGTTTACTAAAATTCCATAGAGTCTATTTACAAGTTTTGCTTTATGAAATAATTATTACATAAAACTTAAACTAAGCTTGAATAGTATACACGATGTAAAAGAAACATGGAGAAAATAAAGTGATATCCTTTTGAAGTACAAATATGTGTTAAATAAGTAATAAGTTGGTCACAGTTCTATTGGTTTTCCACAATTTCATATATATATATATGTATATATATATAGAGAGAGATCTATAGAGAGTTTATACACACACACACACACACACACACACAAAGAAGGAAAAAGAGAGGTAAACATTTTAAAATTGGTAAATATTTAAGCAACTTTAAATGATAAATGGAAATGAGAACTTTAATTTGAAGAAAACTGCATATTGCTATTAAAACAATATTGTGAGTTTTAATTCATATTCAAATATTTTATCTTTAATAACTTCAAAATGAAGAGAAAGTAATTTGAACAGATGTTATCTTAGTAGGATTCCATTCTTTAAAGAACACCATGTTGAGCTACCACCAGCTTAAAACTGAAAGAGAAGAATAAAGAGTGAGTATTATGAAGTCCCAGAGGATGCTCAAAACTGATTTATCATGTGTCTCGCCTGGGTACCTCCAATAAGATGGTTAAAATAAATGTTTCATGCTAGTGAAAAACACCAAAAAGCAAACAATATAGTATTCCTTTGCCTGAATACAAAGGAGTCTTTTTCTGAATTCAGACCTAGAGCAAAATAGGGGGAACCCATACACATTATAAAATAAAACTAAAAACTTTTATTTATAATTTCTGTGGCAATTACAACTTTGTGTGTTATATTTATTAAATATGTATTTTATTCTTTAAAGAATAATTTGTTTTTAATCTGAAGTCATTCTGAGTCATTGTCTTGCTAAAAACTCCCCACCTGATATTCCTATAATGGTAATATAACCACTGAAAATATAGTGCATTTTACATTGGCTGAAAGCACAGGCCCTGAAGTCAGATCACCTTGGTTACATTTCAGCTCTCTCATTTATTAGGTGCGTGATATTGGGCAATTAACTTAATTTCTCTCTTCCTTAGTTTCTTCATCTGTGGGTGGGAAAATAGTAGCGTTTACATAATAGATTGGTGTCATAAAAATATACCTCTGAAATCTATTATCTATCTGTCTATCTATCTATCTATCTATCTATCTATCATCTGTCTATCTATCATCATCAGCTATCATCTCTGTAGAACAGTGTCTGGTACACAGTAGTATATGTTAGTTAGTTTTATTTACTTAGAACATATATTTTGGAATTCTCTTTGTCAGGGCATTAGGATGGGTGTTGATTGTGCCACAGTGTACAAACATAAAGCCACTTCACTCATGGAGCTTTTGGGCTAGTGGAGAAGCTTAACACCAAACAAGTAATTAAAAGGATGGTGCTGTGAAGTGCTATGGTCCTATATTGTTGGGGGTGGAGGTAGGCATAGGGTGGAGAAGGTGAATAAGCTAGCCTTGAGTAAGTCCTGAGAAAGCCTCTTTGATAAAAGACTTCATAATTTGAAAGCTAATAGAGTGGCCAAGTGAAATGGAAAAGAAAATTTTTCTCTTAGGAGTAAAATATAAGTAAAGAGAGATCACATTTTGTAAAAAGAAAAAAAATGAAACAAAAAAGTAGAAATGTATGAGCTCAGAATGCGGCTGGGTGAGAGGCATGCCAGACTTTTTAGCCAACAATCGAGTTCGTATTTCATGTTGTCATTCCCATTGCATCATTTTGTAGGAGGATGCCAGATCAGATTCATAGATCTGTGACATCACTGGGGAGCATGTTTTAACAGTGTCCCAATTTTGTAACAAATTTGTGATGCGACCTCAGGTAAGCCATCAACTTCTTTAAATGTTTGCATTTAAAGAACACAAATGAGAAAGTTAGTTAGGAAACTCCTTTTATGTTAACTCCAATGAAACGGTTAAGTTTACATTCATTAAATCTAAACCTGAACGTTAGGAATCTATAAGGAATGTAGGCAGCTCCACATATGGCCTCCTGCCCACATAAGGTCTGAAATTCTATGTATCTGCTCAGTTTTCATGTTTTAATCCTCTGATTCTTCTACTTATTCATGGTCCCTGCTCCCAAATAGTCATAATTTGTGCAGATCACACCATTACCTCCCAATTCATCCCCTATTCATTGTGGCAGGCAAAAAGTGTAACACTAACTGCCTTTCTTTTAGTATCTCTGAATTCAAATTCCTGAGAATATTCTGTTGAGACTTCTGGACTGTATACGGATTGTGTGTCCCCTTTTGTAAGATCTCATGCAACACTTAATTTGGCTTTGGCTGGAAGTGGGGTTAAAGAATGGGGTGAGAGGTTGTGTGGGATTAACATAGCTACAGGTAGAACAGCCTTTCATTTAGAATAAGGGATTGTAAATGCATAATACAAATCAGCCTTTAAATATAAGGTATGTGCACTCTTCCAGGACTTAAGGTTTCAAAGGTGCCCCCACTCATACACTGCAGATAAGACTATAAGTTAGTAGGAAGGCCCTTTATGTGGAAAAATACTATTATAATTTTAAGTGTACATTTATCTTGACCCAGTAATTCTATTCATAGATGTTTATCATAGAGGTATACCTACTCATGTACCAAATGAGGTTTCTACAAGAATATTCACTACAAAAGCCTGTAGTTGCAAAAGGAGGGAAGCAAACTAGAAGTCTACCAATAGAATACTTTGTATATTAAATATAGTACATCCATATAATGAAATAGTATACACCATTAAAAAGAATGAGTCAGCTCATGTATAACAGTAGAGCAGTAAAGATTTCATAAATAAATATGGCAAAAATAAAAGGTAAAAGGACGTACAAAATTGTATATACATAGATGCACGTGGTATTTTTGTGAAGATAAATAGATACGTAAGAAACAGATTATAATTGTTACCACTGACCGGGTAGGAAAAGAGAAGTTTGATAGTCCTTTCTCCCCTATATGCCCTTCAGAAACTTTTGCTATTCATAACATGTAGATGTATTACCTACTCAAGATAAATAGGCATATCATTTTAAAAGATTCACAAATTTATCTCTACTACATATAATACTTGAACCAATTTTAACTATCCCTAATAAACAACCACTTTTATTAATAAGCAAATTTTATTGCTATTGGGAAAATACTCAAGTTCCCTTCATAGCAGGCTTTCTCATTTCTCTTTGTTCCATTCTCCCTTTCTCTAATCTCAACATTCTTCCAGGCCTGATACATCTAAGTTGTAAAATACTACTATATTGATTTAAAAAAACAATTTTATATCTATATATGTTTTTGTTTTCATGGTTTATAAGTATTTCCTTGTCAAGATTTGTGAATATTTTTGTGTATGCTTGTGTGTTTATTTACCTAGGTGCATCATTAACATTTCCAAAAGAACTAGGAAAACAGATTTAAGATTTAGTTGTTTTATCAGATAATGTCAGATGTAGTATTTTAAATATTAGAGTAAATATATCACTGTCTCCTATCTGTTCTCAAACTTCTTAACCAATTTTATATGTTATATTTTATTTTATATATAATTTTAAATATATAATTATATAAACATAAATATAAATAAAAAATTTATATCTTACTTTACTCTATGTTATATTTACCTCTTACCTCATTGTTATATAGAAAAAAATTACATACCTTTAATTCTTTCTTGGGAATATCTCACCAAAAAGTTTTTTTACATATTAAGCTGAAAGTTAATAATTGTCTTCATAAAACTTTCCATTATCATTAAAATTTACATTAATAAAAAGGAATATTACAAAATTTGATTTAATCTCTTTAATAATATGAAATAATATATTCATTATAGAGTTAAGGTAAGCATTAATCTTAAACATTTATCACACATTGTTAATGTCAAAATAGATTTATGAATACTAAGTGACATTTACTACTGAAAGTGAGATTAAAATCACCTATCCAAAATCAAAACCCTATATTTAATGAATACAGTTGCCAGACCATATTGTTAAGTTTGAAGTATAAGTTATTAATTCATCTCTTTCATACATCAACAGATATAGAAACTACTTTCTGAAGTTTAATTTCCAATTATAAATTATGAATATACTTACTGAAAAACAAGAATGCAAATGAGAAATGGATTGTATTTGAATAGACATCCTGTGTTAGTTGGACCTCTCTTCATCACTGATGTGACTCATGACACCCACAATAGTGCTGGCCAAATAGAGTCAGCTACATCCCAAGGTGAAAAGAAGGAACCAGAAACTCTACTGCTATTGGCTTTCAGAGTTGGAACCGTAATTATTGCTGCTTTCTCTACAGCATTACTGTACAGAGACTAAAGAAATTAGTTGAGGGCTGCCTGGGTGGCTCAGGTCATGATCCCAGGGTCCTGGGATAAAGCCCCACATTGGGCTCCCTGCTCAGTGAAGAGCCTGCTTCTCCCTCCCCCTCTGCCTGCAGCTCCTCCTGCTTGTCCTCTCTCTCTCACTATCTCTCTCTCTCTCTCTCTCTGTGTCAAATAAATAAATAAAATCTTAAAAAAAAAAAAAAAGAAAAGAATGCGACTTTTGAAAACAAGGTCATTGCAGATGTAATCCGCTAAGATGCAATCATACTAGAATAGGGTGGTCTACAAATTCAGTATGACTTGTGTTCTTATGAAGAAAACATAATGTGAAGAGAGAGAAATATAGAGAGAAGACAGCCATGTGAAGATGGATATAGAGATTGGAGGCATGCTACCGCAAGACAAGGAAATCTTGCAAGGAAGCATCTAGAGGCTTCAGAGGAAGCATGGCTATGCCAGCAACCGATTTCATAGTCCTAGCCTGTGGAACTGTAATAGAAAAATGTCTGTTGTTTTCAGTGACCCAATTTGTGATACTTTGTATAGGTTCCCCTTTCTATTTCCCATTACAGTGTTTTTCCCCTCTTAGCACTGATCATATTTGATTATATTCTTTTCATCTTATTGCCTGTCTTTCACATTAGTCTATAACATTTCTCAGGGGAAGTTCCATGCTTATTTTGTGAGTATTTTAACTCCTGTGTTTACCACAGTACCTCACATTTTATAAAGTAAATTTTTTAAAATTTATTTTTTTGTGTAAATTTCTTAATTAAATGAATGAATTTGAAATATTAGTAACTTACATATCAAGTAACATTACATATGAAATATCAGTAACTTACATATCTCACAAAAGGTAATTTTTGAAATATAATTAGTTAGGAAAAATTAATACATGGTGTGCTGCTTTATATCACTATTTTTTAAAATAGCCATTTACAAAAATCTTCCATTTAATTTTTACTTAACTGATAAAAAATTTATATATTTCAGGGGTGCCTGAGTGGCTCAGTTGGTTAAGCAGCTGCCTTTGACTCAGGTCATGGTCCCTGGGTCCTGGGATCAAGTCCCGCATCGGGCTCCTTGCCCAGTAAGGAGCCTGCTTCTCCCTCTGCCTCTGCCTGCCACTCTGCTGGCTTGTGCTCTCTCTCTGACAAATAAATAAATAAAATCTTTAAAAAAAAGTTTTTTATATTTCATAAGAGATTGGTCTATTTGAATCACAAATTAAAATATATGGTAGTCAATTTTTACTCTTATATTGAAATACAATATACATACCAAAAAATTAGTTCTTTTTGCATGTACGATTTGGTGTTTTTTTAGTATATTCACAAAGCTTTGTAACTATCATCACTGTCTAATTTTAGAACATTTTCACCACTTCCAAAAGAATTCCCATGCCCATTAGCAGCCATTCTCCATTTCCCATCTTTCTCTTCTTGGCTACCACTCTGTACTTCCTAAAAATCTATCTATTCTGTATATTTCATACAAAGAAAATCTTATGTGTCCTTTTGTGTCTGATTTCTTTCACTTAGCATAAGGTTTTCAAAGTTTACAAATGTTATAGCATATATAGGTCCTTTATTCCTTTTCATTACTGAATAATATTTCATTGCATGGATATACCACTGTTCATTGACCTATGCATTTGTTAATAGATATTTGAATTATATCTACTTTTAGCTTTATTAATAATGCCACTCTGGACACTCATGCATAAGGTTGTATTCATATATATATATATATGTATATATGTATATATATGTATATTTTCAATTTTTTCAATTTTCTTGGGTACATTCCTAGAGAAGAAATTGATGGTTATTAGGTAGTTTATGTTTAACTTTTTGAGGAGCTGCCAAAGTATTTCCAAAGCAGCTACACCATTTTACTTTTCTACCAGTAATGTACGAGGGTTCAAAATTCTCTACATCCTAGTGAACACTTGTTACTGTCCACCTGATGACTATATCTAACTTCTAAAGTGTTATATCATTGTGGTTTTGATTTGCATTTCCCTAATGACTAATGTTGTTGAACATTTTTTCTTCTGCTTATTGACAACTTGTACATCTCTTTTTGAAACAATATTCAAATTATTTTTCACTGTTTTAATTGAATCATACATTTATATTGTTTAATTGCAAGACTTCTTTATATACTTTGAATATATTCTGAGCGTCCCTTATCAGGTATGAATTTTGCAAATATTTTTTTCTCATATTGTAGTTGCATCTACATTTTATTGATAATGTCTGTTATGAACTGAGTATTTGTGTTCTCCTAAAATTCGTATGTTGCATGTAATCCCAATATGATGGTGTTTGGAAGGGGGGACTTTGGGAGGTAATTAGGTCGTGAGAGCCTTCATGAGTAAGATCAATGTCTTTATAAGGAAAATTCAAAGGAATTCTCATTTTCTTTCTACCATGTGAGTCACAAGAAGTTCCTCTGTAAACTAGAAGGAGAGCATTCACTAAGAATTGAACCATGCCAGCACCATGATCTCAGTCTATGGAAATTTGTTATAGTAGATCAAATTGACTAAAATAGTGTCAGTTGATTGATATTTAATTTTGATGAAGACTATTTTTTTTTCTTGTGATGCTGCTGCTTTCGCTGTCATATCCAAGAAACCATTGCTTCATTCAAGTTCAGGAACATTTATAACTATGTTTTCTTCAAAGAGTTTTATGCCTTTAGCTTCTACCTTTAGATTTTTCTGAGTTGGTTTTTGTATATGGTGTGAGGAATGAGTCAAACATTTTTTCCATATCAATATTCATTTTTCAACAGTTTTGCAATCCAATTTATATAGTTTCTACAAATAGTTGCTTTCTAAAATGTATCCTATTGGGATGCCTGGGTGGCTCAGTTGGTTAAGCAGCTGCTCTCAGCTCAGGTCATGAGTCCAAGGTCCTGGGATCAAGTCCTGCATCAGGCTCCTCACTCTGCAGGGAGCCTGCTTCTCCCTCTGCCTCTGCCTGCCACTCTGCCTGCTTGTGCTCTCTCTCTGACAAATAAAATAAAATAAAATAAAATAAAATAAAATAAAATAAAATAAAATAAAATAAAATAAAATAAAATAAAATGTCTCCTATTGTTTACAAGTGTTTCATAGAGCTTGGTCTGATACAATCTACCTACATATTATTGGAAACAGAGATGATGAGTTATTTGGAATGGCCAGATAATATTCCATCCCCTTACATATTTTTAAATCAAACTAAATTATAAATTATTAAGAAGCAATCTCACTAGATACAGTAGCTGGACTTAAAAATCTTTTTTTTTTCCAGTATGTCAGTCACTTAGGAGCCATTTATTTTGGAATGGCAGCTTTTTATTTTTTGTTTAATTAGATCAACATACCAAATATCCAATAATACCTGTTGCAGAATGCTTATTAATCTATGTACATTGAACTGTCAGCTATGAATAGCAGCTTACCTACTAATGAAAAATCTGAGTAAAGAATCCACCCAGTATAGAAGAGAGTAACACTCTTTTTGCCTGAGTGACCTCACCCATGACCAGTGAGTCAAGTCATGCACTAGAGACTTGGAATCATGCTCACATTTTTTTCTTTGCAATTTATACCAATTTGGCACAATTTTTTAGCTTAGTAAACACAAATGTAGGCATTTGAAAACCATCATATCTAAAACTTAATTCATCATCTTTTCCAAAGATGGGAAATACCCTTATATTTATATATACATTTTTTTCTATCAGCTGCAATGCATTCATATAATACACTATTATCTTTTATCTTGTCCCTGGCTTCTTCACATAGCTTTCTTTTTGGTTCCTCTGCTTCCAGATTTGATTCTTTCTAACCTTTGATCTGCATAATGCTCAGAACTTATTTTTAAATCATAAGTTTAATATATTATCTTACTTAAAACAAAACAAAACAATAACAAAAACAACAAAAAAACACCAGGCAGAGATATGCCTTACTTTGTAAAAGGAAAAAAAAAATGGTTTCTCTAAAGTATTTTCAATTATTACTATGATTTCTTATTATTTACACTTATACTTAAATTTAATATAAAAATATGTGAATTTTACATGAAAATTGATAAAAACTGAACAAATCACCCTCTCTGATAAGGAGTTAGAAAAATAAAGAATAAGGATAACAACAAATATGTTCAAATCCAAATACTTTGTTGAAATCACATATAGGCACTTAGCTAAAATTGAATAATTAAATTCTATTTGAATGAGTGTTCATTTTGAATACAATATCCCATAGACCATTTTATCATTTGCCATATGTTATGTAATTACATAAATGTTGGTATATGCTGTGAATATGCTGCAAATTAACAACATTTCTTGTTTCTGGAGAGAAAATGAGAAATTAATTTGGCAAATGTCAAGTTCAATTCATGTCAAGATGTTTTTTGTGTCATGATCCATCATGAGAGATTAAACAGGTATATCCTACTAAACAGATCAATTTTGGGGCAGCAGCTGTGGCTCATTTTTGTTCATTTGGCAGATTCATTCCACCTGACTTCAGAGAAATTTCTGAGATGTTGTATTCACTGTCTGAGTATGTTTCTGTTTCCTTTGCCCAATTCAGTTAGAGGTGATAAAGGAAAAGGATATTATGTTGTTTTATGTATCATCAGTTGAAAACAGCTACTATAGTAGCTTTGTTCACGCACCAATAATTAGAAAATAAATGTAAATTAAAACTGCATACATCCAAAGTTTATGTTAACATAAAGTGTAATATCCATAAGTGTCGTGAATTGTTCTGAATGAAATATAACTTTATAAGATTTTAAAAACTCACAGTGAACTGTGTGCACTGTCTTCCATAGTATTCTAAATTACATTTAACATTGGTTCCAATGGGGGAGGCGCAGGAAACAGATTGTCATACTCCATAGTCACAAGGCATTTTAAGTATCTTTTTTTATTATGTTATGTTAGTCACCATATAGTACATCATTAGTTTTTGATGTAGTGTTCCAAGAGTCATTGTTTAGGTATAACACCCAGTACTCCATGCAATACGTGCCCTCCTTAATACCCATCATTAGGCCAACCCATCCCCCCCACCCACCTCCCCTCTAAAACCCTCAGTTTGTTTCTCAGAATCTACAGTCTCTCATAGTTCCTCTCCCCCTCCGATTCCCCCTCCCTCCATTTTCTTCTTCCTTCTCCTAAAGTCCTCCATGCTACAAGGTATTTTAAGTGTGTTGTTTCTGATTCCCTGTTGAACAAAAACATGTAACCCAAATTTATCATAATTTTACACTTTCTCTCCATAGCTGTGTGTTTGTCACAGTTCTCTGTTATAAAATTATTTCTTATGGAACACATATTTTAATACATTTTGGTCAAAAGTATACTTTTGAATAATAACTTTAATTTATGTCTTGGAAAAATATAGATAGAGACTTAAGTAAGTGCTTTTCCTTTCTTACTTAAACATTTGCATAATTTTGTAAGCATAATGTTCATCAAGGCTTTCAAGAACTTAGTTGTCTGGCCTGTGAGATAATGTGTAGCAGCCTGAGAAACAAAACATAAGCTTGCTTCAATATCTGCATGTGTGCCAAATGTTGTACTAGTCATTTTACATAGATTATCATCCTTAATATTCATAATAGACTCTTTAATCCCTAATATGCACATCAAAAATATAGATAATAAGATATTAAATGATCAAATGATCCAGTTACATATTCAGCAACCAGTAGTTGGAATTCAGTGCAAGACCATTTATTCAATAACTAGTGTTCTTAATCTCTGTGAGGAAATTGAATTAATAGGAATCACCTCACCCTTTCTACTTGTGACCAGAGTGAGGGTTATATACAATGATCTTCTAAAATCCAGAACAACAAAAGCTGCTCTTTGTTTCAAATGGGGACAATTATTCATCCTTTTGTTATATACCATTGAAACATTTAACTGACATATGAACTTCAGACCTATCTAAAATCACATGTATAATTATCTTTAATTATTTATTTGAAGGCTATAATGTGGAAGTTTTACCCAAAGTTTATTTTTATATAAAAGTTAAAGTACTATTATTATTACTGTGAATCAGCACAAATTCAGAGACTATACTAAATCCTTTATTCCAAATCATTTCAAAAACTCCAAAGACCAAATAATCCTTGTGGGGGATTAGCCTACATTTTAAAGCTCCAGTGATCCAGATAATCTCTTTGGAGAATTCATCCCACTGTTTAGTGCTCCAAAGACAACACAACATTTCCCTTAAAGTATAACATTATTATAGAAAAATTTTAAAAATGGAGAAACATCATATCCATTTATAAACATATTATATTTTAAGCTGGTACTTCAATAATTTCAGAAATAAATTATGTTGCAAATACATTTACTGTTTTGATTTGTACATTTACATAAATAAACCAATATATTCACCACTTAAATGCAAATATGACAGTGCTGGAGGTCATTGTATACTACTCACTGTAAAATCCTCACAAGAGACTGTCCAATGAATTCATGAAAATAAAAAGCTTCAGATTGACAGTGATTTTTTTTTCACAAAAATAAGCCACAGAGAGGAGACATACATAATGGTATGCCAAAAAGAACATCTGAATTTATTTTTCTTCCTTCTCCCACACAAGGCTAGAGAACCTATTTATTTAAATATTTTAAATTCTCAATAATACAGCTAAAAATGAATCATCACCTTCGGAGCTCTTCATAGGTTCCAAAAGCTGGATGTTGGACAATAGATGGATGTTTAAAATTGGGTTACAGAGGATATGGTCCAAAATCAGAATATTCCCTACATATTCAACCACCAGTAAGTGAAGTAAAAATATTTAAAATGCTGGGACATCTGGGTGGCTCAGTCAGTTAAGTGTCTGCCTTTGGCTCAGGTCATGATCCCAGGGTTCTGGGAACAAGCCTCACATCAGGCTCCTTGGTCAGCAGGGAGCCTGCTTCTTCCTCTGCCTGCTGCTCCCCTTGCTTATACTCTCTCTCTCTCTCTCTGACATAAAAATAAACAAAATCTTCAAAAAAATTTAGTGCTGATAATATGGCATTATGGAAAAAATATAGAATGAATAATATCTACAAATTGTTTGCTTTCTATTAAAAAAACTTTAACATTATTAAAATTATGTTAAAATTGTGTATTACCTGATGGTTCAGTTTCTACATGGGTTAGCTAAAATAAATAATAATGCTGATCTGTCAAAAGTCATTAAGGAAAACGTGAAATTTAATTTGTTAGGTTGGATTTCCTGGGAAGAAAGGAGATAAAGATGTGTAAATGTACTGGCAAATACACCTTTGAGAGTGTAAAAGAAGTTGACCTGAGCATAATGAAAGGTTGAACTTTGATGCAAACACTGCCTCATGGACAATTCTGGACCTAAAATAACTTTTCAGAGTTGTCCCACATTAAGGCAAGGAGTCCAGGCCTTTGTACCACACATGTACCTGTCATTGTGTGCAAGCAGCATCATGAAGGGAGAGAAATGATCTTGACTAGGCAAATCTTTTCAACCAAGAACAATTCTCATGGAAGGTTTCAGTTTATAGCACAAAACCAACAACACTCACCGTAGATGGAGGAATAAGCATATCAATATAAATGAGGATCTGGTTTGGGCATTACCATCTCCACTATGATCCTCCCTTGGAGTAGTCAAGCCCATTTTATTGAGTTGAGGGAACTGTTTCTCCAGGATATTGGTTGGACTCTTTCTGGCAAAACTGCAAAAAGATACATAGCAGAAACTATCACAGCTGATCTCAAAGTGGTAATTAATACCTGTCACGTTTCAGCTCCATTCATTGGAGATTCCTTTAATCTGAGCTAACACCTCTATGGATATTAGTTACCTAGAGTCAAGGATAACAAATTTCTGTAAACTGGTGACTTAAAACAATAGAAATTTATTATCTCATGGTTGTAGAAGTTGCAAGTCTGAAATGAAGGTGGGGCAGGGCCAGGCTACCTCCAAACATTCTAGGCAAAAATCCTCCCTTGCTTCTTCCAGATTCTGGTCACTCCTGGTATTCTGGAGTAAACCCTAAGCAAGCTCTCAGAAAGTGGTACTAACTGAGACCCTGTAGGTAGAAATAAACCCATATGCTGAATAGTCTCATTCACAGTCAAGATAAATCATTACACATTCCATGTGGAAAGAATCAATATAAGCTACTTATCACAAAGTGTCTCCTAGAACTTTTGGAGAGATGGTGTCATATTGAAGGGTCACCATTTGTATTTGCTCCTGTTGAGGGAAAGTAGGACACTATGAAGTCTCAGTAACTAGATTACCCTTGAGTAAGAGTTCATGTTCTTGGGCTCATAAATATTCTCCATCCTTGTCACCGTGGCTGCTCTGTTTATGAGCACACTATTATTTGTATTGGGGGTTGATGATAGAGACTACCTGATATCAATTTACCAAGACATTGTGTCTACTTGAGTCTCTTCTATGTTGGATGCTCTATGATGGATGTGTGATACAAGATCATGCTTTCTAGTACTTTTTCTGTATGTCTTCTCTGTGGACTTTCAAGTCACCAAACTTACAATCTTTCTCCTTTAGGCCATTGATTAACTTGCTAAGCTATTTAGCAATGGCTGTGAATCAGGTTATAGTCTTACTTTATGTCACTTCTCTTTCTATACCATACTCAATGCTTGGGGCTATACTTACCTGGAAGATTTTTTTCCCTTACTGGTCTTTCAGACACACAAAAGAATTATGATATTTTATAATAGCATCCCATTTTTAAAAAGTCTGTATCTATATAATAAACTAACTGATGTATGAGTCAAAGCTATTCTTTTTCTTTGTCTGTCAAATGGTCATAAAGAACTGCCTCATGTGGTTTAAGTGTGATTCACAGTGTGTGCAATAAAAATCTCCCCCTTTCTGCATCATCCCTCCTGAACTTGGGGAATAAGAGGAGTCAATGCTAGCAAGTATCTCATGCTGCTTGCTGTGCCATGAATGAAAAAGTCTTTTTCTATGTGTCAGGAGTTTCATGTCTTCTGTCTATATCAATGAAACAGTAACAGGTTAACTTATTGGACTGCAAGTAGTGTAAAATCTTAGCCCCTGTCATTTGTTCATGCAGCTCACATTTGCCCTCTTTCTCTGCTTAGGATAAATCCTGAATGTACTACTTTTATCACATGTTAGATTGCTGGTGGGCACAACTAAGCATACCATTTTTGGTCTACATCATGACTCTTTCAATAGGCATTCTGTCTACATAGTCACTTCATTTCCCACAGTTACGTGCTCTTTCGTAGCCTGGAGGCAGTAGCATACTAGGTCATGATAATCACATAGTATTTGTATCTTTGGCATAAATAATTTAGATTTGTGTCATACCTAAATGAGTAATGGAGTAATATGTATATGGTGTATGTGCTGAGGGGGGGCAGGGTTGGGGGTGGGTATAGGATATGGGTATCTGTCTGCACAAATGCACTGTTGAATCTTCATTTAGAAAAAAAAATGTTTATGAAAGGCACACATTGAAGACTTTGAAACTACAAAGTCTTAAGCGTTGTGTTGAACAGCAGTCCAAAAATCTCCCAAGGTTATCCTGAATCATTAGGATATATACAAACTAGCAAGTTGTGGAATCAATGAATCTTAAAAGCAGAAATTACAATAGATACTCTCTAGGGGTTCTCTGATTAATATCTGTATCTCACTTCAAACATTTGAAAAGTAGAAACCTGTCTGAATTCATGTTATAATAAATAAAAATTTCCTTCAACAAAATCTCTTGTCATTTCATCAATATAAAGAAGTTTGCTAACTATCTCTACAGAGTTGATTTCTGAAAGTTATATTGCCTTTTCTTTTTTCATAGTCCTGTATCTACCTTTACTTCAAATTTGTAGTTTCTCTAAGTGCTACACTTTTTGTCCCCAACTAATTTTCTATTTGTAGTTTTAAGTATAGATGACAAATAGGAAAGTTTGGACTAGAACTACTAGGAGAAGGAAATTACAACACTAACAAGACGGTAGAGAAGACATAAAGTGGTAAATAAACTAATAGAGAGCACATGCTGCGTGCTTCCAATTATATAAAACTCTAGAAAATGCAAACTAATATATAACAACAGAAAGCAGATTAATGGTTGCTTGAAAATGAAGAAGGGAGCAGGTAAAAATAAGAGAAGGGAGGAACTTTTGGGGAGATGGTAGATATATTTCTTGTTTTTATTGTATTGATGACTTCAGAGATATATCCACATCTACGTCTATATCTGCATATTACTATTCAATATGTGCAGTTTATTTTTCACAATCTGCCTCATTACTGATGTTTAAAACAAAAAATTAATAAAATTTGCAAACTTAAAATCTCTTTTCTACCGAAGGACCTTTATTTTTTTCTTTTCCTCCATAAATCAAGTGATGACAAGAATGTCAAAGATAATTGATTTCTTATCATTGAAGCTGATGAAGAAGTACCAATCACTGTGCCAATAAGGCCAGCTTCATTTCAGATGCCTACTGAAGAATTAATGCTACTACAACTCAGGACGATATGTAGATACAGAACAGTGGAAACTCTGACAAATACAGCTAGAAAAAACCTCCTAGCAATGTAAAACCTGAAGTTCAACAAAAAACTATTAATTAGTCAGTAATATTAATCTGACCCATCTAAAGTAAGTTTGGAATAAACTTTTACATGTAGGCTAGATTTGTAAAATGATAAAGAAAGTACATATACAGAAAAAGATTGATGTTTTTTTCTCAAAATGTATTGTTCATTACATGTCAGGCATTGGAGATAGCAGGGAAGAAAACAAAAACAAAGTTCTATGACTCTACAGAATTTAAATAATGACATCATTTGGTTATAGTTCACCTAATAAGAGAGATATATTTCATTAATGAGTGCACTTGATAGATTTTAAATATTTTCCTATTTGCCTTTGTATTTAACTTTTAAATTAGAAATGAATATGAATACTTAAGGTATAATTCATTACTATTAGATCATTCTTAGTATCACTTTGGTTGTGGTATGACTCAGTGCATAAAGGAAATACTTTGTGGTATCATTGTGTGCTATTTGAGGGACATCTCACTTAGAGTCCTATAGTTCTGGAGATCACCAAAAGGACTTATTTTGAAATTATTTGTATATTCATATGTGCCTAACCTTTCACACCAGTGTAGTGTCTTTTATCTTACAATGAAAATTAATTTTGGATTATCTGATTTTCTTTTTATACTCCATAATGCTTTCATTCTAAAATGTTAATTTTATCTTAACAATACAATTAAACAGTACAACTAAAACATAGGCAGAGGACCTGAATAGACATCTTTCCAAAGAAGACATACAGATGGCCATCAGACACAGGAAAAGATGCTCAACATCACTCATCATCAAGGAAATACAAATCAAAACCAGAATGAGATATCATCTCACACCAGCTTGAATGGCTAGTATCAAAAAGACAAAAAATAACAAGTGTCAGGGAGGATGTAGAGAAAAGGGAACCTTCATGCACTGTTGGTGAAATGTAAATTGGTACAGCCACTATGGAAAACAGTACAGAGAGTTCTCAAGAAATTTAAAAAAATAGAAATATTGTACAATTCAAGAGGTACCTGGTTAGTGGAATCAGTTAAGCAACCAACTGTTGGTTTCAGCTCAGGTCATGATCTCAGGGTTTTGAGATCGAGCCCCATACTGGGCTCTATTCTCAGTGTGGAGTCTGCTTAAGATTCTCCTCTCCTGGGGTGTCTGGGTGGCTCAGTTGGTTAAGCATCTGCCTTCAGCTCGGGTTATGATCCTGGGGTCCCAGGATTGAGCCCCACATAGGGATCCCTGCTGAGCAGGGATTCTACTTCTCCCTCTGCGCTTCACCCTACTCTTGCTCTCTCACCCTGCTCAGGCTCTTGCTCTCTCAAATAAATAGATGAAATCTTAAAAAAAAAAAAAATAATAATTCTCTTTCCCTCTCCCTCTGCCCCTCCCTCTTGCTCTCTTTTTCCAATAAATAAATCTAAAAAAAAAAAAGAAAAGAAAAAAAAGAAAAAGAAAGAAAGAAAAAAGAAAGGAAAAGAAAAGAAAAAAGAAAAGAAATATCATACAGGGCGCCTGGGTGGCTCAGTGGGTTAAAGCCGCTGCCTTCGGCTCAGGTCATGATCCCAGGGTCCTGGGATCGAGGCCCGCATCGGGCTCTCTGCTCGGCAGAGAGCCTGCTTCCTCCTCTCTCCTCTCTCTCTGCCTGCCTCTCTGCCTACTTGTAATCTCTCTCTCTGTGTCAAATGAATAAAAAAAAAAAAAAAATTTAAAATAAAAAAAAAATAAAAATAAAAGAAAAGAAATATCATACAATTCAGTAATTCACGTCTAGGTATTTACCCAAAGAAAACAAAAACAAAAATACTAATGTGAAAAGATATATGCACCCTGATGTTTATTGCAGCATTATTTATGATTGCCAAGTATGAAAGCAACTAAGTATCTATCCATAGATGAATGGATAAAAGATATGTGGTGTTTATACATATATCTATATCTATCTTGCCATTCATGACAACATGGATGGGCCTAGAGGGTATTATGTAAAGTGAAATTAGTTAGACAAAAAAGAGCAAATATCATATAATTTCATTTATATGAGGAATTAAGTATATATCTTAATCATTGGATGATCTTTCCTCTGATTTATATTTCATAGAATCTTTACCAAAAACTTTGAAACAAAAAGATAAAGCACTGGGTGCCTGAGTGGCTCAGTGGGTTAAGCCTCTGCCTTCGGCTCAGGTCATGATCTCAGGGTCCTGGGATCAAGTCCGTGCATCAGGCTCTCTGCTCGGCAAGGAGCCTGCTTCCTCCTCTCTCTCTGCCTGCCTCTCTGCCTACTTGTGATCTCTCTCTCAATCAAATAAATAAATAAAATCTTAAAAAAAAGATAAAGCAAAAAACAATAACTTCCTAACATACACATATTGACTTTTATAGATATATTACTTTTATACCTGTATGATATATTGTATTTTCTACAACTTTGTGACAACTGTGTATACCATTTTAATCTCTGTTTCCATAGATACATGTCTACTTAATAGTTTCCTTTCCTCACCATTTTCACATATATTTCCCAGGAAATACTGTAATTAGAGGGCACAGCATTTTATTTCTATATATCATTTTAACAAATACTTAAAAAAATAAAGTAGCACATATAACTAAAGAGTAAACTTGTTACCTGCTATCCTACAACTTACTAGCATTTCATATCTGACTTTTCTCTTGTGTTATACTTGAAACAAAGTAAAAGACTCCCTCCTGCGGTTGTGTACTCCATCCATATTGAAAAGGTAATGAGAAACTGTCTCTGTGATCAATTTTCAGATTTTCTGTGAGTAAATGTTTCCTTATGATTTTATTCTACAAAAATGAATTTAATTTTTACTGCAATACACTTTGTAAATTAAATATGATGTTTGCCTAAAATATTTCTTATAGGGATAGTGGTTATAAATATTAGTTTATGGTCCTTTATCCTGGATTAGCCACTTCTAATTGACTACAGACTATAATTGGGAATACTATTAATATCCCCACATTATAGAGAGTTCTATATGAAAAATCTTAACAGGTTTGGCTTGGCTACCAAGAAATAAGTGCACGAAAATTTTACTTCTCTTTTAAGACTAGTCAATAACAATGTATTTTTTTCTTATAAAATATCCAATTGTGTTTTAAATGGAAAAATGACCACCAAATTTTTGTATTACACTTTTGCAATGTGACTTTGCAGCATCTTACACAAAGCAGTGAAATCTACTGTTCTACCCTGTGAATCTAGTCTTGATCATGTGATTTACTTTAGTCAATAGGACAGTAAAGAAATATGATGGGACAGTAAATATATATATATTTATTTATGTTTAAATAAATATATTTAATAAATGTGTTTTAAAATATATAATATTTTAATAAATATATTTTTGATAAATATATTTTAAAAATGTATACTAATAAATATGTTTGAATAAATATTGTTAAATATATTTATATTTATAATATAAATATTATTTATATTAAATAAATATATTGTATATGTGTGTGTATGTGTGTGTGTATATATATATATATATATATATATATATATATTAAGTGTTGGCTTATTCATTGGAGTTAATACACTTGCTGCTCCTTAAACTCTACAACCATTATGTAAAACAGCCCTGATAGCTTGCTGGAAGATGTGAGATTAAGTGTCCCCAGTTGAGGTACCAGACAATAGTTGAGTTAAGCTCAAACCAGAAGAAAAATCCAGTCAACCTCAGACAAAAATAAACACCTACAAATTCATAGGCAAAAAAGTGATTATTTTAAGATGTTACATTTTGGAGTGTTTTCTTAGGCAGCAAATGCTAACTGAATCAACTACTTAAGTGAATTAACTTTGAAACTGCACCCAGGAGCACCTGGGTGGCTCAGTTCGTTAGGTGTCTGCCTTGGGCTCAGCTGCCGATCCCAGGGTCCTGGGACCAAGTGCTGCATGGGGCTCCCTGCTCAGTAGGGAGTCTGCTTGCCCCACTGCTCCTCCTCCACCCCTTACTCATGCTTGTTCTCTCTCTCTCTCCCTGTCTGAAATGAATGTTAAAGATCTTTTAAGAAATAAACAAATAAATCTGCACTCAAATTCTGCAATAACCTTCTAAATAGTGACTTTCCCTAGATTTCTTCCTTACTATTGATTATAATACAATGTGATTATAATCAGACAAAAATCCAGGATATACAGAAACATTACAAGATTGGAAAATCAAAGAAAACCAAGAATTGTAAATCAGAAAGACAGCTTTGACTTCCAGTTCAAAGTGGGGAACTGAACCTCTCTTCAATATGTTTACTTTTCCTTTATCTAAATTCACTTAAAAAATGAATAAATAAAAAGCATAACCTAAATGACAAATAGAAATGAAAGTTTATAAGATTCTTGACTCATAATCTATAGAGAAGTTAGCAAAATTAGAGAATAAATACAAAGTACCTATAGAGGGAATGCCAATAAGATTATGCCAATCTTTGTCACAGAACAAAGGGCAGGGGGGCGCGTGGGTGGTTCAGTGGGTTAAGCCTCTGCCTTCCGCTCAAGTCATGATCTCAGGGTCCTGCCATGGAGCCCTGCATCAGGCTCTCTGCTCAGCGGGGAGCCTGCTTCCCCCTCCCTCTGCCTGCCTCTCTGCCTGCTTGTGATCTCTCTCTCTCTCTGTCAAATAAATAAATAAAATCTTAAAAAATAAATTTAAAAAAGAACAATGGGCAGGTGCAGATATAGAAAGCATCATGAAATGTGAATGGTTGAAAGGAAGCATCACAAAGAAAATGGAATAATTTGTCAAAATTCTCTAAAAGATTTATGTCCCCAAATGTCTTTCCTTGTCCAGTTTACTCATATATATAAACAGACTCCAACCCTGTAGGTAACAGAAGTTTTATTCTGTGTAATAATTGAAGTAGAAATGGTCCATTCCATGAAATAAAAGCACAGAAAAAGACAATGGGAAAACATATCTTCTAAAGATGTGAGGAATTAATGAAAGTTTTCTTAGTAAAGAGGTCCATAGGTCCTTATGCTATCAGAAGGGGAAGATCCGAAATTTGTTGTTGAATTATTGTTACAAGTAACATACTCATGATCATAAAGTTTCCAATAATTGGTTTCAGTTCTTCTTAAAGAAAGACTGAAAAGGAATGCAAAATATTTAATGAAAGTATATTTCTCAATATAAATTTTGGAGTACAAACTTAAAATAAAGAAAATGTTAATACAAAAAGTAAAACAAGATAAAAGGGGCATCTGGGTGGCTCAATTGGTTAAGCATCTGCCTTCAGCTCAGGTCATGATCTCAGGGTCCTGGGATTGAGTCCAGAATCCAGCTCCCTGCTCAGCAGGGAGTCTGCTTCTCTCTCTCCCTGTGTCCCTCTCACTTGCTCATCTGCTCATGTGCTCTTCTCTCTGTCTCTCTCTCCCTCTAAGTAAATAAAATCTTAAAAAATAAAAAATGAAGCACAGGAAATTGAAGAGAGAAAAAATCTTAGTAACAGCTGTAATATTCTCATATATATGGTATTGAGTACATTGGTATACTCAATATGGTATACTCAATATATGGTATTGGTACATTGAGTATATAGGTACATTTTAAAAAGATGTAATTTAAAAGGGACAATCCGAGAGTTGAGAGTGCTACTTGTAAACCTCAAAAGCACAATCAATGATTTAGAAAAAAAGTTGCTAAGGATACTTCTCAGAGTAAAATTACAAAAAAGTCTAAAACAGTAAAAAATTAGATGTTTGACGTGTTTCAACATATGACTGATATTTCAAAAAACAAAATCTATAAAATTTGTGGTTAAGAAATTTTCAAAGAAAGAATACACAATTTTTTAAAGTTGGAAACATCAACCTTCTGCACAAAAAGTTGAAGAAACCCCAAGTCAAGTCAGTTCTTAATATATTTTTAGAATCTTATTGTCAGACAAGAAATTTAAAACCTACAAAAGCAAAGATTATAGATAACATGCAAAACATACAAGGTTTTAAGGTACATATCAAGATCAGATTTCTCGTAATAGTAAACGACAGTGAAATATTGTCTTAAAACTTTTGTATAGAAAATCATTTCCAAATTAAAATTTTATAATTATAAACCAGTCTCTCAAATATTATGTTTATGTTTATTACATTTTAGACATGAAAGAATAAAAGAAATACATCTTTCTTTACTTTAAAGTTCTCATCCTTTAGAGAAAGTTTCAAAATATTTTTAATACCAAAGCAATTACTAATTAAATAGTAAAGTGTCTATATTCTTTCAAAATAGTATTTTGTGAAATATTGGGGGATTTGGATTTAATAGATTGACGATATGCTAATAATAGCTGAAGCTATTGTAGATTACATGGGGTTTCAATACACCAATATATTCAAGATACCAGTCAATATACCATAAATATATATATATATACACATATATATATATATCCAGTTTTGTAAATATTCAAATTTTCCACAATAAAAAATATTTTTTCTTTCCTTTTTTCTTTCTTCCCATCTATCTAATCTATCTCTCTTTCTATCTAAATTGTGTATAACATAAAAGACAGTAGTGAAAATAGTTAAAATATTAACTTTTAGAGAAGCATAAAAAAGAAAATATAATTTCACTGATGATGACAATGTTTAGAGGTGATGACATGAAAGTTAGATTTGAAGGTTAAATTGAAAGTATAGAGAAAAACACAACCAAGACATGACAGTAGAACTAGAATTTAGGGAAGTGTTTAAAACCAACATGATTTGAGTGAAGGGCAGTGGAGGTAAGATTCAATAAATAACACTCCTTCCCTCAATTAAATTATAAAACAATTGAGAAATAAGACAAAGAAGATGCCAGGAGCCAACATATCTTCTTTAACACATATCAAGTGAGATCCATATAGTGCTTTTTGTGAAGTTCACTTCTGTATCTTTCATCTCTAGAACAGTGTTGTACATAGTAGATGCTCAATTAATATTTAATATGTGAAAAATGACAATATTAATAAATTGAAGGATGAAAAATAGCTGGACTTGAAGCTACAACCTCTAGGATTCTTAATATTAAAACTCAGGATTATATAGACTTACTTACCAAATAGAGGCCACAATGAACTGCAGCTAAATTTTATGATATGTAGAAGCAAAGGAGAAAACACAATTTCATATATGTAGCCTAATCCCCACAGAAGAAAGAAGCTGTTGGGTTATATACAACGAGTTTCTACTCCAAATATATCAAGATAATTCACTACCTCACCCTGAGGAATGTGTGTGAGGAGTATAGAGAACAGTCAGAAAATATAAATTATTCGTTATCTCTCCACATGGAAGAAAAGATCAGGTTAACACTATATATTTCTGCTTCAGTTGTTAAAAATAAAATACTGTGGCTATGTTTTATGTGTGTTCTTGCATGGTGGGGGAAGTTGGGCAATACTGGATTAGATCCATTTCCAAAGGACATTAAGGTTGATGCTAGAATTTTATGCTTTGTTTAGGTAGGAAATGGAATGGTTTTCAAAAATTTCTGAAAAATGCCGACTGGTGAACATTTTTATGACATTAATTCTATTTGCAGTAACCTTTCAATTTCCAAACCTAAAGTCCTCTTATATTTTTGCTTACATTTTTTATTACTTAAATTTTTTTCTTTTTTTTAAGATTTTTTATTTATTTCTCAGAGAGAGAGAGAGATCACAAGTAGACAGAGAGGCAGGCAGAGGCAGAGAGAGAAACAGGCTCCCCGCTGAGCAAGGAGCCTGATGCGGGACTCGATCCCAGACCCTGCAATCATGACCTGAGCCGAAGGCAGCTGCTTAACCCACTAAGCCACTCAGGCGTCCCCTTAAATTTTTTTCTAAAGCAATGAAATTTAGGGACTTTTTTGTTGCTATTATTATTATTAGCATTTTTCTTACATTTTTTCTAAACCAGTAAAATTCAGTGACTTTTTGCTGTTATTGTTTTGGTGCTTTTTTGCTTACATTTTTTCTAAAGTAGTGAAGTTCAGTGACTTTTTGTTGCTACTGTTTTGTCTTTTTTTGTTTTTTTCCATTCCTCACGACCTCACAATTTGGAAACCACGTGCTATTGATTCTCCATATGAAATATATTCCCATACTGTTCTTTGTCTTCCCACACTGAAGACTGCAATCTCTAATCCGCTCTCCATTCATGCTTTCTTGTACTAATAAAAAGGTCTATTTGCCTACCTTTACTTTTTTAGACTCTCTTCCTTGTGAATTCTCTGTCTTGTTTTCAGTTATATTTTTAAAAATCAATTCTAGTCATGTAACTTTTCTGACTTAAACTGGTTTTGTTTTGTTTTTTAAAGATTTTATTTATTTATTTGACAGAGAGACACAGTGAGAGAGGGAATACAAGCAGGAGGGGGTGGGAGAAGCAGAAGCAGGCTTCCTGCTGAGCAGGGAGTCCAATATGGGACTTGAGCCCAGGACCCTCGGATCGTGACCTGAGCCAAAGGCAGAAGCTTAACGACTGAGCCACCCAGCCACCCCTGACTTAAACTTGAAATAGTCCCCATTACTGCTGAATTGTGTCTTAATTTCCTGTCATTAAATTATGTGCATGATCTTAAACTTATATTTTCAGGTTCACCTTCTGCTACTATTCCTTCTACATATTAAAATATAAGTGTATTTGTCCTTTAACTGTAGAAATTGTGTACTTTTGTACTCTCCTATTTCTGATTAAAAAAAAATCTTTGATTAAACAAGTACTTTTACATTTTGCTACGTAAAGATAAAAAAAAATACTGAGTGAAGAAACCATTCTGTGGCTAAGAGATTATGCCATTTCATATTATCACCTGAGAAGAGATTGCTTTAACCCTTCTTTTTTTTTTTTTAAGATTTTATTTATTTATTTCACAGAGAGAGAGAGATCACAAGGAGGCAGAGAGGCAGGCAGAGAGAGAGAGGGTGAAGCAGGCTCCCCACTGAGCAGAGAGCCCGATATGGGCCTTGATCCCAGGACCCTGAGATCATGACCTGAGCTGAAAGCAGAGGCTTTAACCCACTGAGCCACCCAGGCGCCCTGCTTTAACCCTTCTGAATCAAAAATATTTAAAACCATATATATTGAAATAATCTTTGCAAAGAACAACTGAATTCCCCTTTCATTCCATCAGAACGATAATAATGCTTTTACAATAAAGATTCTTTCCCATTTTTTGTTAGAGATAATTACCCTGTATAAGACAGTTTTCAAAAAGCAATCATTAAACAAATCATCCAGATGATAACTGATTGGTATAAAAAAATTGAATGAACAGATAATAAAAGCAGAAGAACGATGCATAAGAAGTCGATAAAGATGAGGCTATCTCATTAAAAAAACAAAAACAAAACAAAACAAAACAAAAACCATTTCAGATAAAACATAAACAAAGAATCATGTTGGACGAGATTTTGCACCATTTCAGCCAGGTCCTAAAACTCATCTTTATGGGGAAATATTGAGAAGAAATAAAATATATTTAATAACTACACATTTTATTCAGCTTAAGGGCATTTGAAAAGCCAGGTAAAGAACTACAAAAGGAATTATAAGAGTTATGAATTATTAGAAAAGATAGTTTTGTGTGATCTTTGGCTATGTGGGAAATATCAAAAATTATATACAACTTTTAAGAAACATGTTTCATTTTTTTCCATTTAGACTAGTAATTTTGAAATAGCAATAGCTCGGGGGCGCCTGGGTGGCTCATTGGGTTAAGCCTCTGCTTTAGGCTCAGGTCATGAAATAGCAATAGCAAATATAAATAAATAATTTTGAAATTGGACAATAGGAAAAAGAAAACAAAAAATGTTCTTAATTTCTCAGATATTTTACTAATTAAGTATGCATTCTTGGCTATTTAAGAATTTTCCCTGTGAAGGGCACATGGGTGGCTCAGTCAGTTAAGTGTCTGCCTTTGGTTCAGGTTACAATCCTGGGGTGCTGGGATCAAGCCCTGCATTGGGCTCCTTGCTTAATGGTTGGCAGAGAGCCTGATTCTCCCTCTCCTATTTGCTAATCTCCCTGCTTGTGTTTTTTTTCTCTCTCTCTTTCTGTCAAATCAATAAATAAAATCTTAAAAAAAGAAGTTTCCCCATCATGTAAAACACACAAAAATATTGTCCTTCTGTGATTAAAAAAAATGGTTATGTGGAATCTGAACAAGATATTTTGTTAAAACACAAGAATTTCAAGTAATTCAAAGTGATAAGAAAGGAAGGGAATTAACTGAAATAATTACTTGACTTTTATATATTTTTATTAATTTTCTATGTCTCAATTAATACTTTTTGATTTTACATGAGCTATTACCACTATTCAGAATTAGATTTCATTTGAAGGCCTCGAAACAGAAAGATTGGAAAAAATGCAAAACAAAACAAAACAAAAAAACTCTCAATTTCCCCCCAAAACAAATATTATGGTTGACCTAGTAGTACTTAATAGCACCAAAAAATTAAAATTGTTTCTACATAATAGTTTGAGTAAGCATCAGGTTTTATTATTTATTTATTTATTTATTTATTTATTTATTTATTTATTTATTACTTATATTTGCCCCAGTGTTACAGGTCTGTGAATCATCAGACTTACACCTTTCACAGCACTCACCATAGCACAAACCCTCCCCAATGTCCATAACCCATCCACCCTGTCCCTACCCTCCCAACCCCAGTAACCCTGTTTGTTTCATGAGATTAAGAGTCTTTTATGGTTTGTCTCCTTCCCTATCCTATCTTGTTTCATTTTTCTCCTCACTACCCACCATGATTCCCCAACCTGCCCTCAAGTTCCTCATATCAGATAGATCATATGATAATTCTCTTTCTCTGATTGACTTATTTTGCTTAGCACAATACCCTCTAGTTCCATCCATGTCATTGCAAATGGCAAGATTTCATTTCTTTTGGTGGCTGCTGCATAGTATTCCACTGTATATATATACCACATCTTCTTTATCCATTCATCTGTTGATGGACATCTAGGTTCTTTCCATAGTTTAGCTATTGTGGACATTGCTGCTATAAACATTTGGGTGCATGTGCCCCTGAGGATCACTACCTTTGTATCTTTGGGGTAAATACCCAGTAGTGCAGTTACTAGGTTGTAGGGTAGCTCTATTTTCAACTTTTTGAGGAACCTCCATACTGTTTTCCAGAGTGGCTACACCACCTTGCATTACCACCAACAGTGTAGGAGGGTTCTCCTTTCTCCACATCCTTGCCAACATCTGTCTTTTCCTGACTTGTTCATTTTAGCCATTCTGACTGGTGTGAGATGGTATCTCACCATGGTTTTGATTTGTATTTCTCTGATGTCGAATGATGTTGAGCACTTTCTCATGTGTCTGTGGGCCATTTGGATGTCTTCTTTGGAGAACTGTCTGTTCATGTATTCTGCCCATTTCTTGACTGGGTTATTTGTTCTATGGGAGTTGAGTTTGATAACTTCTTTATACATTTTGGATACAAGCCCTTTATCTGATATGTCATTTGTGAATATCTTCTCCCATTCTGTCAGTTGTCTTTTGGTTTTGTTGACTCTTTCCTTTGCTGTTCAAAAGTTTTTAATCTTGATGAAGTCCCAATAGTTCATTTTTGCCCTTTGTTCCCTTGCCTTTCGTGATGTTCCTAGGAAGAAGTTGTTGCAGCTGAAGTCGAAGAGGTTGCTGCCTGTGTTCTCCTCAAGGATTTTGATGGATTCCTGTCTCACATTGAGGTCTTTCATCCATTTTGAGTCTATTTTTTGTGTCTGGTTTAAGGAAATGTCCAGTTCCATTTTTCTGTATATGTCTGTCCAGTTTTCCCAACATCATTTGTTGAAGAGACTGTCTTTTTTTCCATTGGACATTCTTTCCTGCATTGTCAAAGATTAGTTGACCACAGAGTTGAGGGTCCATTTCTGGGCTCTCTATTCTGTTCCATTGATCTATGTGTCTGTTTTTGTGCTAGTACCATACTGTCTTGATGATTATAGCTTTGTAATAGAGCTTGAAGTTTGGAATTGTGATGCCACCAACTTTGATTTTCTTTTCCAACTTTCCTTTGGCTATTCGGAGTTTTATCTGGTTCCATATAAATCTTAGGATTAGTTGTTCCATTTCTGTAAAATAAAGTGCTGGTATTTTTATGGAGATTGCCTTAAATGTGTAGATTGCTCTAGGTAGCATAGATATTTTCACAATATTTGTTCTTCCAATCCATGAGCATGGAATGTTTTTCCATTTCTTTGTGTCTTCCTCAAGTTCTTTCATGAGTACTTTATAGTTTTCTGAATATAGTTTCTTTGCCTCTTTGGTTAGGTTTATTCCTAGGTATCTTATGGTTTGGCGTGCAACTGTAAATGGGATCAACTCCGTAATTTATCTTCTGTTTTGTTGTTGGTATATAGAAACGCAACTGATTTCTGTGCATTGATTTTATATCCTGACAATTTACTGAATTCCTGTTTGAGTTCAGTTTTGGAGTGGACTCCTTTGGGTTTTCCACATAAAGTATCATATCATCTGCAAAGTGTGAGTTTGACTTCTTCTTTGCGGATTTGGGTGCCTTTTATTTCTTTTTGTTGTCTGATTGCTGAGGCTAGGCCTTCTAGTACTAGGTTGAATAGCAGTGGTGATAGTGGACAGCCTTGCTGTATTCCTGACCTTAAGGGAAAAGCTCTCAGTTTTTCTCCATTGAGAATGATATTCACTGTGGGTTTTTCATAGATGGCTTTGATGATATTGAGGTATGTACTTTCTATTCCTACACTGTGAAGAGTTTTGATCAAAAAAGGATGCTGTGCTTTGTCAAATGCATTTTTAGCATCTATTGAGAGGATCATATGGTTCTTGTTCTTTCTTTTATTAATTTCTTGTATCACATTGATTGATTTGTGGATGTTGAACCAACCTTACAGCCCGGGAATAAATCCCACTGGTCATGGTGAATAATCCTTTTAATTTGCTGTTGGATCCTACTGGCTAGTATTTTGTTGAGAATTTTTGCATGCATGTTCGTCAGGGATATTTGTCTGTAATTCTCCTTTTTGATGGGGTCTTTGCCTGGTTTTGGGATGAAGATAATGCTGGCCTCATAAAATGAGTTTGGAAGTTTTCCTTCCATTTCTATTTTTTGGAACAATTTCAGGAGAAGAGGTACTAATTCTTCTTTAAATGTTGGTAGAATTCTCCTGGGAAGCCATCTGGCCCTGGCCTCTTGTTTGCTGGGAGATTTTTTGTTGTTGTTGTTGTTATTGTTAGGAGGTTTTTGATGACTGCTTCAATCTCCTTACTGGTTATGGGTCTATTCAAGTTTTCTATTTCTTCCTGGTTCAGTCTTGGTAGTTTATATTTCTCTAGGAATGCATCCATTTCTTCCAGATTGTCAAATTTGCTGGTATAGAGTTGCTCATAATATGTTCTTATAATTGTTTGTATTTCTTTGTTGTTGGTTGTACTCTCTCTGCTTTCATTCATGATTTTATTAATTTGAATACTTTCTCTTTTCTTTTGGATAAGTCTGGCCAGGGTTTTATCAATCTTATTAATTCTTTCAAAGAACCAGCTCCTAGTTTCCTTGATTTGTTCTACTGTTCTTTTGGTTTCTATTTCATTGATTTCTGCTCTAATCTTTATTATTTCTCTTCTCCTTCTGGGTTTAGGCTTTCTTTGCTGTTCTTTCTCCAGCTCCTTTAGGTGTGGGGTTAGGTTGTATACTTGAGATCTTTCTTGTTTCTTGAGAAAGGCTTGTATTGCTATATACTTTCCTCTCAGGACTGCTTTTGCTGTGTCCAAAGATTTTGAACAGGTGTGTTTTTATTTTCATTTGTTTCCATAAATTTTTTAACTCTTCCTTAATTTCCCAGTTGACCCATTCATTCTTTAGTAAAATGTTCTTTAGCCTCCATGTATCTGAGTTCTTTCCAACTTTCCTCTTGTGATTGAGTTCTAGTTTCAGAGCATTACAGTCTGAAATATTCAGGGAATAATCTCAATCTTTTGGTACCAGTTAAGACCTGATTTGTGACCCAGGTTGTTATCTATTCTGGAGAATGTTCCATGTGCACTAGAGAAGAATGTGTATTCTGTTGTTTGGGGATGAAATGTTCTGAATATATCTGTGATACCCAACTGGTCCTGTGTGTCATTTAAAGCCTTTAAAAATATGGAACGGTTCACGAATTTGCATGTCATCCTTGCGCAGGGGCCATGCTAATCTTCTCTGTATCGTTCCAATTTTAGTATATGTGCTGCCAAAGTGAGCACAGCATCAGGTTATATTTAATAAAGTAGGTCTTACTAGACCTTTTGTTTCTTAATCACTATGTCTCTATTGCATTTTACACATTCCTTGGGTTATTAGAGAAGCTTAGGTATGTAATAAGCTTTAAATATCACAGAGCTATACCACCCACTATGGTAGCCACAAGTCCCATCTGGTTTTTGATCACTTAAAATGTGGATACTTTCAATTAGATGTATTTTAAGTCTTAAATACACACAGGATTTTAATGAATTATTACTAAAAAAATGAACATACACTGGAATTAAAAATAAATGCAAAATAACTCATTAGTACTTTATATTCTTTACATTTTTTATTAGTATTCTCCAGAGACAGGGGTAATGTGGTGTGGGTTTATGTGTGTGTGTATACTTAGAGACAGAGAAAAGAGAGAGAGGATGATTTATTTTAAGGAACAAGATAACACAATAATGAAGGTTGGGGAGTACAAAATCTTCAAGCTTGGCAATCAGGCTGGAGATTCAGGGAAGAGATGTTATTACAATTAATGTCCACAGACCATCTGCTGGCAGAATCCCAGAGATCAGTCTAGTTCTATTCAGGCCTTAAAGTGCCTGGAAGAGGCATACATCATAGAGAACAATCTGTTTATTCAAAGTCTTCTGGTTTAAATTATATTCTCATCTAAAGGTGTTACCCTCACAGAAACATCCAGAATAACGTTTAAGCAAAAATCTGGGGACTATGGCACCAAGTTCACATAAAACTAACTAATCACATATTCTATATTTTGTACATATTAGGTATAATAAAATAGCTTATTAAAGTTTATTTCACCATCTCCTTGTATGTCATTTAATGTATAAGAAAATTAAAAGTTACATAAGTGGTTTGCATTGTTTCTATTGGATAATGTTACTATACACAGGATTAGATATAGAATTAACATAAGGAATACAAGAAATTATGTAAGCAATTGATAATAATACTTATTTTTACTGATTGTGGGCAACTTTTAAAATTTTATTCTATAAAATCTTCTGTTTACTAACATATATTACTGCTAAAATAAAAAATGCACTTACTATTCTATATAATTTAAATAATTACATTTTGATAATTTTTGCAAGTGGACAGGAAAGTAATTCTTATGACTGAATTGTTTTATTCAATGGTGAGTGAAAATTCAGCTGTGTAATTAAATTTTATTATAAAACCTCAGAAATTTTTCCTAGGTCTTGTGCACTAAATAATGAATTTCAAACACTACATACTGATGATTCCTAAAAATATTATGTTTTAGGTTGTGCCAAATGATTGTAACATTTGATTCTAAAAATTAACCAGTGTGTTTTAAAATTGTGTAAATACATATGTGTATATGTGTATATATATCTATATCTATCTATCTCACATCATAAAAAGAAAGACACATAGTGTGAATTTTAATTTTGTTTTCACTTTGGTATTTATTTCTCCATGTGGGGTTGTATATTTTCCAAGATTTTTATCCTTCCCTTATTCCTAGCATTATTATGGTGGGGCCAAAATGCTGCTGCTGATGAGGTATTTTGTATGCAAGATTTCACTTCAGAGTAAAATGAATTTTAAATGCATAACAAAGACCATCTTATAATCATTGAAATATAACAGCCTGAGAATAAAGAAAAAGTAGGCTAATTAAATCAATTTTCAAGACTCAATTAAAAATAATACCTTTGAGAAGGAGAAATGAAACATGTATGTTGAGTTAGATTTTACCTTTGTGAAAACAGACAAATTAAGTTTTCAGTAATAAACACATCAGTTCCTTGAAAGTTTTATGTCTTCTATATTAATTACTCTTTAAAATGCAGTGAAAATTAAGTAGATACTACCTCAAAGCCAGAAGTGAGGAGAGATTCATTTAAACAATGGAATATTAAATGGTTTACTATTGTGTTTTATGAGGAACACCACAAATAGAATGTTTTACTATAGAGTCTAACTTTGTGGAACTTAAGAAATGTTCTCTTTTTCATATATTTAAGATGATTTTTATAATATTTTAACTGCTATTTTCAATTTCTATTAATATATAATGTATATTATATCAATCCTGAAATGTTTTGATTATAATGTAAATTTATATAAACATCATATATATACATTTATATATACATTTATACATTTATATATACATTATATATAAATCTACATTATAATCAAAACATTTCATAATCATCATCATTACATAGGTCTCTAGTTGGTGGAATCAATTTTCCTTTTTGAAGCATTTTAAAGAATAAAATTTACAGGCTTTTTTTTTTAATTGAATTCATAAGGTTATTAAGGCTAGTCTTAGAATATATAGAACTTGGGGTTTTGGACCTGTGGTTGGACAGACCCTAGAGTGGCCTTTCTTTCTTTCTTTCTTTCTTTCTTTCTTTCTTTCTTTCTTTCTTTCTTTCTTTCTTTTTCTCTTCTTATAGTGATTTTTCTTTATCCTGACTGCCACTGGTGTTCATATTCACGTATAGTGATACCCTTCCCTTGAGTGTCAGTGGGACCTGTAACTTGCTCCAATGAACACAGACTATGACAGAGATGATGGAAAGTAGGATGTAATTTTATTACATTATGTAAGATTCCATATTCTTAGCAGACAAACTCTAGAGAATTTCTCTCCCTAGCTCCCATTGAGTAGGTAAGCAGTCAGTTTGGGTGATCCATTTGCCAAGGATCTTAGTACAGCCTCCAGGAGCTGAGAGACCTTCAGTTAACATGTAGCAAAAAGCTAGTCCCTCAGTCCTAAAGACATAAGTAAATGAGTTCTGCCAATAATCTCAGCATGCCTGGAAATGGATTGTTCTCCATGTGAATCTCCAAATGAGAAGATATCCCAGCTGATACCCTGGTTATAGCATTGTGAAGTCTCACCCAGAGGACCCAGGTAAGCAGAACTCAGACTTCTGACTCCTAGAAACTGCGAGATAAAAATGGGAATTGTTTCAAACCACTATGTTGGAATTTGCTAAGAAGAAACATATAACTAATACAGATTTTTGGTACCTGGAAGTGGGGTGCTACTGTAACAAATACCTAAAAATGTGAAAGTGACTTTAGAAATAGACAGTGAGTAGAGGCTGGAAAAATTTTGAGGAACATGACAGAGAAATCCTAAATTGTTTTGAATAGAATATCACCATAAATCTGGACTTTAAGTATGCCAACAGTGACAGTGCAAGACATGTGAGGTAAATGTTATTGGAAATTGGAAAAGAAGAAACCTTGTTATGTAGTGTCAGAAAGTTTAGCAAAGTTATGAGATAAGTGAAAAGCAGAAATTTAAGTAGTAATCTTAGCCATACAATGAAGGAATTTTCGAGTATTGAATTCTTACTGGTTTTTTTTTTCTTACTGGTTATTGTTAAAATGCTAGAGAAGAGAGATGAATTGAAGTAGACATGTTAAATAAAAAGGAAACAAGACTTGATATCTTTGAAAATTCTCAACATTCCCAGGTAGCAAAGTATGCTAACATTGAAATATGTCTTCCAAACACTGTTTAAAAGTGTGATCTAGAGAAAAAAAGCCAAGAATTACCTGTACGGACTTTTGTTAAAACTGAAAAAATCAAAAGAACAGGCATTTAGCCAGGCAAAGGGTCTTTTGAAAAGACTAAAGACTCTAATGTTGTGCCTCATATACTTTCTAAACAAACCTAGAGGCTCTAAGAACCTTAAAGGTGTTGTCCTTCAGGCATTCCACCAGTATCTTCTGGAAGTAAAGGGTTTATTTTGTAAAGACCTATAGCTGTGGCTGGTAGAGGGACACTAGCTAAATCCACTCAAAGTCTACAGAGTTTTTTGAGAAATTTATTTCTTGTCAATTTAGATTGACAACAAATCATTAGATACATGAAAAACATTGATTTCCTTTAAAAAATATTTTATTTATTTATTTGACACAGAGAGAGAGAGATCACAAGTAGGCAGAGAGGCAGCCAGAGAGAAAGGAGGAAGCAGACTTCCCACTGAGCAGGGAGCCTGATATGGGCCTTGATCCCAGGACCCTGAGATCATGACCTGAGCCAAAGGCAGAGGCTTTAACTCACTGAGCCACCCAGGTGCCCTACTGATTTCCTTTTTAAGGAAATAGATAAGTAGAAAAAATTAAATACTTTGGACAAAGTCAGAGTTTGGTAAATGGTAGGAACTGATTTTCATCAAACTCCTTTTTTTGTCCTGTTTTGGTTATCTGTGCATAACAAATTGCACAAACTGAGTGGCTTAAAACAGCACACATTTATTATCTCACAGTATTTGTGAGTCAGGAGTGGCAGGGTTTAGCCGGATATTCTGCTGAGAATCTTACATGGCTGCAGTCAAGTTATCTACTGGAATTTGTTCTTATCTGGAAACCTGACTAAGGGTAAGTTTGTTGTTGTTGTTTTGGGGGTTAAGGCATTTTAAGTGCTTAGCATAACTCATGTAACTTCTCAGTTTAAAAAAATGTAGTAGTAACAGTAGTAGTAACAGTAGTTGTATTACTGCTAAGCATGGCAAGTGCAGGACTGCTGTGCTAGATGGGCTCAAGACTGAGTTTTCTGTTATAGGATTATCATCATCTAAAAAACAATCTATAAAGACCTCATGAAACTCAACACTCAAAAAATAAATAATCTAGTTTTAAGAAATTGGCAGAAGAGGGGAGCCAGGGCGGCTCAGTTGGTTAAGCATCTGCCTTCAGCTCGGGTCATGGTCCTAGGGTTCTGGGATCGAGCCCCACATCAGGCACCCTTCTCCAGGGGGAGCATGCTTCTCCCTCTCTCACTCCCCCTGCTTGTGTTCCCTCTTTCACTGTGTCTCTCTCTGTCAAATAAATAAATAAAATCTTTAAAAAATATTGGCAGAAGGCATGGATAGATACTTTTTCAAAGAAGATAATCAGATGGCAAACAGACACGTGAAAAAATACTCGCCATTACTCATCATCAGGAAAATACAAATCAAAACTACAACAAGATGCTACCTCACACCTGTCAGAATGTCTAAAATTAATAAGTCAGGAAACGACAGTATGGAAGTTCCTCAAAAAGTTAAAAATAAAACTACCCTATGACCCAGTAATTTCACTACTAGGTATTTACCCAAAGATAAAAAAATACTGATTTGAAGCAGCCCTGGCACCCTGATATTTACAGCAGCATTATCAACAATATCCAAACTATGGAAAGAGGCCAGATGTCCATCGACTGATGGATGGATAAAGAAAATGTGGTATATATATATATCAATGAAATATTATTCAGCCATCAAAAAGAATAAAATCTTGTCATTTGCAACAATGTGAATGGAGCCAGAGGGTATTATGTTAAGTGAAGTAAGTCACAGAAAGACAAATACCATATAATTTTACTCATATGTGGAATTTAAGAAACAAAACAGATGAGCATAGGTGGAAAAAAAGATAGATAGAGGGAGGCAAACCATGAAAGAAACTTTCAACTATAGAGAACAAACTGAGGGCTGCTGGAGGGAAGGTGTGTGGGGAAGTAGGTTAAATGGGTAATGAGTATTAAAGTGGGCACTTGTAATGAGAACTGGGTATTATATGTTAGTGATGAATCACTAAATTCTAATCCTGAAACTAATAGTATACTATATGTTAACTAACTAGAATTTAAATAAAAACTTGAAACATTAAAAAAAAACTTAGTTTAAAATAGTTTTAGAAGAAAACAAGAGAATTCATCAGTGAGAAAAGTCTATAGAATTATGATTTATACCTTAGAAACTGTTAGTGAAGAGATTAATAAAGTTGACAATATATTAAAATATCACATGAAATAAAATATTTGAGGCAAACAACAACAAAACTATCAAATGTTGGGGACGCACTATTGCATATGGTGCAGCTGCGGTACTGATGTTCCTGTTAACAACTGCCAGTGCATTCTCTAGTCACACACTGGTCTATATTTAAGTCAATTTATGGTCTATACATCAATTTCTACATTTAGGCTCCCTTTAGCTTTCATTATTCTCAGTAACTGGAATCATGCTGATCCGAACCTCAGATATAACATCATCCAATCTTTAGAACACTCAAATCTAATAAACCTCATTTGTATGAGCACAGTGTTAAAACTTATTTTCTGGCATTGGGTACTGTGTGTGCATGTCTACTTCCAAAATAAAGTCACCTAATTCTAAATCAGAGAGATAATATAAAAATTAAATCTGTGTCTATCCAAGTGAGATGATTAGAGAAAAGCCCAATTTTCAGCTATATCGTATTTGTCCTTCATTTTGTCTATGGGCAACAAACACAGTGGAATTAGAAAAATGATCTAAAGTGTCCCCTACTGATATTGGGTCAGAACTGAGGCATTTCTACATGAAATAGTATCTAAGTAATAAGATGTTAAAATATAGCAAATATAATCATACAAATTTCTTTTGATTGACAAAATAATGAATTAGTATAGGAAATGATAAACAAAAATAGGGAAATAAAGTGAAAAGCATGTTACTAGAGAAAATGTACAGATACAGATATTCAAATTATTTCAAAATAAGTTATTTAAATTCTTAGAGATTTCATCAGATTATGAATTTGAAATAAATACTGGTGATCAAAATGTAGTTTATTATATTGTAAAATGTTCAAGTCCTACTTCCTCAGTTTTATTCATCATTTGTGTGTGCGTGTATCCATAAAGTTTCATGACCAAGCTTCATTTATCATCACAGTGTTTAGTTCACATTTCCTTCATTGTAAAGTCAAAGACAGACTTTTAACTTTATTTTTAACAGGCAAATTTTGTGGAAATAAAAGTAAAGGGAAAGAATTAGATAATACCTATATTTATAGATATGCATTTCTAATTTAAGAGAATTTTGAATGTCTCATTCCACAATTAAGCAAATTTACTTAATGACAATGATGACCTTATATTGTCTGACTATTAATTCCTCCATCTGCTTTACAACTAAAAAGGTAAAATGTATTTCTTGTCCATTTGTTTGCTTGAATAAAACTTTTTCAGTTTTAAAAATAATTTTCTACATTTTTTTAATTACCATCAAACATAAGTGATGAAAATGTTCATTTGCATCACCTTTAATAACATTATACTAACATAAATGTGGGTGTTTGATTATGTGTATAAATGTATCTATGTTGGATATTTGAAGAATGTTCTTTTAGAAAAATATTGATTTTCCTTCTCCTTCAATTAAGTTTTTATATTTGAATAATGTTAAAATATGAAATGTATGTAAAAATATGAAAATTATGATCATATTCCATGAATTTCACTGATAATTGAGAAATGTTTTTATTTTTTTAGAAATGTTTTTAATCCTTAATACTGAACAATTAAAGAAATCTATTAAATATACCTGAATTTCACTTATATACTGAATTTGTTTTCTGATAAATTATCATAAAAAATCTTACCAAAGAAAAAATATGATTAGTTATTTTTAAAACTATATAATAATCATTTGACATCAAAAATTAGTGCTTGCTTTACTAATTAGAGCTTCTAAGAATTTAATATTGAATATTAAATAGCTTAACAATAACCCACAAAATTTGGACCAACTTAAAATAGTTTATTAATTGACCAGAGAGGTAGTATCTTTGAAAATAAAATTTATTGGGTGCCTAGGTGGCTCAGTGGGTTAAGCCTCTGCATTCAGCTCAGGTCATGACCTCAGGATCCTGGGATTGAGGCCTGCATTGGGCTCCCTGCTCAGCAGGAGCCTGCTTCTTTCTCTCTGCCTGCCTCTCTGCCTACTTGTGATCTCTCTCTTTCTGTCAAATAAATAAATAAAATCTTTAAAAAATAATAAAATAAAATAAAATTTATCATTTAAAGGGAAGTAGAGTAATTTTGTATACCCTAAAGTTTTATTTGTTAATGTTATAGGTAACATTAAAAACTCATATTGCATATGAACACCAACTATATTCATATAGAAATGCAAAACTGAAAGGAAAAATACGTATTAGACTTAACCTTGTGAAGTTGCTAACATTACCATTTTAATGTCTAAGAAAGATGACTCCATATGTTTAACTTACTATAGTAATCAAACTATAAATTAGAAATACTAAATTTCAAGTACTAGTAGAGTTAGACTAACAAAAGAACAGCAGAACTTGCTCTTTTCTTTTTCTTCTAAAATAAGCTTAAAAGAGAAGGATGCTCAGTATTGAGTCTTTACTTCAATATGTCTCATGTGGGTTAGTAAATAGGTATCAGAATAAATTCTAAAAACTGTTTGTAGTTTCTCTCTTGGACTCCATCCTAACAGCACCTGGGGTCAGAAACCATCTCCTATTCAGCCAACAATTCTTTTATATTTTACAAGTTTACATGCCAATAATGTCATAATATTTAGTGTATAAAATAAAATATAATGGCCAAAGAGTTGTCTTGCAAGTTTAAAAAATCCCTGTAATAAAGTTGTATCTGTGCTTCTGTTGCACTTCTGATTTTCATAGATACTTGCCAAATAATTTCCCTAAGGCTATGCCACTAAATAATAATAATATATATCCATTAAAACTCACACCGATGCTGTCCTTTTCACTTTTATTCAGAATAATGTTGAGTTAAGCACATGTGAGACTTAGGTTTACTCTTTAATTACTTGCACAGTTTTTATCCTATTTTACATAATTATTTTACTTTAATAATAACTGCCTTCTGAAAATTTGACATGATGGAAATTATCATCTATTTAGAACAGATGATGACAATTAACTTAGTAATTATTCATTGGCTGACATATTCCATAGAGACAAAACTTTCCCACCTCTAATGAGAAAAAGAGCACTGTAATCAAGTTCACTCAAATTCATGTTTTATTGCAGTTACTCAAATACTATGGTGAGGTCCTTGTCAATCTCCAAGTAAGACTATAGAAGATAAGGAACTTTATAAGAAAAGAAAGATGGAAAGAGCTATGTCAAAATGTTTCTAGACTCACTAATATAAAACAGTAATGAAACACATTGTATAAAAAGACTCTTGATAGATTATGTATTTTCAGTTTGTCACAATGCCATGTTTATACTTTATGCTTCATCTTAAGCTTACTATCTACATAGTAGCTATATTAGAGATGCCAGTGGTAATAGGAAAATAAGCAAAAGACAGAAACTCTCAAATTTCCTCTTCCTCTAACCTCAAACAGCCATAAAAAAAACTAATTCATGATTTCCTTTTATCTTTCTTTTCCTCATGACATTATTAGGACTATAATAATTCAGACTGTCTTAAGATAATTCAAGGACAACTCTACATTAGGCTTAATAATGCCTATAAGATTGTAACAAACAATTTAAAACTGCTTGAATACATATTTTTACATTTTGTGAGTTGATTTGCTCAAAATCATGCTTTTAAGTGTTGTCTTTACCAATTTATTTCAATGAAAGCCTTAGACATGTTTTACGAATTTATGAAATTCATGCTTTATGAATTTACTCTTTTTTTGGCTCAAAAAATATGAGAAGGTAGTTTTTCAACCTCTTTAATTTAAACAGCATTTACTGGGTTGTTCTGGATCTTTTTCTGTGAGTGGGCACATGAAGAATTGAGACCAGTGAGAGATGAGAAGAGCCTATGGTCTTTTACAAAAGATACTCTTTTCAGATGAAAAGTGCAAACACCTCTGCCCATGGACTTTCCCCTTTCTCCTTCCTGGAATACACACGCAGGTGGATAAAAATCAGTTTCTAAAGAAACAGCCTGATTCATTGATTGACTTTTACAGATCTATATTGCCTACGACCAAAATCCTTGCTAGTAAGAAAGTAAACTCTTTACTGGTCTAGACTCCTCTAGATGCACTTCCTATTTAACTCAATTCAATAAAATGTTGACAGGTGCCATAATATTTTATTTTTTATTTTTTAAGATTTATTTATTTGAGAGAGAAGGAGCAGGGGGGTGGGCAGAGGATGAGAATTTCCAGCAGACTCCCCACTGAGCATGGAGCCCAAGGCGTGGCTCAATCCCACGATCCTGAGAACATGAGCTGAGCAGAAATTAAGATTTTGATGCTTAACAAACTAAGCCATCAGGCATCCCTTTATTCTTTATTTTTTTTAAGTTCTATTTAAATTTCAATGTAATACTAGCTTCAGGGGTACAATTTAGTGATTCTACACTTATATACAATACCTGGCACTTATTGCAACAAGTTCACTCTTTAATCCCCATTCCCTTTTCAAACCATCCCCCATCCAGCTGCCTGCCCTCTGGTAACCATCAGTTTGTTCTTTTAAAATGTGTCTAACATCCTTTAGTATATTTGTTCCATCTCAGTGTTATCTGTATGTTCTCTTTCCTCCTCAATAGTGAACATTTCCACAAATAGTACCTCGAGACTTCTCGTAATTCCTCTTCTTTTAGTACAGAGATTAAATAACCCTTCTTCAGAAAGGCATTATGAAAAAGGCACTCATTATTTTTTTATCTTTTTACTTTAGTCTTTTTTCATATATTCTCTATAGTATTTTTTTAACACATTCAGTAAAACAAAATAATTTTAATTTTTCTGCTTGCTTACTGTATGGCTCCATTAGAGAGTATGTCTCCATTAGTTCGTTCCTCCATTAGAATGTGGCAGACAGACGACATCTGTCTTTTTCTTTTTGATTCTTTATTGCTTAGAACAGTTTATATTACATAATAAATGTGTAATAAATAAATTATAGAATCATTTTGAGGCTAAGAATGATTTTGACCCAATAGCAGAATTCAGTGATTCTTGATTTAGTAAAGAATATTTGGTACATTTATGATTCATGATGAAGGAAAGCTAGCAAAACCACAATCATCCAATTCCAGGTTCCATTGAAATAGTGTTGGGAGCATAACAAAAGAGGCAAAGAACACTGTAACTATTTGTATTGATCAACATTCTGTTAGGTACCTGAATAAAATTTCACTAATCATAATTCAGGAAGAGCCATAAATCAAAATATTGGAACCATTTTTAAGAAATAGAAAGTGGGAGCCCCCTTTAGTGTATAGTTTTTTTATTATATTTACTTATTTCTTATTTTTATTATGTTATGCTAGTCACCATATGGTGTATAGCTTTCAAAACAAACAAAAACAAAAACAAAACCATGCTAAACTGAAGGAAAAACCACCTTTTTATTGCATGAGAGTTTTTTAGATCATGGGTAACTTTATGTCATAACTAGATTATACAATAAACTCCCCATTTCTGTCCCTTTTTTTAAAGATTTTATTTATTTATTTGATACAGAAAGAAAGAGATCACAAGTAGGCAGAGAGGCCGACAGAGAGAGAGGGGGAAGCAGGCTATCCACCAAGCAGAGAGCCTGATGCAGGACTCGATCTCAGGACCCTGAGATCATGACCTGAGCTGAAGGCAGAGGCTTTAACCCACTGAGCCACCCAGGCACCCCATTTCTGTCCTTCTTATAGCAACTCTTTATGATTGGTATAGAAGTGATCGATGGATAAAACCTTACCTTGATGTTGTGATTCTGGTGGTTAGAAAAAAGCAATCTTGAAAATGATGTTCAAGTGAAGATTGCGTTGAAGGGAAAAACTGGCTCATATAACGTTGTTATACAAAAACTTCTTAAATCGAATGACTAGATAGCAGGTAGAGATTCACTCTGACTCAAAAGATCTGTTATGAATAAAGCACAAAAGAAAAGAAAGCTGGAGCATAAGCCCTACATAATAGCAAGCACATTACCTCTATATCTGAAGCTGTACCCTGTGGATAGTAAGAGCCAACAGGAAGAATAAATCTGTGTACATCTTTCTTAATTGGGATTTTAGCTGAGATTTCCTTGATATTTAAAAGTGTTCTCAAGTTACAAAGAATAATATACATAAAAAACAAACCATATGTTTTTGTTAAAAAAAAAACATAAATAATTGGAAAAAAGTTAACAATGTAAAAGACAAACATTGCAGAAAAAAGTAATTTGAAAATGCATCTTGTTCACTTTGGAAAACTGTAGAAATCATTTGTATTATTATGTTATTAAGCTTGGAAAATACTGTCTGCTATAAAAGAAGTACTCAAATAGGAAATGTAAAGTGGCCTAAGACTAAAAAAGAGCAGATCAGGGAATCATGAAAATATAACAAAGTAAGTTTTTCTTTCCATACTATGCCCATGACTGGAAGATGTTTATTTGTCTATGATGTCCCTGACTAATCTATCTAATCTATCTTTTTTTTATTGTGTTATGTTAGTCATCATAAAATAAAGCATTAGTTTTTGATGCAGTATTCCAAGATTCATTGTTTATGTACAACACCCAGTGTTCCATGCAATAGGTGACCTCCTTAATAGCCACTCCTAGGCTCACCTATTCCCCCTTTAAAACCCTCAGATTGTTTCTCAGAGTCCACAGACTTTCATGGTTCATCTTCCCCTCCAATTTCCCCCAATTCACTTTTCCTTTCCTTCTCCTAATGTCCTCCATGTTATTCTTTATGTTTCACAAGTAAGTGAAACCATATGATAATTGACTTTGTCTGCTTGACTTATTTCACTCAGCATAATCTCCTCCAGTCCCATCCATGTTGATGCAAAAGTTGGGTATTCCTCCTTTCTGATGGCTGAGTAATATTCCATTGTATATACAGACCACATCTTTATCCATTCATCTGTGAAGGGCATCTTGGCTCTTTCCACAGTTTGGCGATTGTGGACACTGCTGCTATGAACATTGGGGTATATATGGCCCTTCTTTTCACTACATCTGTATCTTTGGGGTAAATACACAGTAGTGCACTTGTCGGGTCATAGGGTAACTCTATTTTTAATTTTCTGAGGAATCTCCAAACTCCACTGAGGAATCTCCAAGTGGCTCATCAATTTGCATTCCCACCAACAGTATAAGAGGGTTCCTCTTTCTCTACATCCTCTCCAACATTTGTTGTTTACTGCCTTCTTAATTTTTGCCATTATAATTGCTGTAAGGTAGTATCTCAATGTGGTTTTGATTTGAATTTCCCTGATGGTCAATGATGATGAACATTTTTTTATGTGTCTGCTAGCCATTTATATGTCTTCATTGGAGAAGTGTCTGTTTATGTACTCTGCCCATTTTTTGACATGATTATCTGTTTTTGGGGTGTTCAGTTTGATTTTATAGATCTTGGATATCAGCCCTTTTGTCTGTAGTGTCTAAAAGTCCTAGCAACAGCAATCAGAGAACCAAAAAGAAATAAAAGCTATTCAAACTGGCAAAGAAGAAGTCAAACTCTCTCCACAGATGACATGATCTTTTATATGGAAAACCCAAAAGACTCCACCCCCAAATTACTAGAGCACATACAACAATTCAGTAATGTGGCAGGATTCAAAATCAATACACAGAAATCAGTTTCTTTCTTATATACTAACAATGAAACTGTAGAAAGGACAGTTAGAGAATCAATTCTATTTACAGTAACTCCAAAAACTACAAGATACCTTGGAATAAACCTAATGAAAGAGGTAAAAGATCTAAATTCGAGAAACTACAGAACACTCATGAAAGAAATTGAAGAAGACACAAAAAGATGGAAAAACATTCCATGCTCATGAATCAGAAGAATAAACATTGTTAAAATATCTGTGCTGCCCAGAACAATCTATACTTTCAATGCCATTCTGATCAAAATACCAGTGGCATTTTTCAAAGCGCTAGAACAAACAATCCTAAAATTTGTATGGTACCAGAAAAGACCCTGAATTGCTAAAAATGTTGAAGAAGAAAAACAGAGCTGGGGGCATTACGTTGGCTGATTTCAAGCTTTATTACAAAGCTATTATCACTCAGACAGCATACTACTGGCACAAAAACAAACACATAGACCAATGGAACAGAGTAGAGAGCCCAGATATGGACCCTCAACTCTATGGTCAAACAAACTTGACAAAGCAGGAAAAAATATCCAGTGGGAGGGGTGGGGGAAACAGTCTCTTCAATAAATGGTGCTGGGAAAATTGGACAGCTATGTATAGAAGAATGAAATTCAACCATTCTCTTACACCATACACAAAGATAGATTCTAAATGGATGGAAGATCTCAACGTGAGACAGGAATCCATTAAAATCCTGGAGGAGAACATAGGCAGTAACCTCTTCAACACCAGCCACAGCAACTTCTTTCAAGACATGGCTCCAAAGGCAAAGGAAACAAGAGCAAAAATGAACTTTTGGGACTTCATCAAGATAAAAAGCTGCTGTCTAGCAAAGGAAAGAGTCAACAAAACAAAGAAGCAACCCAGGGAATGGGAGAAGATATCTAATCTATCTTGAAAGCAACCCCTATGGTGGACCTTAATCCTGGTGTCAGTTTATGCAGGGAACCTGCTAGAAGATTGCATTTTCCTCCCAGTACCCTTTCATTTCTTTTGTCTTCCTATCAGTTCAACTATTTTTGTTTAATTGTGCTGCTATTTAAAAATATTATTTTTGTCAACTTAAAATTATATTAAGTTGTAAACAAAAATTGTAAGCAAGAAATGCAGTGGTATTAGAAGATTAAGTGTGTTTTCCAATCCAGTTTATCCTTGCAAATACTACATGTTATATGTCAAAATAATAAACTATATATAATTATTATAAAGAGAAAAATGCACTAGAGACTTGAAACTCTGCCACTAACTTGCTCTGTAACTTGTAAGTCTGCAAATACTTCTGTCCATCACTTACCCTAGTTATAAAATAATGACATAAACTAGATTATTATGCCAGTAGTATCATTTTGTATAAGTTTGCCCCCCCAATTAGTTTCTGTTCCTGAAAATTCCTTTTTCCTATTTGAGCTTTTTTTTAATATATTATATTACTGGAAAATCAGTAGATACAGATTTTTAGCAAAGAAGACTCAGCAAAATGCTGGTGATTAATATCATAAACAACTCAACCTCTAGTAAATACACAGTACATTGCAGATGTACCAATTCATCTTTAGATAACCTTTTAAGTAAAGAAACTTAAGTCAGTTATAATCACTATTCATTAAACCTTTAAACTGCAAATTTAGGGGCAATGATTATTTTTCCTCAATACTAGTGAAAGCCTACATCTGAATTTTAAACACTCTTATTTTTCCTCTAAAAGCCTAAGGCTATAATTTATAATATTGCAACTGTGAATAATCCACATGAATTATAAAGCATATCATCCCTAATTCTTTATCATTTCACAGTTATTCACTGATACCTTGATCTTATGTGATAGAGGATGATATTGAAATGGATATAAACTTTGGGGTAAAAAACACACAGACTAGTGTTCTACAAACATACATTAATATCCATCTAATCCATCCAGTGTATTATATGGTGGGCATATAAAAGTAAACTAATGTCATTAACTTCAAGTTCATATAGTTGGTTAGAGACACAAAGAAACTAACTCTGATTTTTCTCTATTTTTGTTATAGGATTTTTTTTTAGTTTTTTGATTATGTATAAAAATGACTTCAGTCTATTATATTTTACTGTTAATCTGATTTTAAATAAAATTTACAAAGAGATTCAAAGATTTCATTATTAATACAAATGATATATGATAGCAGCTTCTATTTATTTAATATTTATACAGCAAATAAAGCTGAGTGATTTTTCATATATTATATTATTTAATTTTTATAACTATTTGACTTCTGTATTAATAGGTGAGGAAACAGTATAAAAAAGAATATTCAACTTATCCAAAGATACAGTAAAAGTAAGTTATATTTAGAATTTGAATTCTGATGTTTTCTGTCTTCAAAGTTGTTAACATTATACTATACCACTTGTCCATATAGTCTTTGTTAAACTAATAGAAAATTGTATGTGATACATGATCTTAATATAATTTGTCTGCACATTATCCACTGTTTGCTTGACTCTTAAAATACATGGAAAATGCAGAGTAGGAGGGGAATTATTAATTGTCAACATACTGTGAAAAAAATTGTCTTTAAGTTATATGAATTCCACACATGAATATTTAGAAATAAATGTTCATTAAGTATAGAATTTTGTAAGGAGTTAAAAGGATCATGTTTTTTGTGTTTAACACAAACTTGATTTGGGGGCTAATATTAGGAATGCAGATACCAAAATTTTTAGAAAATTTGGATATGAACAAATGATGAAATATTCTTAAACAGAGTGGCTTTAGAATTCTGAAAAAGGTAAGTTCTGCTCTCATTATTTGAATAATCCAATTTCAATAAAAAATGAATTTTTGAAAGCAGATGAATAAATAACCAATAGAAAACAAAAAAACAAAAAATAAAAACCCAGAACAGATATCAAAAGGAATGCAACCTATAAAAACAGATTCTGGAACAATCAAATACAGATAGAGCAGATGGTTTATAATAATGTTGAAAAAAATATATACATAATGTAACTCCATTTAGAATTAGGTAAAATGCAAGGAATAAATAAAGGAAAGAGCTTACAAGCAGGGGGAGCAGCAGGCAGAGAGAGAAGTAGGCTCCCTGCTGAGCAGAGCCCAATGTGGGGCTCAATGCCAGGACCCTGGGATCATGACCTGTGCTGAAGGCAGATGCTTAACCAACTGAGCCACCCAGGTGACCCTTGTAATTGATGTTTAGTTTAAACTACTGCATTCAGGATATAAAGAACATTAGGGAATTTTAGTAAGTGTTGAACACCACCACTCTCTACTTGAGACTTGGGACAAATTTGAGACTACTCTGAAAAATAAAATGTCTTAAGGGAAAAAAAAAGGATAAGCAGGTAGATATTTAAGGTATATGACATTTGAATTGATGTAGTTATTCAGTTTTTTAAAACTCACTTTACTCATAAACACTGGAGAGAAGAGAGAAATTGAGGGGGGAAATGCCATTTTTAATAGAGATTACCACAATATAACCCATAAATTATGGTATATACCTACCTAATACCTTAAAATATGAACTAGAATAAGAGTGCTGATATACAACTGCTTAGATATGTAAGAAAGTTCACATAAGTGTTCACTGACAATACCCTCAGCTACAGTAACATGGTCAAATTAATATAGAGAATAAATTCAGGATATGAAAAACCTGACTAAAGGAATGAGTGGAATAAATGCAATGATGCTGACCTGAATTAGCAGAGTGGCCATGCAAATCAGAGAGATGGTTGGATTTAGAAGCAATTTAAGAGTCAAAATGGCACCATAATTTATGGGATGTGCAGAATGAGGAAGAAGATGGCATTGAGGATAATACACAACTTTCTGTTATAATGAAATTAGATTAGAGGTAATAACATTCTTTGGATAGGTTACTTTAGATTAACAGTTGATTGCTGACATTGTATGAGAGGTAGAAGTGATAAGTTTTTTGGGGGGGGAAATGGACTTTGAGGCATATGGGAATATTCAAGTAAATATTCACATAGTATTCTTATTTGTTATCAGAAAAATGAATCAGGGGCACCTGGGTGGCTCAGTGGGTTAAAGCCTCTGCCTTCTGCTCAGGTCATGATCTCAGGGTCCTGGGATTGAGCCCTGCATTGGGCTCCCTGCTCGTCAGGGAGCCTGCTTCCTCCTCTCTCTCTCTGCCTGCCTCTCTGACTACTTGTTATCTCTCTGTCTCTGTCAAATAAATAAATAAAATATTTAAAAAAAAGGAAAGAAAAATGAATCAGAATTGTTATCCAAAATATATCTTAGAATTTTTAAAGAAAAAAGAATGAGAAGTAACATAACAGAAATGTAGCTACAAGGAACAAAAGATGCAAAAAAGTACATAATATTATTAAAAGTTTATTCTTTAAATTAAAAAAGACTCAAGTGCTTAAAACATACAAATTTCTCAAAACACTTTATAATAATTAAAAATAAGTTAATGTACCAACATTTTATTGTTCTATAAAATTGTAGCCAGTAGGGAAAATAATTTCATCAATTAGTGCACAGGGCTTTTTGCAGTGAAACAGTTGTTCAACTGCTTACCACAATAGTATTTCCTTACTTGTGATAATATTTTGTAACAAATACAAAGTTTAATGATGTGAAATATTTCATCTAAAAAATGTTTTGACTGATAAAAGCATATTTCTTAATCTGAATAGCCTTCATCACAAAGTATCCAATGGTTTATAATAATTGATTTGAATTAGAATTTTTGTTCAAATGGAGACTTGGTAATAGTAGATTTCATCAATAATTTTATTTACAACCTACCTCTTTCAGGAAAATGAGTTTTGCCCCAATTTATGAGGATTTATATAATTGCCTTGAATTCAACTACATAATATTTTCCAAATTTTCTCAGAAATTATAAACTAATTTTAATATCATTGTCAAAGACAGTATCTTAAAAATTCAGTCCCTTGTTTCAGGCAAGATCTTAAGTCAGAAATGCAAAGTAAAATCAGAGAAATATTTATTTTCTAATTAACTTTAAAAAGTTATCAAAGATATTAACAGTTAAAAAATAACGTGAGAAAGGGAAGAAAAAAGTTTTATCTGGAAATTTCAGGTTTTGAGATACCTTTATTCTGGTTGTTTTTTATATGTTAACTTCAGAGTTTGATCAGTATTTATGGCAACATTAGATCACAATATATAAAAAGTTTTCAAATTAATAATTAGAATAATATCCAACAAAAAATGGGCATGCATGATGAATATAGAATTCACAAACTGGTAATAATATTGGAAAGTAAACATATAGGATATATTTAATTAATAATAAACCTAATGCAACAAAAGTTCATATATATTTTAAATGATCACTGTCAAATGTAAATAGAATAAGGGCATTGCTGGTAATTATTTGTAAATGTATAAACTAAGGTGAATGCTATGAGGAAAAACACATCAGTATATATTTGCACAGAAATATAAGTCATAATATAACAGCAATGAACAAGTGAGATTTGAAATTAACAACACATTATAATTAATATTAGCGTCCAAAAAAATGAACCACTTAATGTATTAATCTAACAAAATATGTACATGATCTATCTGAGGAAAAACTTACAAAACTGTGATAAATGAAAAAATAAATAAATAAATAGAAAGATAGTCCAAGTTCATGAAGAGTAAGACTCAATATTGTCAAGATGTTAGTTCTTCCCAACATGATTTATAAATTCAAAACAATCTCAGTCAAAATCTCAAATATTATTTTGTGGATACCAACAAGCAAATTCTAAAGATTAATGAAGAGACAAAAGATCCAGAATAGACTACAAAGACCCGATGAAGAAAAATGAAGTTGGAGGACTGGCACTCTCTGACAAGTAGATTCATGGAACAGAATAGAGAGCCCAGAAATAAACCATATAAATATAGTCAACTAATAGTTGACAAAGGAGCAAAGGCAATACAATGGAGCAAAGATAGCCTTTCCAACAAATGTTGGAATCACTGGACAACCACATGCACAAAAGTGAACCTAGACAGAGATCTCACATACTTATAAAAATTAACTCAAAAAGGATTCCAGACCTACATGTTAAACGCAAAAGTTATGAAACTCCCAAAAAATAAAATAGGAAAAAATGTAGATGACCTTGATTATGGCAATGACTATTTAAAGTCTCTTTTAACAAAATAAATTAATGATATTAACAGAAAGTTTACAGAAAAGCAAATATAAGCAATTCTCAACAAATGAAAAGCCAGCCTCAGATATTAAAAAAAAAAAGAAATGAAAATCAAATCACACTGAAATACGTTTTTTCTCCTATTGAATTGTTATCAACAAATGTGTGAAGAATCTCTTTTGTATTGCTTGTGGGAGTACAGATTGGTAAACCTCTCATGAAAGAGATTTGTCAATATCTATAAAAATTATAAATTGTTCTAACTCTATTTCTAATAGTTTTTTTCTACAAATATACATGCATATCTGCAAACATTCAGTAATAAATCATTATCCTACTATAAAAGAATAAGAAAATTCTTTATATATCTATAGATCTATATGTGATCTATACAGTATGCTATCTTATGACACAATTGCCAGGTTTTAATATTAAATAGTAAAAGAAGGATCCAGAGTATTATTTCTAGAGACATTATTTCTAGACATTATTTCTAGATTATCTCTGGGAATGTATGCAAATAACTAATCACATTGTTTTCTTCTATACTGGAGTTTGGGGTAATTTTTTGGGGGGGAAAGGATTGTCATTTAAAACTTTTATTTATTTAGATTTTCAAATTATTCAAAATAATTTAATAGAATAAAAATTTTAAAAGAACTTCCAACATTTATTTCCCTATAATATAAAATGTCACTATTGAGGTCATTCTCATATAAAACAAAATTTCGTGTGAGGGAGAACTTTTTTATTACTCAAGATTATTTTAGAAAGTATTCATGGAGTGAAAAGGAGACTTGAAATTATGCACCTATGCTTCAGTTACAGCTGTTTGTTTTCAGAAATTTATGTCTTTCATGAGTCATGTGATCTATTTTTAAAATAAAGGGTAAATTATAGAGAAATAGTTAAATGCATAGGTTTTACAATCAGACTACTTAGTTATTGAATTAGCTTTGTAGCTTCTGAGTATTAATTTTTCTCACTGTTAAAGTGCAGGTAATAATTTATCAATAAATTGAAAAAATTAGAAGATACAGTGTATAAAAAGTATTTGGTATGACACTCTACAGAATTATACAACCAGTCAGCTTAGGTCAATATATACTGTGATAACAAATGATCCACAGACTTGCTAACTTACAACTACATTCATGTCCATTATCAGTTTTCTTTCAATTTTCAAAACAACCTTATAGGAACATTTCCTATCTGGGATATTCAGGTCTCAAAGCAGAGCAAAAAGACAAATATGGAAACCACACAGAAGCTGCTATAGTATTTTCATGAAAGTCTACACACACAGTTTATTGGCCAATGTGAATCACATGGTGTAGCAGGAAGTACACTAATCCTTCTAAGGAAAGATTGATAGGGGGCAGAACATGAGATAGAGCAGTAGGAAATATTTTGACAGTAATAAAATGTACCATGTACAATCAACAAATAATTATTTTGGCTCTTTGGTCTATTTTTGACCATTATATGTAGTCTAAATTAATAATCTATATACACTTGGTCTTAAATATTTTAGTTCACTATCTCAATTATTTTTAGAGGAAATAGGAAATATAAAATAAAAACAAATACAATGGTAAGAATTTTGAAAGTCTGTCATCTAAATAGACATTGTAGCAGCAAAAGATTAGTAAAAAAAAGAAACCTCAAACTTTGTAAATGTACCTTTGTTGCATAATTTGCAGGCTTATTAAAACTCCTACTTATAAAAAACTTATCTGTCAAACTCATGAATTTCAAGAGAATATAAATTATGCCTCTAGTGTTTTGCAAAACATTTACTATTTAGTATGTAGGAAATAATGAAAAGGATAGTCAACTGGCACAGCTATGCAACATGTAAGAAGAATTTTGGCCACTGAGAATCAGAATATTGCAAATGAATTGAGCCTAATAGAATACCGAATGGGTTAAGGAAATAAATAAAGATCTGGAAAGTATCTTTCTTGTTTAAGCCTATAAATAAAGGTGCACAGTGCCAACTCTGTTGTGCTCTAAGGACCCTTGGAATACTGTTTTCTGGTTCTTCCCTTACTATATAAGTCTTTATAATGATACCCTAAGACACCCAAAATAAAGAAAATATGTTTTGATTCTGTTAATGGAAAAAGATAAATTGCCTCTGGTACTATTTTCACCTGCTTATGTTTATTTCCCATCCTGCCTCATTAAGACTTCTCTCAGGGCTTCTAATTTTATTTCTTTCAATTAGGCCAAATAGTATATCAAACATACCTTATGTTTAGTCTCTAACATCCCAACAGATCTAATTTATTTTTCATGAGGTAATGTATTTGTTCATGTTGTATTATGCAATTTTGAAATGAATGCATAGGATACCATTCACTAGAAAGCATATCATAGCAGAACAAAAGACCTACTGCACACTACTTTTAAATATAATTTGCATTTTGTTTAGCTTTTCCTCATTTGTTTTGCATCAGTTGGGATACACTCATCCTCAAATAATATATAACCTAACTTAAAATGCCCCCAAAATGTATTGGATCATGACATGCTAAGATGGCTAAGATTTTGCTCTTTACCCATAGGTAACATAGTTGAGTTCCTGAATTTTACCTGGAAGCACAAAGGTTTGCCAATTTTTCTTGGCAGACCATTGCTTTGGACTCATTGGTTGAGGTGACATGATCATTATAAACCAATTATTGGCTAGATGAAAGGAATTAGTTGTACACCGATCAGAGCCACCTCAAGAACTGAATGTGTACTCATCTTTAAATGCATGGGCTGAGTAAGCACAAAGTTCACAAGTATTAGGTTTCTTTAGAAAATGATAAGGGGAGAAACTGCAGGGCAGCCATCCTGTAATAGTCAGTCTAACATGTTTTAAAATATTTCTCTTCTTTACTTACAACTTTTTGTCTTATTTTTGTTTTAAATGTTTCTGTGGTAGGGGTGAGTTGTATTATAATATATTATCCAAGGTACATTTTAATTGGCCTATATTTTGTTGTTCAAATTCCTGCTGAAAATAACATTTTAAAAGAGCATTCCATCCACCTCTCATTCTGTACCAGAAGAATGTACATCTTTGCAAATAGTGTCAGAGTCACAGTCTTCAACAGTACAAACGTGTATATAACACTAAGATTAGACAAGTTGCAATTTCTGCCATGACAGTGATACAGACTGTAGAACTATTTTCATTTGTGTTTCATAAAAAAACCACTAACAACTGTCTAGGGTAGTTATAACACTTATTTCTTACATGACTTGGATTGTGTCATGTAAAAATAACTAAAAACAGTATATTCCGCTTATTTTCAATACAAGACATACTCGGGGCTCTTTTCATTACTAGGAAATGCATATTATATACCACATATATCAACATGCTGTGTACATTTCAAAGATACATTATCCGAAAGCTAACTTTTCAAACTATGTGGAAACTACAGATATGAAAATGTCATAATTTAAATAAAATACATAATATGGCATAATAGGTCTTGTCAAGGCAAATTTATTGTTCTAATATCTCTATATTACTCACTATAAACCTATGAGTTAGATGAGGGTAGAAGATGTTATGGATTCCATTCTGCAGGTGCCTAAACAAATTCAAATATGCTAATTTCACATGATAGGTAGGTAGAATAATCTGGGTTGTGGGGTTAGAATAATCTGACTTTTAGTCCATTATGTTTTTCCAATTAAGAAAAGGTGGTTTATCTATTGGATATATATCAAAATAAAAAGATTTTATGCAACAAAAACAACAACAACATGATCAACAAAACAAAAAGGCAATGCATGTATGGAAGAAGATATTTGCAACACTTTATTGGTAAGGGATTAATATCCAAAATATATAAATAATGTATACAACTCAACACACACATCAAATAATCCACTTAAAAAATAAGCAGAGGAACTGAAGACTTCTTTTTTTAAAGAAGATATACAGATGGCAAACAGACACATGAAAAGATTCTCAACATCACTAATTATCAAGGAAATGCAAGTCAAAATTATGAGATAATCACTTTATACCTGTCAGAATGGTTAGTGTCAAAAAAACAATAACAAGTGTTGGTAAAGATATGAAGAAAACTGTATCCTTGTCCACTACTGATAGGAATGTAAATTGATGCAGCTACTGTGGAAAAACATATGGAGTTTCCTTAAAAATAAAAATAGAAATAGCATTTAATCCAGTAATCCCACTACTGGGGTTTTACTCAAAGAAAGTGAAAACACAAATTTAAAAAAGATATATGCACCCCTATGTTTGTTGCAGCAATACTTATAATAGCCAAGATATGGAAGTAACCTAAATGTCCTTTGAAAGATAAATGGATAAAGAAAACAGACACACACACACACAAATGTACTTAGTAACCATAAAAAAATAATGAGATCTTGCCATTTGTGGTAACATGGACAGACCTAGAGGGTTTTATGTAAAGTGAAATAGGGCAGACATAAGAAAAACAAATACTATACCATTTATGGAGAATCCAAATAACAAAACAAACAAAACAGAAATAACCCATAAATACACAAAATAAGCTACTTGGTTGTTAAAGAGAGGGAGATAGGAGGATGGGCAAAATGGATAAAGAGAAGTTGGTAGTACAGGCTTCCAGTTATTGAATGAACAAGTCATGGGAATAAAAGGTACAACATAGGGAATATAATCAATGGTATTGTAATAACATTGTATGGTGACAGATGATAACTACAATCATGGTGAGCATAGCATAATGTATAGACTTGTAGAATCATTATTCCATACACCTGAGGTTAATGTAACATAGTGTGTCAAATATTCTTCAATTAAAAAAGTTAAATGCCCAAATGGTCATCGGGTCAATAATTTTTCTTCTTTACATCAGCCTTTTTCTTGATTATTGATACAGCAAATATTCATTAAAAGTTTTTAGAAAATGGAATAAAGGGGCGCCTGGGTGGCTCAGTGGGTTAAAGCCTCTGCCTTTGGCTCAGGTCATGGTCTCAGTGTCCTGAGATCGAGCTCCCTGCTCAGCGGGGAGCCTGCTTCCTCCTCTGCCTGCCTCTCTGCCTACTTGTAATCTCTCTCTCTGTCAAATAAATAAATAAAATCTTTAAAAAAATGAAAATGGAATAAAGACATGGGAAGGAAAGTAAAATGAAACAGAATCACTAAACCTAGACAAAATCACCTATTGTATTTTGGTGTTTTTTTTTTCCTGTTATCCAAACATATGCAATGTATTTGAACTGTTTCTTTTAACCTGGTACAGTGACTAGAAATGTAATTGGCCATTCCTTTTGTCTTTGTAATTTGTTAAATTAATTACACCATGTCTATGAAATAAGATATTTAAGATATTTTAGTCTTAATTTGAGACTTTTTATATAATAATTTTATTATATAACACTGCTAGCTATGTCTCTGATTATCTCTATAAAATAAATGATCAAACATGGTATAATTTATTATCTATTTGACTCATTTTTAATTAAAACTTCAACTTTTAGAATATTTTAGGCTCACAGTGAAATTAAGAGGAAAATATAGAGATTTCCCATATACCTCCTATCCCACACATACACAGCTTCCCTCACTATCGATATGCCCCACAAGATTGGTACTTTTGATAATTCTGTGATCTTGAATGAGTATTTTCTGTAAATCTCAATCGTTCAAACTTTGAGAGAAAGAGAGAGAGAGAGAGTGTGTGTGTGTGTGTGAGGTAGTATGGTTATGACCCTGAGATAAAGTAATAATTGGAATGTTAGTATATGTGGATATGTAGAATAATTGAAGTACATCAAAATAAGTCTCATGTTTCAGGGACAATTTCAGATTTCTTTTTTTAGGACTTTCACAAGATGATGAGCCATTGTGTGTTTAGGGTGGGAGTTGGGATGGCAGGAAATAGTAAAAACACACACAAAATGGAGCTTGACCAGTTTAAATTGTGCATTTTAAAAACATCTTATTTTCCTCTTTAGAATATAATCTGTAGTATCTACTAAAGCTTACATATTAGATATTTTTAATTTGAAATATAATTGGCATAAAATTCCTATCAGTTTCAGGTGTACATCAGTGTTTCAGTATGTTTATACATCATGAAATGACCCATGTAAGTCCAATTACCATTTATTACCATAAGAAGTTATTATTGACTATGTTCCTTATGCTATATATTACATCCCTATGACTTATTTAATGAGTAGAAGTTTGTACTTCTTAATGCCCAATTCTGGATATTTATCAGAAGACAAGGAAAACACCAATTTGAAAAGATATATACCCCTGTGTTCACTGCAGCATTATCTATGATAGTAACATTTAATGCTAATATTCATAATATCTTGACATTTTCAAAAGGCCATCCATTATATTCCTAGGGATACTATGGAAATCAGACAGCTAGCTTAGCCATTATCAAACCTCACAATTCTGAATATTAACCAGTTAACTACAAAAAGAAATGTTATTGACAAGTTTAACTCTGATCTTGTCTACAAATGGTTTGTTGAGTTTGGTGAGACATTTTTAGGAGTTTACTGACAGTTATGCTCAAGTTTATATAATAATAATCTATTTTGTGATATCATCGTCAATTTAGAGAATGTAAAGACACACAGAAAGACTTTAAACATTATTTTCATGAAAGTTGCATTGTTTTATTTCATTGGGCCATATACTTCTATTTACCAAATCCATCAGAATTATATTGGAAACAGACACAAAAATAATGTATATTTAAAAACATTTATGGCAACACATAAGGAAAGTGTCACAGTTCTGGTGGCCACTGTGTACACACACAGTAAGAACGAACACTTTCTGTGAAGTCAAATTGGTAAAGATTTAGCAAGAGAGATGACATATTGTCAGCTCATTACAATTTTAACCATAATGACGCTCATTCAATTTTTATCCATAATCATAAACATAGTTACTTTCTCCTCCCTTAGAGAACAATTGTGTTAGAAAAAAACTAATAGTAAAAGCAAAGGATAAGCAAATGATTCTCTTATGTAAGGCATCAAAGAACACTGGAAAGAAGAACACCCTTATTTTCTCTATGTTTTCCTTTATGGTTTCTCTAAAGATGTACAACCTAGGAATTGCTTAGAAAAGGAAATGCACCAGGATAATTTTCTCAGATGAAAAATAAGAAAAAAGTCACAAGTAAGTAACCTTGCATCTGAGTGAGTCAATATTTTTTCAGGATTTATGCAATAAGAAAGGGTAAGGACACTTCGAAGTGATGTTAAAAATGATGGTTAAATTTATGTTTCAATTTACCTAGGCCACAGTACCCATGTATCTGGTCAAACATTGGGTTGGATGATGTTGTGGAGGTATTTTTTAAGTGAGATTAATATTTAAATCAGTATACTGATTACCTCCATAATGTCAATGGGCCTCATGCAATTAGTTGAAGGGTTTGATAGAAAAAGACAGACTTCTCCTCCAGTCCAAGATGGTGGAGGAATAGGACACTTTAGTTTTGTCTGGTGTCAGGCATTCAGCTAGGTAGCTATCAAATCATTCTAAACACCTGCAAACTCAACTGGAGATCTAAGAAAAGAAGAGCCACAATTCTATGTAAAAAAGTGACCACTTTCTGCAAGGTAGGAGATCCAGAGAATTGAATTTGACATGATACATAGGAAGACAAATGGGAGCGGGGGAGCTTCTGTAAGCTGGCTACTGGAAATAATATAGCAGTGGAGTGCAAAATCAGAACTTTTAGAAGTCTGCTCCATTGAGTCCCTGACTAAAAGTCGTTCTGGTGGTAAAGTGGGGTGGAATCCTAGGTGGGACAGTGTGGTCTCAGGATCCCCAGGGTCACAGAAAGAATGGAGGTACTTGAGTGTGACAGAGTTCCCAGGCATTGGGACGGGAAAGCTGGCTGCAATAAGTTACCCCAGGAGTGGGCTTCCAGATCCATGTTGCCATAAACCATGAACCAGGGTATGATCAGGTGACTGCTCTCTGAGCAGGGGCCCAGCAAGCAGCAGAACCATGGCAAGACCCCCATCCCTCCCCCAGGAGGAGCAGCATGGGTGTGTGTCACAGGAGTCCACAGGGTTTGGAGACTTGAAGCATGATCATGTGCCCGATACAGAAATGCTCAGAGTGGGGTCCCCAGATTTCAGTTCTGGGTCTGGAGATTGGGAGGCCACCATTTTCATTCTCATCTTGTAAAGCAGCACAGAAACTCTTCAGAGAACAAAACACACATAGAGCAATTGGGAGCAGATTACTTAGCCTGGTCCCCTGGCAAGGATAGTGCAATTCTGCCTGGGTCAAAGACACCTGAGAATCAGCACAACAGGCCCCTCTTGGAGAAGATCGGCAAGAACATCTGGCTAAGACCAAGTTTACTGATCACACACAGCACTGCAAAACTCCAGCACTAGGGCAAAATAGTAAAAAGATTAGTGTGTGTGTGTTTTTTTTTCTCGTGATTTTTTAGTGTTTCGATTTTAATTATTTTTCTCTTTCCTTTCAACCAGTTTCTTATTTTATCCACCCACTTTTAAGTCATTTTTTAAATTCTCATTTTGACAGTTACATTCTACTCTTTCTTTGTATTTAATTTTATTTATAAGTTTTTCTTTCTTTACAATTTTGGGATACAGTTTCTTCTAACAAACAGACCAAAATATACCCAGAATCTAGTTTATTGTTCTGTTCTGTTCACCTGTCTAATTATATTCTCTTTTTTTAAAGCTTATTTAATTTTCAACTTTACAGTTACAGTCTATCCTTTCAATGTATTTGATTTTATTTTTGTACATATATAAGGTTTTTCTTTCTTTACAATTTTGGGATGTAGTTTTTTCTAAGAAACAGACCAAAACACACCCAGAACCTAATGTATTGCTCTATTCTGTTCACCTGTCTGATTTTATTCTCTTTTTTTTTTTAATTTTTGTTTTTCTCAGTTTCAAGTTTCTTCTGATTTGTTTAGGGTATATTTTTCTGGGGTCATTAGTACCATTTTAGTATTCTGTTTTCTTGTCCATCTGTTCTTCTTTGGAAAGAAAGACAAGATGGAAAAACTCACCTCAAAAAAGAGAGCAAGAGGCAATACTGACTACCAGGGACATAATCAGTATGGATATAAGTAAATGTCAGAACTAGAGTTCAAAATAACAATTATAAAGATACTAGCTGGGCTTGAAAAAAAACACAGAAGACACTAGAGAATCCCTTTTTGGAGAAATAGAAGAAATAAAATCTAATCAAGTCAAAATAAGAAAGGCTATTATTAACTGCTAGATGAATAAGGCAGAAGAGAGAATTAGTGGTATAGACGACAAAGCTATGGAGAATAAAGAAGCTGAGAAAAAGAGATAGACAACTACTGGATCATGTTAGAAGAATTCAAGAGATTAAGTGAGACCATAAAGCAAAACAATTTTAGAATAATTGGGATCCCAGATAAAGATGAAAGAGAGGGACAAAAAGCATATTGGAGTAAATTATAGCTGAGAACTTCCCTAATCTGGGGAAAGAAATAGGCATTCAAGTCCAGGAAGGACAGAGAAACCCCTTCAAAATCAATAAAAATAGATCAACACCCTGACATTAATAGTGAAGCTTGCTAATATCAGAGATTAAGAGAAAATTCTGAAAACAGCTCAGGACAAGAAGTCCTTAACCTACAAGAATAGAAACATTAGATTGGCAGAAGACCTATCCACAAAGATCTAGCAGGCCAGAAAGAGGTGTCAGGGTACTAAATGAGAAAAAATATGCAACCATGAATATTTTGTGCAGCAAGGCTTTCATTCAAAATAGAAGGAGAGATAAAAACTTCCAGGACAAACAGAAACTGAAAGAATTTGTGATCAGTGAACTAGCCCACAAGAAATATTAAAGGAGATCCTTTAAGTGACAAGAGAGCCCAGAAGTAATGTAGACCAGAAAGGAACAGAGACAATATACAGAAACAGTGACTTTACAGATAATAAAATGGCACTAAATTCATATCTTTCAATAGTTACTCTGGATGGAAATGGACTAAATGCCCCAATCAAAAGACACAAAAAGGGTATCAGATAAAAAGCAAGACCCATCAATCTGCTGTCTGCAAGAGACTCATTTTAGATCAAAAGCACCTCCAGATTGAAATTGAGGGTGTGGAAAACCATTTATCATGGTAATGGACATCAAAAGAAAGCTGGGGTAGCAATGCTTATATCAGACAAATTAGATTTTAAACAAAAGATTGTAATAAGAGACAAGGAAGGACACTATATCATATTGAAAGGGTCTATCCAACAAGAAGCCCTAACAATTATAAATACTTATGCCCCTAACATGGGAGCAGCAAATTATATAAACCAATTAATAATAACAGTAAAGAAACACATTGTTCATAATACACTAACAGTAGGAGACTTTAACACCCCACTCACTGCAATGGAGAGATCATCTAAGCAGAAGATCAACAAGGAAACAAGGGCTTTGAATGACACACTGGACTAGATGTACCTCTCAGATATATTCAGAGCATTCCATCCTAAAGCAACAGAATACACATTCTTCTTGAGGTCACATGGGACATTCTCCAGAATAGTTCAGATACTGAGTCACTAATCAGGTCTCAATTGTTACCAAAAGATTGGGATCATTCCTTGCATATTTTCATACTACAATCCTTTGAAACTTGAACTGAATCACAGAAGTTGAAATATGGAAATAACTCAAATACATGGAGGCTAAAGAGCATCCTGTTACACAATGAATGAATGGGTCAACAAAGAAATTAAAGAAGAATTTAAAAAATTTATGGAAACAAGTGAAAATCAAAACAACTGTCCAAAACCCTTGGGATGCCCCAAAGGAGGTCCTAAGGGGGAAATATATAGCAATACAAGCCTTTCTTGAAAAACAAGAAAGGTCTCAAATACACAAATTAACCCTACACATAAAAGAGCTGGAGAATGAACAGCAGATAAAGCCTAAACCCAACAGGAGAAGAGAATTAATGAAGATTAGAGTAGAAATCAATGAAATAGAAATTAAAAGAACAGCAGAACAGATCAACAAAATACGAAAGGATTAATAAGATTGATAAAGACAGAATTATCCAAAAAGAGAGAAAGAGAGATAAAGTATCTAAATAAATAAAATCATGAATGAAAGAGGAGAAATTACAGCCAACACTGAAGAAATATAGTTAGAAGAAGATACTATGAGCAACCCTATGCCAACAAATTAGGCAATCTGGAAGAAATTGATTCATTCCTAAAGACATATAAACTACCAAAACTGAAAGAGGAAGAAATAAAAAACCTGAACATACCCATAAACAGAAAGGAAATTGTAGCAGTAATCAAAAATTTCCCAATGAATAAGAGTCCAGGGCCAGATGGCTTCTCAGGGAAATTCTATCAAACACTTAAAGTAGAATTAATACCTATTTTTCTGAAGCTAATTCAAAATATAGTAATTGAAGGAAAATTTCCAAACTCTATTAACCCAGCATTACCTTGATTCCAAAACCAGACAAAGATCCAAATAAAAAGGAGAGTTATAGACCAATATCCCTGATGAAGATGGATGCAAATATGCTCACCATGATAGTACCCAATAGGATTCAACAGCACATTAAAAGGATTATTCACCATGACCAACTGGGATTTATTTCTGGGATACAAGGGTGGTTTAACATCTGCAAATCAATCACCGTGATACAATACATTAATAAAATAAAGGAAAAGAACCATATGGTTCTCTCAGTAGATGCATAGAAAGCAATTGACAAAATACAGTATTCTTTCTTGATTAAAATTACTCTCCACAGTGTAGGAATAGAGAGAACATACCTTAATATCATAAAAGCCATCTACGCAAACCCTACAGAGAATACTCTTCTCAATGGGGAAAAACTGAAAGCTTTTACCCTAAGGTCAGGAACACAGCAGGGATGTCCACTTTCACTACTATTTTTTGACATAGTAGTAGAAGTCGTAGCCTCAGCAATCAGGCAACGAAAATAAATAAAACGCATCCCAGTCAGCAAAGAAGAAGTCAAACTCTCACTCTTCACAGATGACATGATACTTCATGTAGAAAACCCAAAAGACTCCACCCCAAAATTCCTAGAACTCATACAGGAATTCAGGAAAATGGCAGGATATAAAATTAATGCACAGAAAGCATTTGCATTTCTACACACTAACAATGAGACAGAAGAAAGAGAAATTAAGAAGTCAATCCCATTTACAACTGGACCAAAAATCATAAGATACCTAGGAATAAACCTAAGCAAAGAGGCAAAGGATTTATACTCAGAAAACTAAAAAACACTCACGAAAGACATTGAGGAGGACACAAAGAAATGGAAAAATGTTCCATGCTCATGGACTGTAAGAACAAATATTGTGAAAATGTTTATGCTACCTAGAGCAATCTACACATTCAATGCAATCCCTATCAAAATATCATCAAGTTTTTTTTCACAGAAAGGAACAAATAATCCTAAAATTTGTATGGAACCAGAAAAGACCCTGAATAACCAGAGGAATGTTGAAAAAGAAAACCAAGGCTGCTAGCATCACAATTCCAGACTTTAAGCTCTATTACAAATCTATAATCATCAAGATAGTGTGGTATTGGCACAAAAATAGACACATAGGTCAATGTAATAGAATAGAGAACGCAGAAATGGACCATCAACTCTATGGTCAACTAGTCTTTGACAAAGCAGGAAAGAATATCCAATGAAAAAAAAAGATAATCTCTTCAACAAATGGTGTTGGGAAAATTGGATAATCACATGTAGAAGAATGAAACTGGACCATTTTATTATACCATACACACAAATAGATTCAAAATGGATGATATACCTAAATGTGAGACAGTAATCCATCAAAATCCTAGAGAAGAACATAGGCAGCAACTTCTATGACCTTGCTTGTAGCAACATCTGGCTAGACATGTCTCCAAAGGCAAGGGAAATAAAGGCAAAAATGAACTATTGGGACTTTATCAAGATAAAAAGCTTTTGCACAACAAAGGAAACAGTCGACAAAACCAAGAGACAACCAACAGAATGGGAAAAGTTATTCGCAAATGTCTTATCAGATAAATGGCTAGTATCCAAAATCTATAAAGAACTTCTCAAACTCAACATCCAAAAACCAAATAATCTAATCAAGAAATGGGCAGAAGACATGAACAGATAGATTTTCTCCAAAGAAGACATAAAAATGGCCAGCCTACATGTGAAAAAATGTTCCACATCACGTGGCAACAGGGAAATACAAATCAAAACGACAATGAAATAACACCTCACATCAGTCAAAATGGCTAAAATAACCAGTATGGAAATGATAGATGTTTGCAAGGATGTGGAGAAAGAAGAAATCCCCTACACTGTTGGTGGGAATGCAAGCTGGGGCAACCATTCTGGAAGACAGTGTGGAGGTGTCTCAAAAAGCTAAAAATAGAGCTATTTTTTGACCCAGCACCTGCACTACTATTTACCCCAAAGATAAAAATGTAGTGACCCAAAGGGGCACCTGTACCCCAATGTTTACAGCAGTAGTGTCTACAATAGCCAAACTATAGAACAATCCCAGATGCCCATTAACAGATGAATGGATAAAGAAGATGTGGTATATATATATATATATATATATATATATATATACACACACACACACACACATTGGAATACTACTCAGCCATCAGAAAAATGAAATCTTGCCATTTCCAATGACGGGGATGGAACTAGAGGGTATTATACTGAGCAAAATAAGTCAATCAGAGAAAGACAATTATTATATGATCTCACTCATAAGTGGAATTTAAGAATAAAACACAGGATCATAGAGGAAGAGAAGGAAAAATAAAACAAGATTAAATCAGAGAAGTAGACAAATCTGAAGAGACTCTTAATCATAGAAAAGAAAAAGCTTTACTGGAGGGGAGGGGAGTCAAGAATTGGGGTAACTGGATGATCGACATTGAACAGGGCATGTGAGGTAATGAACACTGGGTATTATATAAGACTGATGAATCACTGACCTCTACCACTGAATCTAATAATACACTATATGTTAATTTATTGAATTTAAATTAAAAAATCATTTTTAAAAAGTTTCTTAAGGAAAGACACAACAAAACCTCTAAACCAAATGGAAAAACAAAAAACAAAACAGCAATCTAGTAAGTAAACTGTTTCTCTGAGCTCTGTGAGCTCTTCTAGCAAATTAATCAAATCCAAGGAGTGAGACTTGGGAATCTCTGATTTATAGTTGGTCAGTCAGAAGTACATATAGCAACATGGGCTTGCAACTGGAATCTGTAGTAGGGAGGAATGAATCCTTAATATGTGGAACCTGATGCTGTCTATGGCCAGATGGTGTCAGAATTGAGAAAACTGAGTTGAGTTCATGGACACCTGTTGGGGTCCATGAAATTTTCTTGGTATTAGGGGGAGCACCCTTCATACACATTGGAATTGAGTCCAAGAATCAAAAAGACAGCCAGACATAGCAACTTGATAAACAGAATTATCAGTGATTATTATAAATAGGTGTGTGACGAATAGATGCTTTCTCTTGGGGAAAAAAAAAAAAAGACAGACATTCCCAAAAGAAATTAAAATACTATGAGCACACTGCCTTTGGATTTGAGCTAAAATATCAACTCTTCCCTAAGTCTCTAGTCTACCAAATTATCCTGCAGATATTAAACTGGTCAGCCTCCACAGTCACCTGAGTCAATTCCTTAAACTCTTTTTCCTTTTCTCTCTACACAAACATGCACACACACACACACACACACACACCCTATTGGTTCTGTTTCTCTGAGGAACCCTGAGTAATACAACAAGGATGCTAAGAAAGTAATAATTTATTCCTAAAACAATTCAAATTACATATTTTGAATGGAAGTTCTGCAGGTACTTGAAAGCTTAATGAGCAAGTGTCATGGAGTCCCAGGCTGACTCATACTGACAGATTGTCATTCTTCCCTCAACATCCAGGTGTCATGGCTAAATCCTCTTGAATAGTTAATTGAGGTGGGTCACATTAATCCCGGTTATAGGTAGCCCTAATTTCTAAGCTCGTACTATTTTTAAATGGATAGCTGGGGTTATTCATTCACAGTAAGTGGTTGTAATGAGCAATGGAGAAGGAAAATCTCAGGGGACAGAATGTTTTATATGTCTTGGTTTTTTGGTTTATTGCATTTCTTCACCTACTAGAATATAACTATTGTAATGATGGTGCATTCATCTCTCTTATTCGAGACTATCCTTAAGATTTAGATCAGCTCCTGGGAATAATTAAATACTTGACAAGTATATGTGAAATGAATAAAAGAGTAAAATGATATGAGATGTTTTTTATGTATCATCTGGCAAGATTCATACAGAAATACTCCAAGCTACTGTTAGTAAAATTATAGGCAACAAAAAATTGAGTAAGAACAAATGTAATTTAATAAATAAAATCTTTAAAAAAAAAAAAGAACAAATGTAATTTAAAAATTCCATTTGAAGACAGTTCTAGCCCATCATAATCTAACATGTCCTTCACAATTTTTACTCCAAAATACCTTTTATTTGACTGTTTTAGCTAATCTTTGCAAATATTGTAATGTGGTACTCAGTACATTTTATAATTAAGTTTATTTCAGGGGTCATTTGATCATTCTACCCAGCTAGAATATGAGTTCCAAAATTCTAGAACCTTAAAAGTTTTAACCACCAATATACTCCTAGTATGTAGCAGGGAGTCTGGCACATAATATTCAAATAACTTTGAATAACTGAATGAATAAAATAAGACTTTTTATATATTTTAACAGGCATTTCTCAAAATGGTTGAAATTATTATATATATGGATATATAGTTACTATGCTATTTATTAATTTATTTAAGTATTTTTATGTACCTTAAATTTTAAGAAAAAGTAAACACTACTTCTAAAATATGCTGTATGTTAAACAGTAAACCGTGAATCACACATACACATATAATGTAATCATTTTAATATTCCAGTTTTACGGTTATAGAAAATAAATTTGAATTTCTCTGAGCATATATACAGAAGATAGTTTTGTAATATTATACATGTAATATTATACATTTCTGTATGCAGATGAGAAACAATGTTGATTGGATCAACTTTGAACAAGAAGTATACCATTACAATTGTCCTGACACAGTCTGAAAATATCTTCAAATCATCTTTTTTTCTTTTTTGGGGGGGGATCCACCTAAAATAGAATTATGAATAATAATCTGAAATGTCAGGCTAATATTATGATAATTCCTAATAGCATTTATAGCATATATTAAAAGTCATTCCTTTTTTTTTAAATTTTGAGATACATGTTGGGGAAAATAGGTAATTAGGTAATTATAAAATATTCCCCAAAATGCTATGTTAACATTTTTTATTTTATTTTTTATTATCTCCAATGTTCAAAAACTAATAATGTTTCCAAGATTGCCCATTCAATTTTAAGATTATCTTTTAAACTTCCCTTTGATATGATAAGTCAAATACCAAACATTACTGATAGTTTTACTTCTGATTTACAAAGTTAAACAGAAAAAAGTCCAAACATTTGTACCCAAAATGATGTAATATATTTGAAAATAAATATCTTCTCCATGTTAAATGGATCATTATCAATATTAGTTATCCACCACTTTCACAAACTCATCTAAAGTTAGGGACATTAAAATAACACATAATTTAAAAATACATTTGTAATTATTGCATAATACATTAATTGAGGATATCATATTACAAAATTTAAAATTTATTGACACAAAGAAATAAAAAAGTAGGAACACTGAAACTGATACCAAAAGAAAAAATACATTTCTTAATCTTTTAGTAGAAATTGAGATATATTAAAAGTAGATCTGATTCTCTAATTCATGAATAAAAGAATAGCAAATTCAAAATTTGGATTTATGGCTCCTATGGACTGAATGTGCCCCCCCAAAATTAATATGTTGAAACTACAGATGATGGCATTTAAATATGGCGCTTTGAGGAGTAATTACCTCATGAGAATTAAGTTTAATGATGGTATTAATGGCTTTGTAATGAAAGACATAAGAGACCTTTCTTCCTCTCTTAATCTGTCTACACCATGCAGGGATACAAATAGGAGACAGCTGTCTGCAAACAAGGAGAGCTCGCACTAAGACACTGAATCTTCTGGCACCCTGACCTTGGACTTCTCAGTATCTGGAACTGTGGGAAATAAATTTCTGCTGTTTCAGTCACTTGGGCTATGGTAGCTTGTTATAGTAGCCTAAACTAAGACAGAAATTGGTACCAAGAACCAAGAAGTGGAATGTTACTGTAACAAGTAACTAAAAATGTGGAAGTGGCTTTGGAACTGAGTGATGGTTAGAAGTTGGAAAAGTTTTAATGTGCATGCTAGAAAATGCCAATATTGTCATTAAGGGACTTTTAAAGGAGATTCTGATGAACACTCAGAAAGAAGAGAGAGGTGTAGAGTAAATTTCCATCTTCTCTGAGAACCCATAAATAAACCTGTACAGAATATTGGGAAAAGTACAGAAGTTAAGAGTGACTTGGATAATGTCTCAGACTGAAATAAGGAACTTGTTCCTGAACTATGGAGAAAAGGCAGTCCTTGCTATAAAATGTCAAAGAACTTGCCTGTGTTATGTTCATATTTGAGTGTTTTGTGGAAGGTAGAATTTTTTGAGTGATAAAATTAATATTTATCTAAGGATATTTCTAAATAAAGTTTTGAAGGAGGAGGTTGGCTCTTCCTGAGTACTTATAGTAAAATGAGAGAAGAGAGAAATAAATTGAAGAAGGAATTGTTAAGTAAAGAGAAACCAGAACCTAAACCTCTCAGTTCAACTATATTGCAAAAACTGAGAAAGCCTGTTCTGAAAAGAACACTAAAGGTGTGGTCAAGCAAACATTTGATAAGGAGATTAGAATGGACTTAATAAGCAATCCAATAAGGAAAATTGTCAGTTCGAATGGAATGAGAAGGATGCAAGATGGAATTAGAAAGGCTACTGGACTTCTTTAATTCTATAGGACAGAATGACTAATCTATTTGGCTGTGAACTTACATTATTCTTTAAGAAAAGGGAAGAATGAACCACAGAGTGATTTAGAGGTTATTAGGGACACTGCCTGGATTTCAACAGAGCAGATGGCCTCCAACAGAAGACAGGGGGAGTTGGGCTGCCTGGAGTCCTGGGGGTGTGATCCTCCACCAGACATGGGCAAGGACATCTCAATAGGTTTGGCAGGAAGAACACTGACCTAAAGAGGATGATTCTTGAAATTTAAGAGCTCAAGAAGTTTACCTTACTACATTTTGGATTTGCTTAGGACCCACCACCTGTTTCTTCCTTTGGATTTCTCCCTTTTGTAATGGGAATTCTATGCTTATCACACATTTTATTTTGGAACCATGTAACTTTTTTGGTTTCACAGGTTCACAACCAGAGAGGAGCTCTGTCTCAGGATGAATTATATAACCAGTCCCACCCATATCTGATTTAGATGACATTTAGATGAAACTTTGGACTTTAGACTTTAGAACTGATGCTGGAATGAATTAAGACTTTTGGATATGTTGGGATGAAATGATTATATTTGGAATTTGAGAAGGATATGAATTTGGGTTGGGGGGACAGGACGAAATATAATGGGTTAAATGTTCATGTCCCTCCAAAATGTATATGTTGAATCCCTAATCCCTAATGCAATGGTACTTAGAGGTGGGGCCTTTGGGAGGTAATTAGAGGAAGTGGAGCCCTTGTGATGAGATTAAGTACCATTATAACAAAACAGAATAGAGCTTGCTTCCTCTCTCCCCCTCTATCATGTAGGGACATAAGCAAAAAGAGCATTCTTATGAAATTGGCCATCACCTTAAACTTGGACTCCCCGGGCTCTAGAACTGAGAGAAATAAATTGACATTTTTAATCTACCCAGTCTATAGCATCTTCTTATAGCACCCTGAGCTGAATCAGATGATGGAAAAAGTGGCAATTGGTAAATATTATCACTCATTAATGCATAAATATCAAAAATAGTAAAATAGTATAAAAATATTGATGACAAGAGCTTCTATTTTATGCATTATCACAAATTAGAGCAGTTAGAAGAGATAAGATTTATTGGAAACTATGCATTACGTGAACACACATGTCTAGGCATAGCTCTGTAAAATAATTTAAAAATGGAGGCAATAAATAATTTCATAGAAGAAACAAGACAAAGCAGAAGTAAACCTTTTCTGAATGAAATATTTGAAATGTTACTTTGGAATTATTTCATGGACATGAAATCTTTTCATGAAACCATGTTTCAGATTACAACTAATTACTAGATTTGTTATGGGCATTATTTTGCTGTTGTTATGGTCATTATTAAGAAAACATTAAAAATAAGAAAACTGTATTAAACTTCATCTTTGACAGGTTTATTTCAGTAGCACATTGAGAATGGACAGAAGTGATGAAGTTGTTATTCCTGTGACAAATCAAATAAAAATTTGACTCAAAATTTAAAAATATTTGTCTTAAAAGAAAAATAATTGTTTTTAATTTAAGAAAGGTTTTAAGAGGGCATGTGCTGTAATGAACACTGGGTGTTATTATGCAAAAGATGAATCATTGAACACTATATATGAAACTAATGATGTAGTATAGGTTGGCTAGGTGAATTTAAATTAAAAAAATAAAATAAAATAAGTTAAAAGGAGAAAGTTTTGAAGAATCCTTTTTTTTGCAACAGGAAAGATTCATAAGTTATTTCCATTACAAAGGAAAGTGACACATAGTCCTATATATAGTGGAAGCAAAAGACTAAATACATTCTTTTAGCAACCATTGTAAAAGTCTGTAGCTACTTTGAGTCCTGCAGAAGTATAATGAGTATTATTTCAAGTGCAAGCCATATTTAAGTATGTTCTTAAAATTAAGACAATGTAATTACAACTAAAATTTTAAGTAGCAAAATGCCAACTAAAATTTTAAACTAGTCTGTAATGAAATGATATTCTTGTTCTAATAAAAACATTATAAATCTGAATAAAAAGTATTGAAAGAAATAGCATTTTTGTCATGAAACAAAGGACAGATTTCTTGATTTCTGGTAAATTAGCTTTTTGGGGATCATGCACAAATATTAATATGTTAGAATGAAAATATAAGACAAACCTAAAAATGTTAGGCATTTTTATACTTGCTTTCCTTTTTAAAGTTAAAAAGTAAGTAATTTAATTCTTATACTTTTGAGCAAATATACATTTAACATATATAAGTGAACATGCAAGTTTCAGAATAATAGTATTCTGAGAATTTTCTCTGAACCTTTCAAAAATACTAAAAAATAAATTATTTCACTCCTTATTAGATAAGCAAAATTTTTGAGTCTTATCTGTGTAGTAGGCCACCACATTAATTTACAGGCCTGAAATCAAGTGGAATATTTAAGCGTAAAAACTGTAATAAGTTATCGGTTGTTCAGTTTGGTAGACTAATAGAGATATCTCTGTTTTATCATTTATTCATTTGCCTCATCTATGTACTTCCCTCCCTTGTCCTCTGTAACTTATCAATCTCTTGCTCTCTATCTGATCACTGCCACTGGCTCAAAAACATGCACTAGTATTGCCAATCTTAAGAAAATAAATGAAAATCAAACAAAATACAAATAAAACTGCTTTGAACCTATCTTCCTCCAATTTTTTTCTGTTCTCCTTAGTAACTACAGTTATCTTTTGTGTTGTTTACTCCCATTGACTATTTTCGCACAGTTTACCTATTCTTCAATCAAATCTTTCTTTTGTTCTTTCTAAGGTCTCTGATAATCTGCTTGATATGAAGTCCTATACACACACACAAACACACACACACACACACATACATATATATATGGGTCCATTTGATGGTAATCAGAAACATAAAACCTTCTGATATGAGAATCTGGGTCAACTCACCAGAAATACCAATGAAAGTGCAAGTTGATGGGATGCCTGGGTATCTCAGATGGTTAAGCACCTACCTTTGGCTCAGGTCATGGTCCCAGGATACTGGGAGTGAGTCCCGCATTGGTCTCCTTGCTCAGCAGGAAGTCTGCTTCTCCCTCTCCCTCTACTGTTCCCCCTGCTTGTGCTCTCTCACTCTGTAAGTAAATAAATGCAATCCTTAAAAAAAAAAAAAAAAAGGAAAATG
>LNAC01000013.1:329875-416778 GCA_002007465.1 Ailurus styani | reverse complement strand
AAAAAAAAAAAAAAAAAGGAAATGCATGTTGAGATTGAAAGTATCAAGAATGGGTGCTGGAATTAGTTAAAAAGTGGTGAATATTAGCCAAGGCTTTAGGAACGACTAACTACAGTAGTGGGGACTACTGTTTGTCTAACTAGCCTCTCTTCTTGTCAGTTTCCTCTAAACTGTGGTCAATATCAATTTATAAACCTGGAGAAACTGCCACAGCTGTGTAATTTAGTATAAGAAACAAGTGTATCTTTGTGGTACACAGTGTGGGCTTTAATGGGTACAGGTGATGCTCCACTCCCATCATTTTTACCAATTTATGCATCTATACCACAGCCACTGTGAATGTTGGCTGATGACAATCTAAGAACTGTCTTTTCTGGAGAATAACCATTTTCCAAATGGGAGGCACCATTCTCACCAGAGAGCACCCCACATACACACATACTAGGGCATCTCTCAGTCAATGAATGACTGTCATGGGGTACATAAGACCAGTCATGTGTCTAATGTGTCTAAAGGTGGGCCTAACTCCTTGGTGTACTCCAGATTATTCCCATGGGATCAGCTTGAATGTAATCTCTAGCTGAGACCACAGTTTTGCTTTGTTTCTTATCCTACCCTTGTGAGCTTTCTTTTAATTGTTATTATTTTTAGCAATCTTTACACCCAATGTGGGGCTTGTACTCAAAACCCTCAGATAAAGTGGCATCTCTTCTGATTGAGCCAGCCAGGCATTCTGTCTTCTGTGCTTTATTTAATTTCCCCTAAAGGTACTTCTTCAATATGTTGCTTAAGTAGCAATCCTGGTCTTAGCCTCTTCTTTAGAGAACCATACCTGAGACAGTGTTAATAATGATGTGAGCTTGTAAACACTAATGTCTTGTTTGCAGTATATTACAAAGAAAATTTGTGGTTGGTTTTATTACTGTGAATAATGAGGTATATTTTGAATAATGCTTATTAATGTAGTGTCTCTCCCCAAGATTAGTATTTTATAATTTCACTTTATTTCCATAGAAAAGCTGTCAGTTTATGAAAAAAATAACCATAAAAAAATAAAGGTTAAACAAAGGCAAAAAGCTAACTATGGATGTTAGTGAATACTGCTGATTAAATATTGATAGGAATATCTTAAGTTGAGATGGCATTTGTAAATGGAAAGAGTAAACACCGCCAAAATACATTTCACTCACCATCCATCATAGGACCTGTCAGGTGCTGACAAATTTTTGTAAGCTTGGCTGAAAATTAATTAGAAATACAAAAGAAAACATAATAAAATAAAAATTTTCACATTCTATTTAGATGAAACATTAAATAGAAAAAAGAAAACCTAACACTTAGAGTTAGAAAGCTTGAGATATTCTAACTGCCAAAATACACCTGCAACGTGACCCCAATTAGGTAATTTAGCCTATTTTGACCAAGGCCATCACCTCTGTAAAATATCAAAGTGATTTTCCACTGTACTACTTGGGACAAATTCTATGAAAGTTATTGTCATTGTTTGTATGCTACTTTAAAAATTTAGTTTAAAGCATGTGATACAAAATGGAAAACTGAACAGAATTAAAATTTTATGGTTGGACTATTTTTTATAGACATAATAAAAAATCAAACTTGAGCACAAAGGAAATATGGGATAAAATGTTATGCCTGACACTATTTAGTTAGGTGTTAATTTTCAGAAAGATACACAAGTACCATTCAATTCTTCTGGCCACTGGAAGAAAGAATGAAATGATTCATAATAAATTTTACCTCTCTTTTTTTACATCCAAGACTCACAGGTTACCAAGAAATCTTAATTAATATATTCGTTAAGATATTCCTTTCTTTTGAATTAATGATGACTCAATGTACAAAATGTGACAACTATAGTCATAGCAAATAATCAGAAGACAAGCAAATTCAATTTGGGAAACAAATTTAGTCATTTTAGTCACTCTCCACTTGTCACAACTGGCAATACTTTACCAGAAAAAGATATTATTATACTGAGCTGATATAATTAATACTAATGAAAATGCAAAGAAGCCAGATAATATGAATGGATTTTGTACACAAAGAAAGCAAGGAAGCTTGTAAAAATTCTAAAGAAGAAAAAATTCAAGGCTTGTGGGTTTTATTGCAATAATTATTTTACTGAGCTTTTTAAATGTCTGTGTCAAAAGTTCAGACATGTACTTTGTAATTTTAAATGGAGTTGGCTCTTAAAAGTAAAATCTGCTATTTAGGTGTAAAACAATAATATTGGGATATCAGAGTAAGTAATTACCGGCTCAAAAGCTTTAGAAAAGTCTTCCAGTTATTCTGTCAGCTTGTGGTAACAACACAAAGCCACTAGGGAGAAGGCTAAATTCTAAATCCTGTGCTTCTACTGTATAGGAGTTACTTTCGTCAAGGTCTTATTTTTGCTGATTTTTTTTTTTTAACCAGTAAGTTGGAGCTAACTTTTTCCCTAAGATCTATGTAGGTGAAATGTCATCACTGTCTTTTCCCCAAGCCTTCTCTTTCAAAATAGCATTACCCTGGCAGTAGTAAGAACAGGATCATACAAACTGCTTGGCACAAGGTTTCCCTCTTACTTATCTTGAGGAGCAAAAAAAAAAAAAAAAAAAAAAAAACCNAAAAAAAGCCTACCTGAGGTCAGGATGATGGAGAACATCATTGGAAATAACAATCGTATATATCAGGAACAGGAAATGTATTTGCTAAAACCAATAAAAATTAAGCACCCTCACTATTCATGAATTATGAAATTATGTCTAGCATTCTAATACTCTAAAGGAGGGATGGTGAAGATTCAGTTAACACAGTAACAATCTAAGTGTATTTCAAGATGCTTCGTTCGATATACTAGATTTGATGTTCTCCTAAGGCCCCTTTTCAGACAGAATTTGAAATCTTTTCATGCAGTGTATAACGTGTGGAGCTCACTTTAGTTGCTATGTAGAAAAGCCAAAAGCTTCACCTCCACAGTGTGTGGTGCTGGTTCTATCTCCGCTCCTTCGAATCTTAGTTTCCTCACTGGCAAACTGAAACTGTTAATACTATCCTATCTCTTTCCTCCTGGTTTTGTAAGGGTAAAAAAAAAAGCATATTCATGTAAAAGTATGTCACTCTGTAATGTAAAAATATGTTTGATGAACATCACTCAGCTATGTAAACTATAAGAATATCCTGTAACTTGAACCAGTTTATCCCCACAGTTTAATCATTTTTGTGGCATTATGTTTGTGTCATTTTGCTCCTTGGAGTTTTCACTCAACTATTTCATTGGATTTCTTTCTGTACCAGTCCACAAAGTTTTTATTATTTTTAAATGTTGAAGAATATGGCAAAAATACACTATACTTAGAAAACTCTCTATCTTACTATTCCAAACAATGCTAAACTGAGCATCCCATTACTAAGTGAAGGGTTCTAATCACTTTGAATTTAATAGATTATCTTAATTACTGAGCAATGGGTGCATGTGGGTGGCTCAGTCGGTTAAAGGTCTGATTTCAGCTCAGGTCATGATCTTAGGGAGTCCTGGGATGGAGCATGTGTCTGCTTTGCACTCAGCAGGAAGTCTGATTGTCCCTCTCCCTCTCCCTCTGCCCCTCATCCCACTCATGTTCTCGCTCTCAAATAGATAAATAAAATTTTAAATAAGTAAGTAAGTAAATAAATTATCAAATAATGTGGCCATACCAATTTAGAGAAACTTCAAAAGCACATGCATATCTATTTTCCACATTTTTGCCAAAAATTTAGGCTATCAAAATTTCAAATTTGTTTTAATTTGATGTGTGAAAATGGTCCAATTAAAAAAATGATATACAAATTACCTGCAGAAAACTGTACATATCATAAGAATTTAATGAATTATTACAAAGTAAACAAATGTAGGTATGGAAATAAAATGTTGCCACAACTCAGTAGGTCCCCAAGAATGGTGTCTCCCAAANTTCTCCCAAATTCCAGTCTTTCCTTGTCCCCCAAATTAAATTTTATCCTGACATCTTATACCACATATTAGTCTCCAGCCAGTTTGAATAAGTCACCTAGTAATTCTAAATATTAAACTATAGGCTATTTGGTATTACCCCATCATTGACATCTTTGTTGAAAATCAATTGAGCAAATAAATGTGAGTATTCTACACTCTATTTTATTTGATTACGTATATGTCTATCCTTACACCAGTACTACATTGTCTTAATTATTCTAGCTTTATACTAAATCTTATAATCGCACAGTGTATATCCATCAACAATGTCCTTCCGCTTTAAGATCATTTGGGCTAACTTAAGTCCTTTGTCTTTCCAAGTAAACTTTGAAATAAGATTGTCGATTTCTTCAGAAAGGTTAACAGGATTTTTAAAATAACTTTATATGAATTGTTAAGGAATGTGATAAGATTTGCATTGAATCTCTAGATCAATTTGGAGGGACCTGCCTTCTACAAAATATTGCCTCTCCCAATCCATGAGAATGATACTCTCTATGCAGCTAAGACTTTTTAAATTTCCATTTGCAATATTTTGTAGTTTTTCAAATTATGTCTCGAACAATTTTCAATACCTACAGAGATAATAATTTCTAATAGTGAACAATTTTCAATATCTACAGAGAATGATAATTAGACCATGGCTTAATTTAAGAGGTTTTGTTAATGTTATGGGAGGAAAGGGATTATTCACCAAGGGATTGCAAAAGCCTACTAGTATACACCAGCAGGACTTAGCAGAACCTAGGACTGAATTTTAAAAGGGATAGAACAGGTGGAGTGTCACAGTATACAACTGTTTTCAAGAGTTTGTTTAAGGGTCATTCTCAGAATTCAGGATTTAATAACCTGGTAATATTATCCTGTGTCAACTCTAACTTGCTACTGGAATAGCTCTTTGAAATTTGGGGAAAAGATACAAATAAAATGGAGATTCTGGAAACTCCTTTGTAGATAAAAGAAAGGGTTTGAAAATGCCCAGGAAGGCAGACATGTTAAGCTGTATAGCCAGAAAATCCACAAGATAACTATGTTTCCAGGAAAAGCAAAAATGATTCTCCTTTTACTAGAGTGATAAGGAATTTGGTAATGAGAGGTGCAACAGAATTATTGAAAATCTTGTTGGTGACAGTCCTCTCTGGGGAGGATTGATTACAGAAGATGATGCTATGAACTTGACTCCCAAGTACTAAAGATACAGAGTCCTGTTAGCCTCACTTGACACAAGGATTTGTGTCAGTGGTTAATAGATCATGGTCTCTAGGGATGAGATAGATAGGAAGCCATTAAGTGCATTGATTAATTTTTATAACCAAAATACAAAGAGTGGGTAAGCAGGGGCTGATGACCATTGTAGCATTGAAGAATTATCTGTAACTTAGTTTCCAGACACAAGTTCTCAGAGTCAATAATATTGATATTAAAATATAAAAACAAAAATGTAGTCCCCCTATTCCCAGGAAAGACTGACAACTCATTACAGCCAGTGATATTAGGAATGTTTTCCAAACTATTTAATCAATCAATGACAAGCATATAGTCATAGTAACAAGTAACAAGTAAGCACCAGGATGGATTGTAAATCGGTATAATTAATCAATGACAACTTGCTTCAGTAACCATCCCAGCCAGTTGGTGCAGCCTCACACTTTGAACATCAGCCAGTGTGGTAGACACTCCAGTGACCACAATTCTAAGACTGAATATCAACATACACCTGCTTTAAACTAACACTAAACACATCTTCTGTAGACAACATAAATCATGATTTTAGACTGATATTAACCATTCCTGTGTTTTTAAGTAATATAACCCCAAACAAACTCTTTCCCCAACACTTATACAGGATCAGCAGTCTGCTTTGCTCAATGAGTTCACATCTGACCAGCTCTCTTTTACTTAAGTAAGCTATAAATCCAACCTCATCATTTTATCTATTGAGATATATTCTTAGCCTTTGACAATTGTGGTTGTTCCCTCAATGTCACATTGGAAACCATTGTCTGGAATCTTTCCATGGTCCCCACACATAAACAGAAACTAGACATGTCCTCCTACCCGCTGTATTCAAATTCCTTTTATCTTTTCAGTTTGCCGCCACCTGAGTTGGTCTCAAAGGTGATCAAAGTTCCAATTCTTTTCACTAAGTTTTTGGTGCTGAATTAGTTTTTTTATGCTAGACATTGTCACTAACGGATCTTAAAATCTGATTTGTGTTAAAGTGATTTGATTTTTGTTGGGAGGAGTACAATGTATAAATAATTACGCCTGGGTGTTGGTGTAGAATTTTATGTTTGTACATGTAGCATTTGGTAAAATTCTTGCTATTAACCTTCTTAGTGTAATATTGTTTGCCTTGATTTTGCTTTTGTGTCTGTGTGTGAGAGATTATTTGTACAAAAACATACATCTTGTCCTTTAGTTTGTCTTGGATTTTTTCCTGAATATTTTGATATTTTTCTTTCTTGAATGCTTATACTCCACAGAGAAAAGATAAAATAAAATTATTACATCTACAATCCAACCTGTCTCTTAAGACTAACAGCTGAAAGTAGACTAGATTGACAAACAATTCATGCAAAGGCATTCGGTCAAGTTTGGCCTTGAGTCTCTAAACTACTATCAGGAAACATTCCTCTTTGACAAATTTTGCAAGAAAATGGCTTTATTTAGTTCAGATATCAGAATCAATAGTTGCTAGATCAATGATTATACTGTCCCTTAAAGCCTGTTCAGTGAGGAATTCCAAAAGAACTTACATAAGCATCAACTTTTGACGGATTTTTATAGGCTCTTTCCTTTTTTTTATGGATTTATTTATTTGAAATCTGTAGCCTATTCCCGGTAGAAATCTTTCTTTCTAGATACATTTTTAATATAATGAAAATTCTTACACTTATTTTGGTGTAAGACTAAAGCACAAAGTTATATTTTCATCTGAATAACAATGGTCATTTGGGGGGAATGCTGATATGTCAAAATTAATGCATTTAAGAAGAATTGTAAGAATCTCTACAAATCATATCCCAAATTTGATAGTATATAAAAATTCTAATACTCTAGTGACTAAGAGTAGTGAGAATTACATCTTTGCCAAGTTCCTGATTTCATGAGGAAAACACTAAATCTTTCATTATTAAATAGAAATATTTTTCTTAAGGAATGGCATATTTATATTTTTAATGAATTTATGAGGACTAAATAAATAATTTCTGGTTATAAAACAGATGAGTATAAAGTATTAGGCCCATAAATAGTTGCTTTATGAAAATTATAAATTGGAACTAATACCATGACACCACAAGAGAACATCTGGCTACAAGAAAGCCACTTTCTCATATTTGACAAATAAATATGGTTATCCTCAAACCATACTTACCCTCACATAAGTGTATAAATAATGTATATGTTCCAGGGGAGCTTTATAGTTCAAGAAAATGTCATTAATATATTTTCAGGAAGGTTTCTTGCAATGGTGTTTTCCTTAGGTCTAATAAAAATGAGTTTCTTAATAAATCAATGTATATAGAAAAGTTAAGTGCTCGGGAAATACACTGTATCTTTTTACTATCCACTCCAAATTTCCTTTCTAAATGTTTACACACCTTAGCACTCTACATGTAATATTTGGTTTCCTTTCATTAAGGCAGTTCAAAACCCAGTATAGTTTTCCTTTGTAGGCTGACTGTACATATCTACCCATGTGGGTAACACATTTTATTCTGATATAAAGTATGATGTAATCAGATTGTACACACTCAGAAACATACAACCTTAAGCTTGATAGACCATGTAATATTGTGAGAGGAAAAAAATGAATTCACAAGATTTTTCTTTAATCTCATTTCTCCCATGATGTATTCAAAGATGAATATGACAAAATGGTTATAAGCCTGTTCAGATTTTCCATTTCATCTTGATTTAGTTTTGGTAGTTAGTTTCCTATTGTGACTATAACAAATTATCACAAACTCAGTTAATTAAAAAAAACACACAAATTTCCTATCTTACAATCTTGGAGGCCAGATGAATTGGCCCAAAATCGAGATATTACCAGGCCTGCATTCCTTCCGGATACTCTACAGGAGCAAATCATTTTTCTTGTCTTTCCCAGGTTCTAGCAGTCTCCTGCATTCCTTGACTAATGGACCCTTCTTTCCTTAATGCCACCAATACAGTGTCTTCAAATCTCTCTACCACCTCTATTTCTGTTGTCACATTGCCTTTTCTGAATTTGACACTCTTGTCTCCCTCTTTTTGCTTATTTTTTTTTTCTTTTTAAGATCTTATTCATTCATTTGAGGGATACCTGGGTGACTCAGTTGCTTAAGCATCTGCTTTCCACTCAGGGCATGCTCCCATGGTCTTAGGATTGAGTTCCATATTGGGCTCCTTGCTCAGCAGGGAGCCTCCTTCTCCCTCTGCCTTCTGCTCCCCTTACTTGTTCTCTCTTTCTCTCTCTGTCTCTGACAAGTGAATTTTTAAGATTTTATTCATTTATTTGTCAGAGAGAGTGAGCACAATGAGGGGGAGGACAGAAGAGGAAGAGGGACAAGCAGACTTCCCACTGAGCAGGGAGCCTGACAGGGGTTATCCCAGGACCCAGAGATCAAGACCTGAGCTGAAGTCAGATGCTTAACCAACCCAGAACCCAGGAGCCCCGCCCTCCCACCTCTTATAAGGACTCTGATTCACTGTGCCAACCAGGATGTTTCAGGATAGCCTTCCCATCTCAAGAGCCTTAAATTAAGATCTTCAAATTTCCTTTTTGCCATGAAAATTAGGCATTTACAAACTTAAGGTATCAGAAGGTATGTATATTAGTAGAGGAGATTATTCTGTCCATCACAGGTAGTTTGTGATTTTCAAGGAATTTGTCCATTATTTCTAAATTGTTGATTTTATAAACATAAAGTTGTCCATAGTATCTCCTTATTACACTTTTTTTTTTAAAGATTTTATTTACTTATTTGACACAGAGAGAGACATCAGATCACAAGTAGGCAGAGAGGCAGGCGGGGAGAGAGGAGGAAGCAGGCTCCCTGCTGAACAGGCAGCCCAACGCGGGGCTGGATCCCAGGACCCTGAGATCATGACCTGAGCCAAAGGCAGAGGCTTAACCCACTGAGCCACCCAGGCACCCTCTCCTTATTACACTTGTAATGGCTTCAGGATCTGAAGTGAAATCCCTATTTTTATTCCTGATACTGGTGATTTGTGTCTTGTCTTTTTATTTTTGCCAGTCTAGCTAGAGGTTTATTAATTTTAACATTTTTTTTCAAAGAACCACCTTATTGTATCCCCAATTTGTTCAGCTCTTTATTATTTCTTTCCTTATAATTACTTTGAGCTTAGTTTTTGTTTTTTGTTTTGTTTTGGTTTTGGTTTTTGGGTTTTTTTTTTTTAAGTGAGTCTTCAGATACTGATTTCAAGCCTTTCTTCCTTTTTTTTGTTAAGATTTTATTTATTTAGTTGACAGAGATAGAGAGCACAAGTAGGCAGAGCAGCAGGCAGAGGGAGACGAAGAAGAAGGCTCTCCACCAAGCAGGGAGCCTGATGTGGGACTCGATACCAAGACCCTGGAATCATGACCGGAGGCTTAACCGACTGAGCCACCCAGGCGACCCGCCTTTCTTCTTTTTGACTGTAAACATTTAGTGCTATAAATATCCATTTCACCATTACTTTTATTGTGTCCCACATATTTTGATATTTCTATTTTTATTTTTATTTATTTCTATATATTTATTCTTATGAGACTATTTCTTGGGTCCATGGGTTATTTATAAGTATGTTGTTTATTTTTTTAATTTTTAAAAAATATTTTATTTATTTATTTGACAGAGAGACAGCAAGAGAGGGAACAGGCAGAGGGAGAGGGAGAAGCAGGCTTCCTGCTGAGCAGGGAGCCTGATGCGGGGCTTGATCCCAGGACCCTGGAGTCATGACCTGAACTGAAGGCAGACGCTTAACAACTGAGCCTCCCAGGCGCCACAATATGTTGCTTAATTTCTACATGTTTGGAGATTTTCCTATTATATTTCTTTTATTAATTTCTAATTTGATTCCATTATTGTCATAGAAGTTATACTCTGTATGATTTTATTTATTTTAACTATTAAAGTTTGCTTTATGACTTGGGATACAATCTGTTTTGTTGGAAGGTAAGTCCTAAAAAGACTTGAAAGTCTGCAAGATTGGTGAAGTGTTAATGGTCTAGTAGTCTGGATCATTCTAAGATACCCTTTCTAGGATAAAAAATAATTCATTGTATCTTGCATTTTAACTTTTAGGAAAGTGGCACAGAATTTGGTTGGCATATTCAGATCTTGGATACTGTACATACCACACACTTGGAAAGTCCACTCTGACTCATTTGTCAGGCAACTCAGAAGGCTGTCAACCTCAGGGTGAGCCATTGTATCTGATGACTCTTCACAGGATTCAGCTTATAATATAAATATCCATACTCTGGTATCTTAATGGTGCTATAGATTTCCTTTGTGGATAAGAACATACTATGGAGAATACAAATAGGAGAGATTAAGTCCAGACTTGAAGTATCTTGGAACAATGTCATACCTTTTACAGTAAGCAAATATTCACCTCAAAAAACAGCTCCTGGAATGCCGCTACACTATAGTGGAAAACAAGCATTAGACCACAAACTATGATGGAATTATGTGACCAGAGCTGTGATCTTAATTTGAGTCTTATGAAACTCACAATTATTTGGAACAAAAATCCATTGTGCAACAGAATCCGTATTAAATATGAATGATATACATAAATTCTTAGGTAGTGGTGAATGACTTGGATGGTTGGCCAAAGGTCTATAAGGGGTAATATAAGTGTGAAGACCAAGAGTTTCAAAATAGAAATGAACTGGATACATGGAAATCGGCCCAAACTATGCATATCTTTGTATCTTATACCAATATTCATAAGACAGCATTCACTAATGAGGAGACACCAATAACCTAATAGAAAAATCAACAAACTCTGTCCATGCAGACACCAGGACCTGCACAATGAGTCACTATAAATAACAGTAATGAGGCCATTAGCATAGATGCTATTTTACTGGTGCTGAATTTTCTACTCCTGGGGCTAAATGTCCAAGCTGTTAGCAAGCAGACTAGTGCTAAGCCACAGCCAAAATTATAGTAGCATGATAATGCCATATCTTAACCCATGATCATGTCAAGAGAGCTGTCAGTACTATTGTAGTAATACAGCTTAAATGCCCATAGCCCATGGATCCCAACCTTTCTCCCAAATAGGTCTGGCCTTTCTAGGCTGTATTGTGTTTCTACAGTGTGATTATGATGTTTGATAGAGAGTGACATGTATATCTGCTACTGATCCTATTTTCATGAATTTTTCCCATTGGAAAACAATACTCTGGTACACAGGGTATGTTTGTTGATTTTTTTTTCTTTTTTTTTTTTTTTCTTCTTTTGCATATCAGGGGGAGTATACCAACACTGGTACTTGTCAGGGAGGACAGAGTGAAATACATAACTCACCTCACTCTTCCCATCTTGTGATCAACAGCTTGTAGCACACCAGTGACTGACCACTGTGGTCCATTTGCCTTATCCTCATAGGTTAGAGAGCCAAGCGTTGAAAGATGGAGAAGGCATCGTATCTATGGAGAAAATATCTCTGGTGTGTGTTTGTTCTTTAAGGGTTTAAGTCAAAATTGTAATAATGATTACTATTGAATCTGAGAAAGAGGGCACACTTATAAAAGAAGACTTTCAAGTGTTGCCTTCCAAACTATGGTGTTGCACAGTTCAAATTTTTATGAGAAATTAAATTTTTACAACCTTTTAGTATGAATATCCTTAAAAACAATCCCACATAGTGCTACTAAACTGTTTTACATATTTTCAGTGTTGAAGGTTAGAGTCCTTTAATTCATAAAATTAAAGAATAAGGCATGCTTATTCTAGAGTGTTCAGTAAAAAGCCTTTAAATAGAATACAGCAAAGTTTTATACACGTGATCTACACTGTGTTTTCCAATATTGTTCCACTCTTTTTAAGAGGAACTTACTGTCTTTGTATGGTTTTAAAACTCTTTGCTTGAGTGAAAAGGAAATCTATAATTTTACTATTTATATTTTCAGGAGCATATGCACATTGAAGAAACTCTTTCAGTAGAAATGGAAGCTATAAAAATCTGTGTTACATCAAAGAATTACATTACTGACATCTGCCAGACCCTGACTTTCCCAGCTCTCTGAAACAATTATTGTTCAAAGCACACTATTTCCAGTAGTGACATCGACAAAGAAAAAAATGCATCTTTTTGATAGAATCTTTGTGTTTCATTACTTTTCCCAAAGCAAAAACAGTAATGCTACCTCGCTATTATTCTGCAAACTTCTTTTTATCACATTATGACAAGTCCATTTGTTCCAAAGATGTTTACCCAGCAACACAAAGAGATTTTTTTTCCCACCACATTATCAAATCATGCCAACTTTTAAACTATTTAATTTAAGGCTACTGCAGGAGACAGACATTTATATCCTGAAGAATGATAATTGTGTTTGTATATAGCTTATTCAACCTAATCCAGAGGGGAAAAAGTAACTTCCATGAAAAGAAATTTTTATGGAACTATGTTACTTAAAACTCATCAGCAATTTTCAGCTTTATAAAACTCCTCAGGATGGTAATAGTGAGTACACTGTAGTTCTTACTTTTGTTGTACTCCCAAGCTACACACCAGCACTAGGTGAAAAATAAATATAGATTTAATAGTCATATATCATCTGCATACAATAAACATAGAGTTAATTTAGACACTGAGACCATAATGCACTTATCAATCTACAACCACACTTTTCAATGAAAATATAATGGACATCTTACTATATCCAAAAAAAATCAGACTAGAACAAAGTAAAATGTAATTTCTAAACCAATATATTGTTTTGGTGAATATTAAAATATTCATTAAATCTATTATAGATGAAGGTTTTGAGAAAGAAGTCCTTTAATTCATTTTTGGTGAGTACATTAAAAGTTAAATATGAAATCATTTTATTATACTTTAAATTTGATTTGATGAGTATTTGAAAAAATCAAATAATGGTAATGAAAGCAAAACTGTTTTTGTACTGCAATGTAATATAATAAAATGGGATTATTTTAGCATTTTCTCATTATGCATGGTATTGAATATGTAATACCGTATGTGTGTATACACACCCATGACACACACATACATCCACATTGTTTATCTGAGATGTTACCACATGTGCTATACACTAATCACTTTTATCAGAAACAGATTGTGTATTTAACAAATAGCTCCAACATTTATTAAGCAAGGTTATTTTTCCCGTTTGACTATTAAAGCTGTAAATTATGATTTATATACTTAGGTTCATACTGTTAAATTGACTATATAATGTTCATATTAATACTAAAAATATTATCAATTATATTGATACATATATAAATAATGCAATCATTAGCTGCATCATTTACACTGGGTCAACAGTAAACTATTTTCATGTAATATTGGATTTAATCTGCCAACTTTTTCTTCTTTTTCCTAGTACTTAAGAAGTTATATTCAAAAGTGAGAAGGGCCTTTGCCTTGTTGAAAAAATTGTGATATCAAACATAAAAATAAAAATGTCTAATCTCTGATATGGAAAATGTTAAATAACATAGGTGTGGTATACACTGATAGTTTGAAAAGAAATAGAAAGCACTCTGAACTAGATTATTTTTTTCCCCAAGAGTCTTGTTTAATAGAGTTTGCTATTTTGTGTATGGCTGTAAGTCTGTATCTCTATCTTATCTGGAACTAAATTTTAGTAACTTATATTTCCCGAGAAAACCATCCTTTTTACCCAGGAATTGAAATGAATGAATTTCAACATTTAAGGATATTTTTCTTTTAATGTTTATTCCTTCTCTCTGCTTTCCTTTCTTTTGGATGATCTATTATGCATTTCCTATCTTCTTAGATAGAATGTTAATTCACCTTATTTTCTTAATTGGCAATTAGTGTGTTTATAATTATAAGCGTTTCTTTAAATGCAGCCTTAGTTTCCTCTTATGCCCCCAATTTTAACACATAGTGTTCTTATTTCCATTCATTCCTGACTTCTTTTTAAGGAAACCTTGAGTTTTGTTTGTTTTTTGTTCCTTTGACTCATGGATTTTTGAAAGGTTTTATTTAATTTTTAATTTAATTTAATTTATTTATTTTAATTAATTTGTTTCTTTCGTTTTGAAGTCATTTTATGATATTCATTTCTAATTGTATCTATGATTTTTAATTTTAATTGATGCTTAGACTGAATAAANTTTTAATTTAATTTATTTATTTTAATTAATTTGTTTCTTTCGTTTTGAAGTCATTTTCTGATATTCATTTCTAATTGTATCTATGATTTTTAATTTTAATTGATGCTTAGACTGAATAAAAAATGCTGAAAATATCAACAAGGACTTGGTGACTTTGGAGACAATATTAAGTAGGTTAACATACATGTAGTTGGAGTTCCAAAATAGGAGCGAGGTAATAATAACTTTGTATGATGACAGATAATAACTACACCTTTCATGGTGAACATCGCATAATGTACATAATTATAGAATTACTGTGTTACACATCTGAAGATAATATAACATTCCATGCCAACAATATTTCAATAAAATAACAATAATAGGGCGCCTGGGTGGCTCAGTGGGTTAAAGCCTCTGCTTTCGGCTCAGGTCATGATCTCAGCGTCCTGGGATTGAGGCCCGCATCAGACTCTCTGCTCAGCGGGGAGCCTGCTTCCTCCTCTCTCTCTGTCTGCCTCTCTGCCTACTTGTAATCTCTCTCTGTGTGTCAAATAAATAAATAAAATCTTTAAAAAAATAACAATAATAATAATAAAAAGATATATGGTTCCTACCTTCATTGCACTTGGAGACAGATTGCTCTGTCTCAATTCTAATAATATCTGGTACATGCTAAATCAGAGAAAAGGTAGGGTTGAACAGCAACTTCTTAAAGTTGCATCTAATTAGAACATAAGGAGTTTGAGAAAACTTTCTAGAAGGGATATCTAAATGGAGAGCTGAAGAATGAGTAGGCATTATCTAAGTTAACAAGTGATGGGAGGGAAAGTGTTCCAGGGTGGAAATGCAGGCTTGATGATTGAGAGACCAAACACAATATAATGCATTAGGTGAATAGAATCAAGTACCATACACTTGAAGCACAGATTTTGGGTGATGAAATTTGTCTAAAGAGTTTGGAGGGGAGAAGAGGTTCTAAAACTATGGTAAACACTCTTGAAAACATTGTGAAGGAAATTAAAAGTAATTAAAGTATTTTAAATAGGAGAATTTAACATTGAAATTTCCATTTCATAATGGTGACCCTAACTGCCTGTAGGTAAAAGAGTAAGAATGGGGATAGAAAGAAGAGTGAAAGTGCTCTTCTAATAATTTAGGCAGAGGTATTCTGGATTACGGTAGGGCAACTGTGGATGGAGTGAAGGGGATGAATTCAAGATCTATTTAGGACTTGCTGAATTTCTGGATATAAGTTAGGTAAAATAAAGAAGAAGATAGTTATGAGTAAAACTGTATTTCCCTGCCAAAGTTCATATGTTGACATCCTAACCTCGCATGTCAGAATGTGACTTTATCTGAATATAAGGTTGTTACAGATACAATTAGTTAAAATGAGGTCATTAGGGAGGTCTCTAATCAAATACGACTGGAGTACTTAGCAAAAGTGGAAATTTGGACACACAGACATGCACATGGGGAGAACACCAAGTGACAAGGAAGGCAGTGATCTGAAGTACGGTTTTTATAAGCCAAGTAACTACAGGGATTGTCAGTAAAGTGCCAGAAGCTAGAACTGTGAAACAGATGCTTACTCGTAGCTCCTCACAGAACCATCCCTGCTGACAGTTTGAGCTTAGACTTCTAACCTCTAGAACTAAGACAATTAATTCTGTTATTTATGCCACCAGTTTGTGATATTTTATGGCAGTTTTGGCAAACTAAACCAGACAGAGACAACTCAAACATGACAACTATCTTTTTGGCTTGAGACACTCTTACAAGGAGTATTAAAAGGGAGATAAAATTTTGAAGAAGGATGCTAGGACATTTCGTGTTGAGTTTCATATGTCTGCAGACAAATCAGTTGCCTATAACATTGTACTGTTTTATGTACTTGAGAATTATAAACACAGAAATGTATACTGATTCAATATCCAATATTCAATATCCTGGGCGTGGCTGAAGAGAATGTGTGGAATTAGAAGGGAAGACTCTCCAGGACATGTTCCTAACTAACAATGCAGGAAGAGATGTAAAGATAAAGGGAAACATTTTGTGAATTCTTGACAAAGACGGGGACTATAAAGGCAAAGGTATTAGAAAACGAAACATTTAGAAAAATTCTATAGTCAAAGAAAAGTTGAAAAACCTGAAGCTTAATACATAGCTTTAATAACAGCAAGGTAAGCATATATTTATTTATCTTTTTCTTTGTGACATAGGAAAAAAATACTTGTTGAAATAGAGGGGGATCTATGGAGGCTTGGGATATTATGGATTTATAGATTTACCAGTCTACATGATTATATGTCTAAAATTTACATATTTGTTAGATTGCTCAATAGGCAAAATAATAGTAAAACCAGACAAATAAATTAAGCATATTGACCAGAGACTCCTGACAGTTATGAAACATGGAATCTATGTAGGCCAATATCAATAAGAAAATAGACCATAATAGGAAAAATTATCAAGAGATTTAATAATCTGAGATTTTTTAAAGTGGATGAAACCTAGAAAAAAACAAAACAAAAAAAAACACCTGGAAATCAATGAAGCACCAATTAGAGATTAGAATGACTGAATTAATCATTTCCAGGTTGAAGAGAATCAAGTGAAGACAAGATCCATGTTATTGCTAAAGGAATGGGGGAAAGGTTAAATTGAAGTGGATATAATTTATTTTAAAAGGAGGCCAAAGAACTGACACCGCTGAATATTGAATTTATCAACATTTATAGAACCACTTAGGATGATGGACAGACTTGAGGTGGAGAGGAAGATTACAGTTTAAATAGTAAGACAGTAAAAAATTCAAGTCAAGTAGTAGGTAACAGTAAAATGAGGGAAGTGTTATATTTAAAATGCCTGAGACATGAAACTTATTTTTTGTTTGTTTTACTCAAGGTGGAAGAGTAATGACTAAACATGGAAGAGACTTAGATTTCAGAAGAGATCAGAAAGTGAAAGCAATATTCAGGAAGAAATTGAGGTTTTTAAATTTGACATTAATAACAGTGAAAGAAAGTTTCCAGAAGGCATGATGAAAAGCTTTGTAAATGGAATTAATGTGTAATCGAATTAGAGATGTGAATGGAGTGAATACAAGAGATAAATAAGATACTAAGGGTGAGAGCTATGGCAGTTAATAGCATCATCATTAAAGGGAATATGAGGCCTGATAAATTTAGGTAGCTTCAAAATAATTAGTCACAACAGTCTTCTAGTAGATGCTATATGGGAGAAGGATCAAACAAGCAAGTTTCTAAAATGGAGTTCTGAAATGCACAAATAACCTTGTAGTTTAAACATGACTTCATTATTCTAATCATTTCCAGCACTGGATGTGTGTTGTAATTATTTCAGTATTCAGATAAATAGGACTTCTTTCTTTCTTTCTGGTGTCAAATTGTATCTCTTTGATCTATCTTTGCAGATTCTGATGTTATCGGTAGCATGTATCCTGTTGGTTTTTTTCTTTTCTTTTCCTGCCAGTTGTTACTACACATCTTCACTTAAAAGGCCTGGAGACTTACTGTTAAATGCAATTACTTCCTTTCACATTTGATATTTTAATTGTTTTAGATAAGAACATTTTCTAAATCCAAATATATGGGATGCTTACATGAATATTATATTTAATTAGAGAAGATTGAATAAAGCATTTAAGAACAGTATATTCTTGCAAAATGTCACACCATCCAGATACTGATGTAACTCATTGAAATGCAAAAATGCTAAATAATTATGTTCTTGATTGAAACTAAGTATTGTCTTATTGCCATTTCATTAAAAAAAATTTTTTTAAAACTTTGAGTGTTGAGCTGCTCAGTTCCTTTAGTTAAAAAACAAAACAAACAAACAAAATTACTGTGGAAATGCAAGACATCTGAAAGTAAATGACATTTTTTCTGTAAGTAGAATATAATGGGTTTAACAACTCAGTTCTCCATCAGATAAATCATTCTTCTATATATCAAGAATTATATAAAGTGTTATAAAAGTAGAGATCTAGTTATGATATTTCTTTCAATAATAGTCTTTCTTGGTCACTAGTAGCTATTCATTCAACTACTGGCCTGATGATGATCTGTAAAGAATATTTAAGTCACCCTTGATTTCTAAATCTTTTTCTCACATACACACACATTTAAATGATATTTCAGAATTTTGAAAGTTATAAAGTATTATAAACAGAAACAATCTATAAACCTAAATTCAAGAAAGATCCAAAGTTATATTTTGGTATAATTTCACAGAATTTATTCTGTTATTATACATCAATGATAATTTATAGCTCTATTTTATAATTTGTAAGCTTCACCTTCTTATTATGTTAACTGAAAATTAACATTGTTAGCTGTATAGTCATCCATTATTTGTATATTCAGAAATACATGTAATCTTTCTGCTATTAGAATAAAAGGTGTGTATGCTTTCAACTTTGTAGATAAAAAAACTGGGATAAGTATATTTTATTCCTATTAAAATACAATGCTTGCTATTAAAGCAAAATGTGAATAAGGGTTTCAAAGCCGAATAATTCTACAAGACCTATTATACAAACACAGCAGTCCAATTCTCCTCTTTTCTCCCCTTTGACCACTTTGCACACTCAAACACTTCCAAACCTGTTATGTTTCTGCATTTTCTTTGGATTTTAACTAGGAACTTAAACAATACTGTACTTTTTGAGCAGTATTTTAATTATTTTCATTTTAAATATCTAAATATTTCTCCTATCATTCAGAGAGTAACTGTTGTAATAAACTATCCCCAAATCTTAACAGCTTAACAACTTTTTTTCACTACATTGACTAAAGAAGGATTTTTCAAAAGTGATTTTTGGAGCTCACTATTGGTTGGCTAGACAAAGAGCCAACTGGGTCTTGGACCCCTACTTTTTTTCTTGTGGCAGAAACTGCACTCAAATTTAACTTCTCACACTTTGACTTGTTCACTTTCTTTAGTAAAACAGGCTGCAACATTCACAATCTTCTGAGTTTTCCAGAAGCTAAGGCACTGGATAACTACAGTCAACTATCACTAAGAGCTGTTATCTTAACCCAGACAACTTGGATCCATCCAGTCTGTTTGTACCCCATACTGCCCACTTTGTTAAGAAGGGAAAGCAAGATGGGGAAATCAGAACAGGCAAAGACCTTCAGTGGCCAAAAAAAAAGTCAGAGCCGCCATATAATTCCATTTTCAAAAGACCTCTTAGGCTACAGTTTACCTCTGTGTAAAACCGTAGGTGTTGGGCCATTCACATGTCTCCTTTTATGGGTCGTTAGTTGGTAAATCACCACTATCACCAAAAGATCTATTTTCTTTCTTAAGATTGTATTTATTTATTTGACAGAAAGAGGGGAAAGAAGCAAGAAGAGCATCAGGCAGAGGGAGAAGGAGAAGCGGGCTCCCCACTGAGCAGGGATCCCAATGTGGGACTCGATCCCAGGACCCTGGGATCATAACCTGAGCTGAAGGCAGATGCTTAACCAACTGAACCACCCAGGCGCCCCTCTATTTTTTTTAATCCTTAGCATCCAAAGTCTTATGCATATCACCTGTGGGTGATGAATAATGATACTCATGTATTATCTAAATCATGAAATCCTAGTTGAACAGATCTCCTGGCTGGTTCTCCAAGGTATGATTTCAAGCAAGAATTCGAAAGCTTTTGCTGGATTATTTATAAGGTTGGCTGACAAAGGAAGGAAGGGAGAAAAAGGGATGTAAAGCTTGAAGTGTTTTCAGGGGAAGGTCAGGAAATGTGGTATATCACTTCAGGCCATGTTCCAATACACAGAAATAGTCAAATGACTCCCTTAAAGCTATAAAAGGACTACAAAACTGCCTGTTAGCTGTTTGCCAGAAAAATGTGTGTGCTTTTATTTATTTGAGAGAGAGAGAAAGAGAGAACAGAAACAAGGGGAGGAACAGATGGGGAGAGGGAGGGAGAGGGAGAGAATCTCAACCAGATGCTGGTGGACAAGGAGACTGACATGGGGCTTCATCTTAAGACCCCAAGATTGTGACCTGAGCTGAAACCAAGAATTGGTTGCTTAACCGACCGAGCCACCCAGGCACACTGAAAAACGTATGTGTTTAATAAAGATCTAGCCAGTCTCTTCAGTCATGTCACACTATTACATTTCAGTAATTCCTTTCACTATAACTAAGGGATTTCACAAGGTATCACACATCTTTTGATTCATTTCCACTATCCCTAATAGTGTTATTTTGTAAAAGTGTGTGTAGAAGCATTTATTTTTAGGGACACCAGGGTGACTCAGTTGGTTAAGCATCAACCTTTGGCTAAAGTCATGATCTCAGGGTCCTGGGATGGAGCCCAGCATCAGGCTCCCTGCTCAGCAGGGAGTCTGCTTGTCCTTCTCCCTCTGCCCCTCACCCCTGCTCATTCTCGCTCTCCCTCACTCGGCTTGCTTTCACTCTCAAATAAACAAAATCTTTTTTAAAAATAAAGTTTGCATTTCCTTAAACTATTTTATCTTACATTTGATTAATACTTAGCTTAATAGGGGCTTCTAGGATGAAATCATTTTCATTTAGATGATCGAAAGCTTTGATACTAATATAGTAACTTTCAGTATTGGTATTGCAGTTTCTGTGATTCTAGTTTCTCATTCTTTCTACATGATTTTTTTTTTCCTGGAAGCTTAAAACAGACAAAAATCTCACATTATAATTGGATTCCAAATTAAATCACTGAATATAAATGATCATCCATTCCTCTAATTACTTACATAGGCTAAATTCCCACTTGTGGAATAACTTGGCAGAAATCTCATTAGCAATCTTGATACCTTATTGCTACATCACTTCTGAATGAGTGTAACAATTTGTTATCCAGAGCTGGGGATATGAGGACCTCTACTCACCACTATCACTATAATATTGAGTAATATTGCTGTTTAAGTATTTTCTCATTTAACATGTTTAAAATGACATGATTTTCTTTAACTTTCTTATTGATGCCTTTGAATACCATTAATATTGAACATTCTTTCATATTTTTATTATGCAACTGTATTTCCATTTTGTTCATGGGCTATTAAGGCATTTTTTAATCTAGGAAGTTTGTATTAAACCTATTAATTTGTATTAACCTATTTTTTTATCTCAGATATTTGTAAATTTTGTGACATGGGTCTCCAATTTATTGTCTGCTTTTTAATTTTTGTATGCAGTCTATTATGTACAAAGATATTTTGTGGGGTTTTTTTAAGATTTATTTATTTACTTTAGAGAGAGAGAAAGAGAGAGCACGTGAGCAGGGGGAGGGGCAGAGGAAGTGGAAGAGAGAGAGAAAGAATCTCAAGCAGACTCCCTGATGAGTATGTAGCCTGATTCAGGGCTTGATGTCAAAACACTGAGATCATAACCTGAGCCAAAATCAAGAGTCAGACACTTAACCAACTGAGCCACCCCAGTGCCCTCTATTTTATTTTGTTTTCTTCCAGGAATGGTGAGCACTCCCTGTACCAATGGATGAAAGATTACTCTGAACTTTGCCATGAAAGAGAGAAGGCAAGGCTCAGAGAGGAAGACCATTTGCTCTTTTTTGATCCCACTTTTATTGGTCCATCAGGATGATCACAAATCCTTATCACTGTTTCTCAAGCAGGTGATGTGTGACAAGGGGTCTTACTGAAACTGGGAGGATCTGTTTATGGGAAAAATACCATATGCTAATCTGCTTGTTCTACTAAGCACAGCCTAAGGGACAATGCATTGGGTGGCTGTTTGGGCTGAGAAAGCTTCAGGGGGGCCACTCCCTGTGGCTTTCCTAAGGCAGAGTGGCCACCCAGGCCTCAGCATTCCAAAGGCCCATGCCCTTCTCCGAAACCTTCCATTGCCCCCAGTGGCCTCTGTGTTACATATTAGCAAGCCAGGTATTACGGCTGAGTTCATGCTCTATGTTAACCCCAACAATTTTCTACTGAAGTTCCCTATTTCTGCATTATCTTATATGTTAGATTTGGTGTTTTACTCACCTTCTGTTTTGTGTCCCACTTTTCATCATCTCTCAAGGCTGACTTACCTCTGAGTGCTTGCCCCTGCATGATCAATTAGAGCTACATGCTAAGTAAACTTCTGATTTAACTGATTTCCCTGCTCTAACAATTACCTGCTATCCAAATGCTTTGACTATGGGCTATTTAGGTGGACTCTTTTAAGATTGAAAAAAAAAAAGGTTAAAGAGTTTTTCTTAATAAACAATATTTTTTGTTATTCACACTGTGTTTTATGGGTGCCTGTGGTGACTTGTTAAATGAACAAGGGTCCCAAAAAGACCCATTTTGTCTTTTGTCAATAGTTAAAATTCTCTTCAATTATCAGTGGTAGTTCATGCAAGGCAATTTGCATCATACCTGATACATAATGACACTCAATAAATTACTGCTGCTATTATTACTTTTAACTAAATTATATGGTCACTTTTTACAACATCTTACTATGTATATGATTTCAGGGCTGGTGAAGCATCATGAGTAGAATGAAAGATACTGGGTCCTGGGTCTTCAAGTCCCAGTTTTCAGTGCTAGCTTTGTCACTTAATATATGTAAAATTGAGCAAAAACTTGGGACTTCCTTCCCTTGTGTTTAAAGTGCAGATAGTAATGAATATCTCATAGCACTATTATTTAATTTATTCATTCACCCATGTAATTCACAGATATTTATTAAGAGTCTACCATGTAGGTATAGTTGATAAAACAGCAACCAGGATAAATAAGCCAAACCCTACACTGCTAAAATCCAACTTTGAGCTCCAAATATATACCAAAGAATAAGAATGGTTTGTTGTGGGAAACAAATAAAAAAGGGATACTTTGCTCCTAATAAGTGTGAAATAACTTTTATTTATTATTTTTTTACTATAATCCAAATAGCCCCTTATTAGTCCCCATTCATATATGAACACATATGATCTCCCTTCAAGGATCCCCTTATAGTGGTATAACTGGAATGAAAGGAATTAAAGGCTTTCTCCTGTAAATATTCCTGTAGTCTGATCTTTTCCTCTCACTGTCCTAATCATCAGTACTTATGATTCCTTATTTATTTAAGATTAGCATCTTTTCTTGATAAAATATGACTATCACTATCCCTGCCTCTAAAGAAAGATAGTGACCACTAAAGCACAGATATAAATGTTCTCCAGTTATCCATAGCAATCCTAAGGTTGTTTTTCATGTTTGTAGTGATTAATCATACTATAATGAAGGTGTACGGAAAAGTAAAATAATAAAATGTAAAGAAATATAAGCAAATATGGCATTTGAAATGTATTTAACTTATCACTGTTGATAAGCTTGGTCTCTCTGCCTTCTCTTGCCATCTACTGATTATAGGTTCATGAAATCAGGAAAGATGATATATTTTATTTGTATTCTTAGCACATAACAGATGGCTAATCAATAAATATTTAACTGAATTAAAAATCAACTTAAATATGTCCTGAAGTGTTTATCCAGTGATTAATCAGATGCTCTTAACAACCTGTGAATCTTTCCTCAGACCTTCTTAGTCATGCTTGTTAGACATGTCACAATGTCCTCTACCGTATCTCTTTCAGCCCAGAACATTCCCTGTATTCTTTGCTGCCAGCGGTTGGCTTTTTATCTCCCAGTTACCATCATTTTACTCCCCTATCTTCTTTTTTTACTTGGAAAGTAAAGGAACAAAGAGTTTGGTATAAATAGAGCTTTTTGTACTATGGTGCTTCCTTTAAATATGACTCATTTCTTCATAGGAAAGAACTGTAGTATATAAGAAGTACAAATGTTTTAATATTTATCATTCATATCTGTTGAAATTCCAAGAGCAAATATTATCTGCCTAGAACAATTATCAGGTTTCAAGAAAGACATAACTTTGGCAAAAAAAAAAAAATTAACTGATATGTTGCTTTTAGTACATATTTTGAATGTGTGTGTGTATGTGTAATACTGATAAATCATTTATCTCAAGTGTTTTTAGATAAATGAACTCATCAGGCTAAAATCTTTGAAACCATTCTTGAATCCCCTTTCTGTCACACTCTATATTCAATCCATTAGAGAATTCTGTTGCACCTATCATTAAAATATATCCTAAATCTGATACTTTCTCAGCATTTGCACTGCTGCCAACATCATATCTCACCTTGACTACTGCAGTTATCCTTCTGCTTCACTAGCTATCATACAAAGCCTGTTATCCCACAGAGAAACCAGGATGATCCTCTTATACATAAATCCAATTATTTATAAATCTCCCATTGTTAACAGTCTTAGCATGTGTTTTAAATCCATATAGTGCTATAAAATATGTATTATTATTATTAAAATGGAGGATTTAGAAAGCCTTCAGATCAGCCTTATAGTTGCCAATGGTAAACTCTGCTCAAGATTGAAATATACTGTAATAAAGGTAAAGCTTTTCTTTCTTGATTTAACCATAATGAAGGAAACTGGACAGGATAAAATAGGTACAAGAGCTTATAGTTGATATTCTTTGTATACTGTTAAGAAAGGTAAACAAAGCTAGCAAAAGAATTGGTGTTACAAATCTAGTTACAAGAGGAGAGGAGGTAAAAGAGATGTACTCATTGATAAGATAACTAACTATGACAATAATCAATTTCTTGCCTCTCAGCTGTGCTATTTTTCCTTTGCCAGCTAAATTAATGTTAAGTTTTACCAGTAAATCTCTTTGCCAGTAGAGATGCTGGAGGAGGAAAGGGCTTTGTCTTCCTGGTTCTGATGTGTCCCTCTTAGCTTTCAGCTTCTGTAGCTCCTGGCTCTGCAGTTCAAGGGAGCCAGCAGCACTCAGCAGCAAGCAGTTTTCCCTGGCATCCTTTTGGTTTGGTTCACAGCAAATTCTGAGAAATGACACTGAGATAGGAAAACTGAAGGACTCTGTAACAACAATATGCTTTTTGCTCCTTTTCTTGCTTCTATTCTTGCTAAGACCTGCACCCCCTCTTCACACATGCATCATAATGCAAATAGTGTATGTCCTCCTTGTAAGAGATAAGCAGTTAATGATTTCTTTGGAACAGATAATATCTAAGGAAAAACGAGGTAAGTTTGACCAGATGAAACCATCATATGTGTATTTCAGACCAGTGCTAGACATCTTGATGCCAAGACCTCTGGCTCTAAGGAGTAACACCTGAGACTTTGTCTTTGTTCTAACTGGCTCTGGATGACTGAGAGGACATGAATTCCAGACCACAATCCTCAATAAGAACCCTCAGACTCCAAGCAAAAATAAGACTCTCCTTTCCTTTCTGAGTTTCCAGACACTGTCTATGCCTGCACTCTCTCCACACCTTCAATAAACTCTGCTTTCACCTTCTGCTGATTCACATTTGATTTCTAGCCTGTGTCCAGCCAGGGTCCCTCTTGACTTGTCCTGTCAAACCCTTATGGGTCCCTGGATCCAGTCTGCTAGTATCAGCACTTCCATATAGGTGGCTTTATCAGGCACCCCAGAAGACAGGTTGCCAGCAGTTCCAGAGGGGGGATTTCCAGAAAGTTCCTCCATCACTGCACCAGCACAACTTCTGTGCAATTCCATGAGTCTTGGCCTGTCTTCTCCAAGGAAGTCTGGATCTCAATCCCAGGCTGTGAGGGAGGCCAAGTTAAGGAGGGAACACTACCTTGGGTGCTCTCTCTCAGCCACTGGGGATAGTGGCTATCCTAGTTCAGACCGCTAGAACAAAATAATACAGATGGCATGCCTTAAAAAACATAAATGTTATTTCTCACATTTCTGAAGTGTGGAAGTCAGAAATCAACAGTGACAACATGGTTAAGTTCTAGTGAGGGCTCTCGTCTGGGTTTCAGACTGCCAGCTTTTCCTTGTATCCTCACACAGCAGAGCAGAGAGGGGTACAGGGTCTTTCCATGACTCTTGTAAGGGCACTAATCCCATTCATGAGGGCTTTACTCTCATGACCTCATGAGATCCTAATTACCTCCCAAAGGCTACCACCACATTTCAGGGTAGAGCTTCAACATATGAATTTTGAGGGGGACACATTCATCCATAACAAGGACTGTAATACGAGAGTCATCTTCATAAATTGTGATAACATATGGAGCTTGTTTTAGATAGGACAATAATAGAGCAATGAATACCATGTTTTCAACATGTATATATGATACTACTGTTAGAACATTCATTATTTTTTAGCTTCTAGTTCCATAGAGTTTGCCTTTGATGCTGAACTTTCTGTTTGCACACAGCATGCACTCTTGGGGTTCACCTTGGGTTCAGTGTTTTGCCAGAATAGGCTGAGGTGGTAGAAAGACATTCAACTTTTCTCTCCTCTGATAAGCTGTATATCCCCTGTACCCTCTGTGATCCTCAGTCATCAATGAGCAGAGAGATCTGAAGCACTGCAGGATTCACTGCTGTGGTGTTAGAGCTGAGGAAGCATTATTTCCATACAAAGGACCACTTTACTAAGGAGTGCTGCAGGGAAAGAAAAGCATGCCCCAAACTACTGAGAAACAGGGCTGCTGAGTAAACCACCTAATGAAAACACTTGTTTAATCTGAGAAAATTCTTTGTTTTTACTCAAAATTATATTCTTTAAAAAATTGAGACCTTAGATTTATTTACTGAGTGCTAATGTAAGCATTGTTCCATATGCTATATATTTTGGCCTTACATGACTTAATAACTTTAGTAGCTTTTTTTCTTTAATTTCATTTATTTATTTGACAGAGAGAGAGAGAGCGTGCACAAGCAGGAAGAGTAGCAGGCCGAGGGAGAGGGAGAAGCAGGTTCCCTTCTGAGTAAGGAGCCTGATGGGCTCAATCCCAGGACTCCGGGGATCATGAGCTGAGCCGAAGGCAGCTGCTTAACCAACTGAGCCACCCAGGTGCCCCAAAACTCTAACAGTTTTTAAATACTTCTGATATTTTTATATTATCTAAGAATCTTCAAAAAATCTATACAGACTGATTTTATATTTTAAAACATTGCACACATTTTATTGATATAAAATAGATACTTTTTCTTATATATATTGGATATCTTGCTATAACTGTATTACTAAAAAATAGGAAAATAAATAGATTACATGGTGATTTCAATTTATTCATTTATTCAACAACTATTGGCTGAATGTTTAAAATATAACAGGTACTATGTTAGTGTAAAAAATGATAAGCAAAAGAGACAAGATTCTTCTCATGCAGTTTTAAGTTTAGGAGGATGGGAGATATTAATCAAGTGATCATTACAAAAAATAAAAATGAAAATAATCAGTGCTCTGAGGAAGCTTGCAAGGTATTGTAAACACATTAATAGTCAACCTGACATTAGTAGACATTAACCTGACATTAATAGACAACCAGCACTATGAAAAACTTTCCTAAAGGCATAAATGTTGCTTTTAAATATGAAGGCTAAGTAGGAATAATTAGGTCAAGCGGGATCTGGGGATGAGGGACACAGTAGGTTTCAGATACTAGGAAGAACACTTGGAAAACTCACAATGTTGAAATAAGTACAGACATTTATGAATCTCAAATATTATTATTGCAACATAGAGAGAAGCATGGAGTCAATTAAGATGGGGCTGGAAAGATAGACACAGTCTAGGTTGTATAAGAGTCTGCCACCCGGGACGACTGTATTGAAAGTCCTTGTTAAGTACTTTGTTTTTGTTTTGTTATGTTTTGTTTTTCTTAAAGCAGTGAGAAGACAGTAAAAGACTAATAACATGATAGGATCTGAAATTTTTAAATGCTCTTTCTGGTTCTAAAAAATTGTTTCAAAGGGAAATTTTGAATATAGTAAGGGTATTTTAGGGAGAACATTATTTGTAATAGTGTAATCAATAACCTCATTCATTTTTATGTAACTATAAAAATTAAAAATAAAGAGGTGCAGAATTCATATTCATGCAGTTTTATTTCTGAAGAATGTTGGATGTAGGAAGGAAAATATTGCAATACTGACCAAAATAGCAAAAACAATGAACAACCATCAGACTTTGAGAGCATTTAGTGAGGAATAGGTGAGATCTGTTTTTGAGAGTCAAAATTATAGATACAAATCTCTTATATTTTTCATTAATAAAATATAAAGCTCTAATGATTTAATAAGGATATTATGTTTATAAATCAACTTTGTTACTAAATTATGACTGGCATATACAGGCATAAGATGATAAATGTTTCCAATCTAGGACTAAAGAACAGACATGAAAACTGATTGATTAATACTTTTACTTAAAAAAAGTCTCATTTATCTTTAAATAAACATTTTTGTTGCATAATCCCTATAATGAAAAATTAATCAAATGTGGAAATCATTAAAAGTGCTTTAATCAGAAAAAAAACAACTGATTTATAGGTTTTAATAGTAGGTAACAAAAATGGTATGCATATTAAAGTACATAGAGCAACAAACTGTATTTTGAAAGGATTAAGTGTTTTTAATTATATAACAACATTCTGCTGTTAAAAGTATATCTACATATATCTTTAACTACCAGCAGAAAAAAACTAATTGGAAAACATCAGTAGTTCATATTCTGGTCACTCTTAAAAAACAGAGATGAGAAAATGGGAAAAACTAATTTTTTTAAGTGCGTCAGAACTTAACATTATATTTTAAAAAGCTTATGGGAAATATTCTACTGACTTGTTCTAAACAAAAAAGACATCTTTTAATCATGAAATATTTAAATAGCGATAGGCAAAAATCATCATTCTCCACAACCCATTCCTAAAATGTATCTATCACACAGCAAGTTCAGTGAGGCAGGCTGTCTACAACTAACACATAACTACATGAATTCAGATTTTGCACCACATGTTCAAAGAATTTAAAGGTAAGTTGGAGATTTCTAATGAGGTTTTTTGTGAAAAAAAAATTTAGCCAGCTGTGCAGTGTGTTTGATAATTTATCACAAAAGATATAAGCATACTAAGCACATAACTAGACAAACAGAAAACTTAATTACATTGTAAATGTAAATTAAGTACGAGAATATATTAGAATATATATGCTATAAAACTTGAAATTAGGAGTTGTTTTATGAGTTTCTCCTCCTTTTCTCCATTTCATATAAGTGGTCTCTGGGAAATAGCTAACAGAAATGTAGGGAACTTCTATATAATGTTTACTGTTCTTCTGTTTAGGATGTCTGTTGTCTCTCCCCCTCCTCAACCTTCTTATATTGAACAAGCATTTTTTTTCCTCACCTGCCTAACCCATGCCATCCCCCGCCCCCAATTTCCTGATAGTTCCATCTCAAAAGCACTTTCTGGATCTTCCTACTTTGTTCCATTTCTATTGAGTCTTCATTCAATAGAAGCTACCACACACTCTCACCTAGATTGTTACTAGAGTTTCTCAACTTGATTTTCTATAAGCCATTCTCCATACAGCATCCAGAATGGATTTTTTTAAATAAATGTCTATTGAGATATAATACACTATGGTGCATAAAACTAGGGGTAAAACTGCTATTTTGGTCAATATACAGAACATACACAGCACTTCAAAGGATTCCTCTCTACCACATTCTTATCAAACATCCCCTAACTTCCTTCATCACAAATGAATTTTGCCTATTCTTAAAATCTACATAAATAGAATTATGTTCATGTATCTTTTTACACCTTTCATTGTTGCTCATCAATAGGTACATGAAGTCCATCAATGTGCGTAAAGCGTTTTTTTCTTATTGTTATAAGTTTTCTAATAAATATGTCACAATTTATCTATTCCATTGTAAAAAATAAATCATTTGGATTGTATCATTTGGGGCAAACTTGAATAAAGATGTTATGGTCATTATTCTACAGGTTTTCTGGTGGATGCTGTCACTTCTTTTTGAAACATCCATGCCTAGCTGTGAAATTGCTATGTGGCAGGACAAGAATAATTTAAGCTTTAGTGAATACCATCAAAGTGTTTTGCTCATTTACATTCCCACTAACAATTTTTTTAAATATTTTATTTATTTATTTGACAGAGAGAGACACAGCAAGAAAGGGAACACAAGAAGGGGGGGTGGGAGAAGGAGAAGCAAGCTCCCCACTGAGCAGGGAGCCTGATGCGGGGCTCAATTCCAGGACCCCGGGATCTGACCTGAGCAGAAGGCAGGCACTTAATGACTGAGCCACCCAGGCGCCCCACCCACTAACAAATTAAGAGAGTTCTTATTGCTCTTCACACTTACACTTAACATTATAAGACATATTTTATCCATGACAGGGAATGATTGGTATCACATTTCAGTTTTAGTTACATATTCTAATAACTCTTGATGTTGAATACTTTTTCTTATGCTTATCAACTACTTGTAAATAAGTTTTTCTGAAGTTTGACCACTTTTGTTGGATTTTCTGTATTCCTAATAATCAATAGATGTTTTGTAAATATTATAAAAAGAAGTTATTTGTTGGTTATAGGTAAATAATTAGATAACAAATATAACTAAATTAATATATGGCTATATGTATATATTTGTTATGCATTAATATTGTATATTGATGTATGTGGCAAACATATTGTCAGTCTGAAGCTTGATTTATCAATAAGTATTCTTTACAGACAGAAATTCTTAATCTTCATCATTATATTGTTCCACATTCCCCATTTTTCTTTTTTCAAAAATATGAATAAGTAAATTTAATATAAACAAGCCTATTTCAGATATTGTTGCTGTTCTTAAGAAACTAGAAAGAAACACAAAAAAAATATTTCTACAGAAAAAAAGTATATATTGTTATTTCTGATTTCATGCTTTAATTTTTTTTACCTTTCAAGCATTATTCCACAACATAAATACCTCATACTATGTAAAAAGTTCATAGTTGTGAAAAATTTAATGTTTAAAATATGAAATATTATTTAAATTGCATGAGTATATATTAATAAAGATTGAGATATGTTTTTCTATGCTATTTTCACTTCAATAATTGAAGAAGCTTGTATGTGCATAGGTAGTTAATTACTATCTTAAGTGAATAATAAAATAATTACAGTTCTTCTGTAGAGTCACATCAGTTCCAAAATTACTACTCCTTATACATCCAAATGTCATTGGCTGCTGGTAGAGAAACAAAGGATAACTTCAGTTTCTTTGAATACATCCTGAACTTTATAACCTCCCATTTTCTATCATTTATGATGCAGAGGTTTCTTGTAAACAGGTAACATTAGTCAAATAACCCACAAATGTATAAGTTCTGTTTGAAGCATTAAATTATTTGGATAAACATTTCTTCAATATATTAAAACAGAAATAAATGAACCATCATTTCTTCTAAAGGACTTTCTGTTCTTTGTCAATATGTAGGTATTGTTTCAATAGTCCCATAAAAAGAAATCTTTGTTTTACATTCTTTTGTATTAAAAAAATCTGGACATGTTTTCTGTTCATTTTTTGACTTGATTATTTGTTTTTTGGGTATTGAGTTGAATAAGTTCTTTATAGATCCTGGATACCAGCCCTTTACCTGGTGTCATTTGCAAATATCTTCTCCCATTCCGTGGGTTGCTTCTTTGTTTTGTTGACTGTTTTCCTTTGCTATACAGAAGCTTTTTATCTTGATGAAGTCCCAAAAGTTCATTTCACTTCTGTTTCCCTTGCCTTTGGAGACATGTCTTGAAAGAAGTTGCTGTGGCCAATGTCAAAGAGGTTTCTGCCTTTGTTCTCCTCTAGGATTTTGATGGATTCTTCTCACATTGAGATCTTTCATCCATTTAGAGTTTATCTTTATGTATGGTGTAAGAGAATGATCAAGTTTCATTCTTCTGTATATTGCTGTCCAATTTTCCTAGCATCATTTATTGAAGAGACAGTCTTTTTGCCATTGGATATTTTTTCCTGCTTCATTGAAGATTAGTTGACCATAGAATTGAAAGTCCATATCTGGGTTCTCTCTTTTGTTCCATCTATCTATGTGTCTGTTTTCCTGCCAGTACCATGCTGTCTTAGTAATCACAGCTTTGTAATATAGCTTGAAATCAGGTAATGTGATGCCCCGGCTTTGTTTTTCTTTTTCAACATTTCCTTGGCAATTCAGGGTCTTTTCTGGTTCCATACAAATTTTAGGATTGTTTGTTCAAGCACTTTGAAAAATCCCATTGGTATTTTGATCAGGGTGGTGTTGAAAGTATAGGTTGCTCTGGACAGCACAGACATTTTAACAATGTTTATTCTTCCAATCCACGAGCATGAAATGTTTTTCCATCTTTTTGTGTCTTCAATTTCTTTTATAAGTGTTCCGTAGTTTCTAAAGTATAGATCCTTTACTTCTTTGGTTAGGTTTATTCCAAGGTATCTTACGGTTTGGGGTATTATTGTAAATGGAGTCGATTCTCTAATTTCTCTTTGTAGAGTTACATTGTTAGTGTATGGGAAAGCAACTGATTTTTGTGCATTGATTTTGTAGCCTGCCACATTACTGAATTGTTCTATGAGTTCTAGTAATTTGGGGGTGGTGTCTTTTGGATTTCCACATAAAGTATGTCACCTGCAAAGAGAGTTTGACTTATTCTTTGCCAATTTGAATACCTTTTATTTCTTTTTGTTGTCTGATTGCTGAGGCTAGGACTTCTAGTATTATGTTGAACAACAGTGGTGAGAGGGAGCGTCCTTGTCGTGTTCCTGATCTTAAGGGAAAAGCTCTCAGCTTTTCCTCACTGAGAATGATGTATGCTGTGCAATTTCATAGATGGTTTTTATAAATTTGAGAAATGTTCCCTCTATCCATGAGCAGACACTTCTCCAAAGAAGACATATGAATGGCTAACAGACACATAAAAAAATATTCAAATCATTAGCCATCAGGGAAATTCAAGTCAAAACCACACTAAGATACCACTTTACACCAAGTAGAATGGCAAAAATTAACAATGCAGGAAACAACAAATGTTAGAGAGGATGTGGAGAAAGGGGAACCCTCTTTCACTGTTGGTGGGAATGCAAGTTGGTACAGACACTTTGGTAAACAGTATGGAGGTTCCTCAAAAAGTTAAAAATAGAGCTACCCTATGACCCAGCAATTGCACTACTGGGTATTTACCCCAAAGATACAGATGTAGTGAAAACAAGGGGCACATGCACTCCAATGTTCATAGCAGCAATGTCCACAATAGGCAAACTGTGGAAGGAGCCCAGATGCCCTTCAACCGACAAATGGATAAAGGATATGTGGTACATATATACAATGGAATATTACTTAGCCATCAGAAATGGTGAATACCCATCATTTGCATCGACATGAAGGGTGAAATAATTCAAGCGGAGAAAGTCAATTATAACATGGTTTCACTTATATGTGGAACATAAGGAATAGCATGGAGGACGTTAGGAGAGGGAAGGGGAAAATAAAAGGAGGGTAAATCGGAGGGAAGAAGAACCAGGAGAGAATATGGACTCCAGGAAACAGACTAAGGGTTTCAGAAGAGAGTGGGGTGGGGGACGGGTTGGCCTGATGATGGATATTAAGAAGGGCACATATCACAATGAGCACTGGGTGTAATCATGGAACACTACCTCAAAAACTAAGGAAGTACTGTATGGTGACTAACATAATAAAAAAAATCTGGAAATATTAGATAACTTTTAAAACTCTATTGAATACACTGATTAAATTTAATCATTGTTGAATTTTAATATATTGTCTTGAGACTGAGTAAATATTGATAAATTATGCTAACTTCAAAATATATTATGGTAATTATGTATGTGAATAATTGAAAATTATTAAACTTTCCTGAAAAATTCTTGATTAATTGCAGTTTGTCCAAGAGAACTGTAACACTCTATTAAACTACTCTAAATAGTCACCCAAAACACATGAAGGAAACGTGCAGTTGATTTTATTTAATACTGCATAGTCAGTGAATATCTCAACTTAACTGTGAATCTGTCAAAATTTTAAGTTGATAGCATTTTCTTTTAGAAGTAAGGGTACTTTATTTCTATAGATGGATACATTTTAACTACCATTGGATTCCTGTATTATATTTGATTTATGATTTTCTTCTTTAATCAACTGATATTATATCTTTCATAGTAATTTAAGAAAAGGTCTTTTCTAGCATGTTAGAGACATACATTGGTGGAAAACTAATATTTTCATTATGAAAACTTAATACTAATTTATATATTTACCTTAAAACTACTATATATTTCTTATAATATCTGCCAAAAATATTGTTAAAAAGGTAACTAAGTCCCAGTTTGCCCTCCAGGAGTCTACAGGAATTATGGAGAAATAGAACTCAGACTCCTCTCGGAAAGAAGTATCAAGAAGAGGAAGGAATTATGGCATACCAATCTTTATTTCTAGAAACTGAAACATAGTAAACACTCATTAAATATTTAGTAAATGAATTTCTAAAGGACAGATATAATAACATATAGGTATAATGCTAAAAAAAGCTTTTGGCATGGTTGGTATACAAGGTTAATTTGTATTAATGATTATTAAAGTTATTAACTACTGTTATTACTATTTCAGTATAAGCTTATTGACTCCATGTAAGGTGATACTGAGCAGTCTTGACAAGTTAGCATTTGTTCACAAGATAGAATCTAGAACAACATTATCCAAGAGAAATATGATGCAAATTACATATTATGTAATTTAAAACTTTATAGTAAACCCATTAAAAAATTTAAAAGAGGGCGCCTCGGTGGCTCAGTTGGTTAAGCAACTGCTTTCGGCTCAGGTCATGATCCCGGAGTCCCTGGATGAGTCCTGCACTGGGCTCCCAGCTCCACGGGGAGTCCGTTTCTCCTTCTGACCTTCTCTCTCACTCTCTCAAATAAATAAATAAAATCTTTTTAAAAAATTAAAAGAAACAGTTAACATTAATGCTAATAACATTTTATTCATCTGTATATTCCAAAATAGTATTTTCACACACAAATTAAGTATTTACTCTTTTTTTAGTGCTAAGTCTTGAATCCAGCATGTATTTTATACTTATGGCACATCTCAATTTGGGTGAAAAAAATTTTAGCAGAAATATTTTATCCTTGGGCATCTGGGTGGCTCAGTGGGTTAAAGCCTCTGCCTTCGGCTCAGATCATGATCTCAGGGTCCTGGGATTGAGGCCCGCATCGGGCTCCCTGCTCAGGGGGGAGCCTGCTTCCTCCTCTCTCTCTGCCTGCCTCTCTGCCTGCTTGTGATCTCTCTCTCTCTGTCAAATAAATAAATAAAATATTTTAAAAAAATAAAAAAGAATATTTTATCCTTAGAGGTCAAAATTTTCCAATGAATAAAGTAGATTCACAAACCCAAGTTGTTCCAAACACAGTTAAATCTTTTTAAACTGCTGGATAAATAGTCTATAAATTTACATTTTAATTAGTTAAAATAAATAAAATTACAAAGACAATTCATCCGCTGCCCTAGACATACTCAGAGCTAGTTATGTGTGGTTAGGGACTGCTATACTCTACTGGATGGTGCAGGTCTAAAGAAGATCCATGAAAAACCAAAAGCTGTTTAAAAGAATGTAGCTCATGATTTACTTTTGTAGAAATAAATTATCTTCATTTCACACAATCAAAAAATTCTAATTTAATCTTGTCAAAATGATAATACTTTTTTAAAATTTTTTATTTATTTATTTACTTGACAGAGAGAGAGATCACAAGTATGCAGAGAAGCAGGCAGAGAGAGAGAGGGGGAAGCAGGCTCCCTGATGAGCAGGAAGCCCAATGCGGGCCTCTATCTCAGGACCCTGAGACCATGACCTGAGCTGAAGGCAGAGGCTTTAACCCACTGAGCCACCCAAGCGCCCAAAATGATAATACTTTTCAAATTGATATACAGATTCAACACAATCCCTATCAAAATCCCAGATGGATTTTTGTAGACATTGACAAGCTGATACTAACTTTTACATGAAAATAGAGGGGATGCAGAATTGCCAAATTCTGCTGGAAAAAAGACGTAAAAAATGGAGGAATCACATTTCCTGACTTCAAAATTCAGTACAAAGCTAAGTAATCAAGACAGTAAGATATAAGCATAAGAATAGATGGATGGATCAATGAAATAGAATTCAAATTCCAGAATAAAACTCTCACACTTATGGTTAATTGATTTTCAACAAACACGTTAAGACAATTCAATGAGGGAAGAAAAATCTTTTTAACACACATGGTGCTGGACAAACTGGATACTCACATGCAAAGGAATGAAGTGAGATTTCTATTTAAACAACACACAAAATTAACTCAAATGAATCATCAATTCAAATGTAAGAGATAAACATAACTTAGACAAATGTATCTTAGATGAAGTATTCTTAGAAAAATATTTCTTAAAAGAAAACTTATGAGGAAATTTTGTGACCTTGAATTAGGCAATGGTTTCTTAAATAAGACATCAGAAGCACAAAAGACAAAATAAATAAAAAGATAAACCTGACTACATTGAAATAATAGAAACAAATTTTGTACTGCAAACAATACTATCTCAAAAATGAAAAGGCAGCCAATAGAATGGGACAGAATATTTATGAATCATGTATCTGATTAAGGACTTATATTCAGAATACATGAAGTACTCATAACTAAGAAATAAAAACAAATAACCCAATAAAAGCAGAAACAAATTATGTGAATGGCCTTTTGTCCAAAGAACATAGCTAATAACCATATCATTAATTATTAAGAAAATCATAGAGAAATACCACTTCATACACACTAGGATGGCTAAATAATAAAACAAGGATGAACTCTGAAAATTTTTAGTAAGAAAGCTAATCACAAAAGACCCCATATCATATGATTCCATTTCATTAGTATGAAATGTCCAGATTAGTAGGTGTTTTTTAGAGACATCAGGTAAATTAGTGGTTATTGGGGATGGGAAAAGGGATTTTTTTCTTAGGAGGTATGAAATGGTCTAACTGTGATGTTTTCAAAACATGTGGATATACTAAAATACATTTAATTGACAATTTAAATGAAAGAATTGTATGGCATGTGAATTATATCTCAATAATTATATCTCCAAATAATAAATATATCTCAAAAATTGTATCAAAATAAAAATTGATACATAGAATACAAAGAGTCCCCATACAGCATGCTTCCTTTTAGGTTACCATCTTATATAACCCACCACATGAATCAAAGCTATGAAATCAATCTTAGTCTGATATTATTAACAAGAGTACAATACTTATTTGGATTTCCTAATTTGTTTTTACACTAATTCTATCCCTCTCTCTCTCTCTTTTCCAGGATCTAATCTGGAATTCCCAAATGAATTTAAGTTTCCTCTAATAAGTGAAAATTTCTCAATCTTTCCTTATCTTTCATGACCTTAACAATTTTAAAGACTACTGGTAAATTTTTTGTAAAATTCCCTTAAATTTTGGGTTCTCTAGTGTTTACCTATGACTAGATTGAGTTACATATTTTGGGAAAAATGCCCCCAGATAATTCCAAAATGATGTGCTCTTGTCGGTGCATCATATGAGGGTAAGACATCAACATAACCGCTAATGTTAACTTTTATCACTTGGCTAATGTGTCTGCAAGTACTGTGCAAAGGAAAACTATTCCCCTCTCTTTCTTACTATTAAATATTTGGGGGATATTTTGATCTACTATTTCTGTTTAAGTTTACCCATTAACCTTAGCATCCTAAATGCGTTCTGCCTGTGACAATTATTGTGGTATTCTCGTGATGATATTCTATTTTCCTCATTTCTTCTATATTTTTAACCTGGAATTCTTAGTAAAGAAGAGTTATCACTACTTCCTTTAATTTATTGAGTTACCTAAATACATATGGACTAACAGGGTATAATCCAATCTGTCATTATTTACCTATGTATTTGTCCAAGGTATTCCAACACTGGTCACTGAGAGAACTTTCAAGTTAGCTTATGTGCCCCTTTTTATATGCCACCATTATTGTTTTTGTTCATTCTGAGTTTTTTTTTTTTTCTTTTACTTTGTGGCACCAAAGGTACTCCAAACTCATCTTTTAATTAATTCCCCTGCCCCAGTCCTGTAATCAACCAGTTATCCCAGGAACCCCGGTTCTTTTTATCAGCTAATTTCGATATTGATTTTTTTCAACTCCACTCCAGCACCACAATTTTTATTCCAGCCATCCCCTTTCCTTATTTGAAATTTCTTTCTCTGACAGTAAAAAAATCTGGTTCTCATTATCTGTAATATAATATTTGTTATTTATTTAATTCTATAATACAAATAAAGTAGTTTCAGGATTCCTAACCCATAAACCTATGTGAAAATATTCATTTAAAAAAACTAAGTTACTGGGACACCTGGGTGGCTCAGTTGGTTAAGCAGCTGCCTTCAGCTCAGGTCATGATCCCAAAGTCCTGGGATCGAGTCCGGAATCAAGCTCCTTTCTCGGCAGGGAGCCTGCTTCTCCCTCTGCCTCTGCCTGCCACTCTACCTGCTTGTGCTCTCTCTCTCTGACAAATAAATAAATGAAATCTTAAAAAAAAAAAAACCATAAAACTAAGTTACAGTGTTTGTGAATAGTCCTTTCTGTCTATAAATTTACAGAATCCACTTAAAATGTTTTTTTTAATTAATTAATTAATTTGACAGAAAGAGCAAGAGAGGGAACACAAGCCGGGGGAGTGGGAGAGGGAGAAGCAGGCTTCCTGCTGAGCAGGGAGCCCAATGTGGGGCTCGATCCCAGGATCCTGGGATCATGACCTGAGACAAAGGCAGACACTTAATTGACTGAGCCACCCAGGCACCCCTAAAACAGTTTTCCAAAGTCATTTAGGTCAACTCCTACATTTCTCTTCCTCCTCAGTATAAATAAGTTATTCATTTTAAATACAGTCAGAGTTATTTGTAACAATCTGTATTTTATCCTCCTCCCCCCCACCACATACTGCTAGATATATATACATATATTTTTGTGACATACCCTTCCATTGGTTATGATGAATACATAGAATTGTGTGGCTACCACAATAGTTTCATAACAAAAAAACCTGTATTCTAGCTTTTATAGATACCCTTTCCTCTTATTCCCAACAAACTTCAATTTTTTCATTGATTGAGAATCATTACGATTTCCAATTTTCATGATTGTGAATAAAGTTGCTATAATTGTTTGCGCACAGACTTTTGTACAATATAATTTTTTCAATTAAGAGGTGTAGGATTAAATTTGTGTAATTACTATTTATATAAGTGTAGGATTAAATCATATGGTAGATACACATTTATCTTTAAAACAAAGTATAAAGCTATTTTCCAAAATGACTGTACCATTTTATGAGAATTCCCATTACTCTTCATACTTGCTTACACTTGATATTGAAATATATTTAAGACATGGTAATATGTATGAGGTGATACTTTTGGTGGTTTTAATTCATATTTCCCTAATGATTAAATAATGTCCAGCACATGTCCACCTGCTTATTTGCTATTTCTTTATCTTTGGTGAAGTGTCTACTCAGATGTTTGCTCACTTTTAATTGGGCATGATGGATCTTAAATCGGGTTAAGTGGAACTAAAACCACCACGTGGGTGGAAGCACATATTACTGCTAAAACTGCAGTAGAGCATATTCTATAAAGTGGGATTTGGTATATTTAACAAAACTATATATGAATTTACACCTTGAAAAAGTACTCTTTCTTCCAGAAATTAACTCTGGATATATCCTGTACCAAACACACATACACGTTTATCATCAATGAAAGTATAACTTGCAATAATAATTGAATATTGATAACAATATTAAATACTCATTTATAGAAACCTTGTTAATGAAACTATAAAACTTCTATGCAATAGAGAAATACAATTACAAAAAACAATAAGAAATATGTGATATCAAGGATATATTAGTAAGAAAAAGTAGCAAGATGGTTAAGTATAAAAAGATATATAAAATATGAAATATAAAATCTGTTATTTAAGAAAGGAGAGAAAATGAAAATATATTTGCTTATGTTCAAGAGTAAACATAGGAAAGATAAATCAGAATCAAATGGAAATATTTAGTTATATAAGATGAGTGAGGATTGGATAGGCATGATAGAGAAATTTATAATTTTAATGTGGTTTTCAATTATATATATTTTGTTTTGATCATGATCCTATTTTACATATAAGATATTTAAATTAAATTAAAAATTAAATCATATTTTCATGAATTAGTCAAGATGTGGGAATTTCTAGACTCAATCCCTTCTAGGGAAAAAAACTACAACTGAGAAACAAAATTATTTATGCCAAATGACTTTATACCAAATTAATAATGTAACTACACAGAAAAAAATATAATTCAAGTAAAAGTTGAACCCAGTGGTCTGCCAGGATGCATAGTGTGAATCTATCCTATGGAAAAAAGAATTATAAAATATAAAATATCTTATAAAGGTTAACAGCTTTGTTTTTGATAATGGTATTACTGTAGTGTTTTGAAATTATTTTGGTTATAGGACAGAACAAATGAGTAAATATACTGATGGTTTTGGGGAGCCAAGTTTCTTACTTTGAGAAAAGAAAGTTACAGGAAATGGGGAAGACAAGGAAGAATGCTGTGATTTTTATATCTGAATTGGAAATACTAGTATGAATTCTCCATGTTTTAAAAATATGTATTTCTAATGTTGTACTCCAAAAGGATCTGAAGCTATGATATTCCAGTAGCATGTATCACCTATGTAGTGTTTACTGTCTGTGATTCTTTACTAAGGGAAATCAAGACCCTTTTAATATATGGCAAATTCCATGTCCAGGACAGGGAAAATTTAAGATGGACCTGGAGTACCTTGTTCTATCGGAAAGCAAAGATGTGTTAGGAGACTATGAATAATGTATAAATAATATATGGAAATGCTTGAAGTGGCTCCCAATTTTGAGGCAATTTGACTGTGAAAAAGTGCCACGTGGATTACAGTATATTAAAGAAGTCCATGAATTCACAGTGACACTTGAAAATTGGGAAAATGGGGGGGGGGTCTCTCCATAGAAGGACATTAGTTACCAAATGTAGAAAAAACAATGTAATTTTCAAAATTATCACTCCTTCAAATATTTCAGGTAACAAAGGGAATACAAGGACAACTTTATAATGGAGAGCTCTGGGGGATCCCATCTTATTCAAATATTCAAATTTAGCATTACCAATAATAAGATAAAAGGACATAGTATGCCTCCTAATGTGATGCACTGGAAAGTAAATTATGTCACTTTAGCAGCATTGTTAGAGAAAAAAAGAAATGCTTAACCTGAATCTAATCATGAGCAAAGATTCACTCAGACTGTGACATTCTACAAAAGAGTTGATCTCTTAAAATATCGTGTCATTAAAGACACACATATACACGCACAGTGAGACACTTTAAGCATTTCTATATTAAAGGATATGAAAGAGACATGACAAGCAAATGCAGTGACTTAATAACATACTGATCTTTTTTTAAGACCATTAAAGATAAATGAATAAGAATTTCTAGAATAAGCAAAGTGAATTAAATAAAATTTGTGCAAGGCCAATGATTATAAGAGTAATATAAATTAGAACAAAATATATCATTTAAAGTACTTCTTAATAAGTAGTGAGGATGTTTCTAAAGGGGTTCAGAAAATAGATCAGTTGATTTCTATTTATCTCCTTGTTAGCATGCATCTATTTATTGGAGATGAAATAAAATTGTCTATATTGAAGTTTTCATAACTGACTATATTTGTTTCTAAATTGTTTATAAGTGGTAGTAAAATTTAATAACACAAGAGCTAGATTTATCTGTATTTTCATGATTTAGTCAAGATGTGGGAATTTCTAGACTCAATCCCTTCTGGGGAAAGTAAAAATGAAAGTAAGTGCTCCAAAGGGAAACAAATAAATTAATGGAAATCAGAAAAAAACACTGCAATTTACTTTTAAATTAGAGAATGATAAGACTGTATGTATAAAAAAAGACTTTTTTCCCTTTAAATGAATATACTTTAATACAGAAAACAGTATATTCATCTTAACTAATATACATTCTATAATCTTTAGAGAAAATGAATGGTGATGTGTCAGCTACTAGCAATAAATAAATTTAGCAATATTACTTTATATTAATAAAATAAAATAATATCTCTCAGAATAAATATTTGTATTTATTGCTATCAATTTTTAAATCTATCTTAAGAACAAAAGGCAAAAACTGAAAACTATAAGTAGAAAGAGAAAGCTAAAATGGGATCTTGGCTATGTTGAGATACATACAGATAATAAATAAGGTGGAGAGTAAAGCTCTTATTTTCAAATAAGCCACATTTTATTTTTCAAAAACTTCTATTTAATGTGAAATAGTACCAAGATCTATATAAATAAAAATTGAATCTAATATTGAAATTACCAATTTAATTCAATATAGTATAATATTTGTTTGTAAAGATAAATTATAATTTTAATAAATTCCTATAAATTATCATTTTCACTTAGAATATTGGAAAGAGTATAAACATATTTAGTGTTAAATAAGAATGTGTAAAACTATACATATGTGCATCTGTGTGATTTTTAGGATACCTCATTTTCAAGTGGCCTGAATTATTTCAAGCTCCAGGTATATCCCTTTTAAAATGTTTGTCCCTCTTTTACCTGGATAATTGCACTCATAAAGCTATAATATCAACTTCTCTGTAATGTCTTCTGTGATTCATTAAAAAAAAAAGATTACTCTCATTACTAAAGTCTCATAATATTTGAATATATTTTTTATTATCATTTAATACTATCTTTCGTTGTTCACTTCAGTTATGTGTCCAGGAGAGAAATTTATAGACTGACAATTTAAAAAAAAAAGGATAATTTACTGGAAATATACATAATTATGATAAGGTAACATTTACAAGTAAATCATCAGTCCAAGAACTCTTGTATCTGGGCATATCACTAATGTGGATCCTTGATCCAGTGTCAGCCACACATTCTGCTGAGTTTTAGTCAATTTATTTCCTGAGGATACAGTCACCTTTGATTAGCCAGGTCAGGGCCAATAGTCCCTAGATGCAATACTTTTCAAATTATTTACAGAATATCCACAGTAGCCCTTAATGGACCGTAATCAATCAGCAAGGACAGTATATAGATGGAGAATCCCATGGTCCAAGCTTGATGTTAGATTACAGTACAGGAATGGAGTTTGTTTGCATGCGTATGTGGTTTGTACGCACAAACCATACAAACCATGCTTTGTATACTTGGTTTGCATGCTTGCAAGGACATGTGTTAGCCACTAAGCAGGTCTTTGTCAAAAGTAAGTGACACTATTTTACAATATTTTATACTTTTCTTCCCCATGAGAGTATGAAAGTTAGAAAAGCAGAAATTGTATATTCTTCATTTTATATGCTTTGCTCATTATAGTGACATGTATAAAAACATTAGTGAATAAATGAATAGTATATTTCAGGGCTATTAACCATCCTAGTTAACTGAGAATATAAAAATAAGTAAAATGGTTATAAAGATAGAAAACTAATACTATTGTGATATATTTCATTAAAGAGAGCCACAACCTGAATATATTTTTTATTTTAAAATCTCCTTTAAGAAATGTGGCAATCTAATAAATATTTATTCTTAACAAGATACTACAGTCATCTACTTTAAAAAAAAACAATAACTTAATTTTTCAAGTGGAGATACTAACACTTAGAATACTTAAGAATGTGCTTAAAGATACATGGGTAAAAATTGCCAAATAAGAATTGCAACACAGGTCTTCTTTCTCTGCACCTTTAAACTTCAAGATAGAACATTGTAAGGTCTTAGCTGGTTAAAGTGAGTGCATTATGAAACAACTACTAAATGTACTTACAATATTGATAGGAATAAACATTAACTGCTATGAGTAAAATGTAAGCAATATCAATCATCACAAAATTAAAAGTCAAGTTTATATAATAGGGCCAAAGGCATAAATACCACAATAATATCCAAGGACTACATTAAAATGAGACATAGTTAATTTATTTTCAGCGTAAGAAGAAAGGAAATTATTTACTTTTTTTTTAAGGGACAGTTTGGGGTAATATTTCAATATATTTAGAAAAGAAAATGGCCTGAACACTGAAATTAAAATATTCAGTTAACTAGAAAAATATACTTAATTTGAATACCTCATTCTATGTTAGAAACATATAGCATAACAAGTTAATTTATCTTTCAAAATGGCACTTTTATGAAAATGAAGGGGAACTCTATGAATAATTGTGCAGGACAGCAGGTGTAAACCAAGCCTATCCCCAGCAACCATGGCATACATTCACCCCAGTAATAACTATGTATTTTCTATATATTTTAGGGATGCATAATATTTACACATCTCTACATTTTAAATAAATTAGGGATGGGTGGATTTTTTTTAGAATTTTTTTAAATTAAATCATTTTAGTTTTTGTTGAGATAGAGATAAGCATTATCTTTAATAGCAATCAATCATTTTATTTGGGAAAAGCATATTTTAATAAAACCCTACATTATGTTTTATATAAACATAGTCACACTTCTATCTCATCATGTGGAATTTGAGATACTGAAAAATTCCTTTTTATAACATTTTACAAGTTCTTCATATTTAAAATTGGTAAATAAAACATTTTTGTGGAGTATTAGGTTAATTTATCACTTGGTTACCAATCCCGAGACTTTGCTGACTGGCTACGGTTACCAATATATTTTATATATCATTCATTGGTTTCAAAAGACAGATGTATTGAGAATTCAATAAAGATGATACACGGGCATGCATATAATCTTTATGCTAAGCTGTATTGCGGTCTCCATTAAATGCTTTCTTTATTAAAATAAAGGGCCCTTTCTTACCCAACCTGCACAGGTAGGTATAAGTAGGCACTCTTAAAACCAGCAAAAGAGACTGGAAACACTCTGTCAGAGTTTCAGAAAGGAAATTTGGGCTTGCCTCTGCAGTCATTGTATCCTGCGAGAATTGTTTGTTGATTGTGTCATGGGACAGCTTTTTCTTATGGGTCAAGATGTGACACAGCTCCCCAACAGATTCAGCCTATGAGAGCAAACCCAGTCCAAAGGACAACAGTCTGAACTCCTGCACCCTAGGAAAAAAAAAATGGTGCAAGAGTGGCATTTTGATGTACCTTGCTGAGGCACACTTCAACAACTTCAAGGAAGTCTCTGCATAGGGAGATGCAGATTGATTCCTTATCAAGATGCAATACAGGGAATCTGACAGAAATTGCAAACTCACAATACCTCCAGAGTGTCAGATTGTTTCACAGAATAGCAGAGAAGCTGGGCTTATACATGTATTTTTATTTCATTAACATAATGTAAGTACATAGAAATGCACCTACTATTTCAAGTAAAAACTATCAGGAAAGGAATGTAAAGAAATTGCTATGAGAATTTAGGACATGGAGAGATGATTCCAGATTTAAGATCACGGTAGAATTCACTTGGAAGATCAAGTTTAATACGAGCTTAAATAATGAATAAAAATTGACTATATAGTTGTGGGGTGGAGAGTGGAAATATTACAGACAATATTGTCTAATGTATGAGCTCTGCTACTTTCTTAATAAGAGAAACCAATTTTTGGGGGGGACAGCAATGAACAACATTTAAAATACAGCATGTAAAGATGCCCGTTACAATGGAGGTTGCATATAGGAATTGATTCTGAATGGCCTTCTGGGATTAAATGAAAAGTGAGTATGGGCTCTGGGGATGGTGGGGGAGGAGGAATAAACAGTGAGGAGTCAAAAACAACAGTGGGAATACCAAGGTGTTATTAATAGACACAGGAAACATGGTGAAACAAGTTTGGAGGCTAAGATTACTTGAGGTTTGAATGTTTAAGTTAATGGCACATATATGACATGTTTTGTAAGTAATAATGAACTGCAGGCTATTTTATCAATAAAAACAAATTAGAATCAAGGCAAAAGTGACAAGATAAAGGTATGGATGTCATCATGAATTAACTGTTCATCGAAGATGGACATTCACTGTAATATTTCAAAGTAGTAGATAAAGAAGGACTTGAAGTCATTAAAGTACTGAATCAAATTTTAGTAAGGATAAAATAAGGCAAATCTATTAATGAAGTCAGTCTATTTTAGCATAACCTTGAAGCATTTTCTTTAGAATTGTTCGGGTTTCAGAATGTGTATTATTTTAACTTGATGACTTTGATTCTTTTGAGGGAGTCTTTCTTCTAATAATTACTTCCAGCATAAGGAAATTTAAATAATTGTTCACCAAAGCAATTAAATCTGCAAAAATGCAAGAGCACACACTTTTATTGGTCAGACTGCAATTGTTGAGCGTGTGCTGAGACCTAGGCACATTGACTCAAAGAAAAGATTATCAGTCCTTCAAAATTTGATGTTTAAAAATTCAAAAAGTTTGATTTCGTGCTTTTAAGAGCTTTCTATGAATGAGTTTGCCCTGATCTGCCAGTCTAAAAACAATGTAAAGGCCCAGAAAGGGAGGTTTGGAATACACATTTTTATTTTATTTTATTTTATTTTATTTTAAAGATTTTATTTATTTATTTGAGAGCGAGAGAACATGAGAGGGGAGAAGGTCAGAGAGAGAAGCAGACTCCCCATGGAGCTGGGAGACCAATGTGGGACTTGATCCCAGAACCGTGGAATCATGACCTGAGCTAAGGCAGCTGCTTAACCGAATGAGCTGCCCAGGCTCCCACTATGTACTTTTTCCTGATCACGTATCATCAACGTAATTTTTGGACAAATGGCAATCTAAAAATGATCTGGGATGGTAAATGTTTTAACATTTAAAAATTTTAGGGGCGCCTGGGTGGCTCAGTGGGTTAAAGCCTCTGCCTTCAGCTCAGGTCATGATCTCAGGGTCCTGGGATCATGGCCTGCATTGGGCTCCCTGCTCAGCAGGGAGCCTGCTTCCTCCTCTCTTTCTGCCTGCCTCTCTGCCTACTTGTAACCTTGCTCTCTCTGTCAAATAAATAAAATCTTTTAAAAAATAAAAAAATAAAAGTAATAAATAGAATTGTATCTATAGAACAATAACATTTTTATAAATGAAAAACTCAATTGCACATAAAGCATTCCATTTTCTTTTTTTTTTTTTTTTAAGTTTCCGTTTATTTATTTGGAAGAGAGTGAGAGCATCAGAGGGGAGATGGTAAGAGGGAGAAGCAGACTTCCTGCTGAACAGGGAACCCGATCCAGGACTTGATTGTGGGACGCTAAGCTGAAGGCAGTCACTTAACCAACTGAGCCACCCAAGCGCTCAGCATTTCATATTTTCAAATATAACACATGCTGAATGACACATTTAATAAACATGGTTCTTAAAATATAGAGAACTCTACTTTTTCATTATAAGCGTTAATTTTGTAGAAATAAATTATACCTTTTGAAGAATAACAGATGCAAGAGATCAACATACCTTTTATAGTTATAAGCCCCTGTTTTGTGGTGCACTTAAAGTTCATATACAATATATCTTCACCTAGTATTTATCTATCCATACAGCTTTACGTATCTTTTAACAACACTTAATTTATGCTTTAACATTTTGAGTTGAATTTATGTTGCCTTAGTCTTGGTATCACACATTTAATTCAGTTTGTAAATGTTGGGATTCTTGCCAATGCTAAGAACAATTAGGTTACTTAAACTAAGTGATAATTTCCTAATTAATTCAATTAAATACTCATTTAAGTGTACTTGGCTTGGGGGAGTATAATGTTAAAAATCTATAGCTGGACTTGTAATCTGGCTGTGTGCCTAGAAATACTTAACTGTGATATTAAGTAGTCACATGACTAACTGGGAACAAATGGTAAGAAATGTTAACCCATTGTGTCTAAGAGCAGAAAGCTAATACATTGAGTAGGAGAGCTAAATTTGTCTTTCACTCATAGTTTAAAACCTTAAAAAATATGTGAAGTCTAAAACACAAAGATTGAGATTTGGAGCTCGTCTTACAGAATAGAATTTGTTGTAAATGAGTATCACTGGGAGTCCAACCTGGAGTTAGATATTTGCATGCAGGGTGCTTACTGGGCAATCCTTGGGGCTGACACCAGTGAGGGAGTGAGTGTTGGAAAGTAGCAGAGTGGATTCTGGAGTTGGCATGACCCTACAGAATTGTCCCATACTGAGCCCAGGAGGCGAGACATTTATAACCAGTCACTCGTGCAGACTGTTTACCTCAGGGCATTTCCCTGGGTCCTGGTAGCAGCCAACATCTCCAGCACCTGAGGAAATGATTGCTGGAAATCTAGGAGATGTATTTTCTGAATACAAGTTTTTAAATCCTGTAGAACATTTTGAATATAATAATAACTATTAACACTACTCGTGCTTTAAATTAAAAGATTTTCAAATTTAAATTCTAGTTTTTCTCAAGCCAAAAATTTTTACCTTTTCTTTAACTTTCCACAACTCTAGTAAATAAAAATAATCACATTCAAATTTTTTCATTAAGCAATATACTCCAACATCTTTATGAAAAATAGCCTATCTAAGATTGAGTCTATTTCTGAATTCTCTAATCTACTTAATTGATCTATAAATCTATCCTCCCAAAAATACCATGACTTGATTATGATAGCCTTTCTCTAAGTGCCAAAAACAGGGGTATAATTTCTCCACGCTTATTTTCCTTTTGTTTTGGCTACTCTAGATATTTTGCCTTTACATATACACAAATATTTTAAAATTAGCTTTCCATCTTTAAAAAAATCTATGAGCATTTTGAAAGGACTTATACTGAATTTATCGATCAATTGGAAGAATTGTCATCTTAACAATATTGAGACTTCCAATACTTAAAGCCGTACATACCTCTCCTTTTAATTTGTATCCTTTAATTTTCCTTCATGGGATTTTGTAGCATTTAGTTTATAAGTGCAATACTTAAATATACATAATGTTTGCAAGTATAAGTCATCAAAACTATGAACACTGAATATTGGTACCAAGAGCAGATAAAATTATTGATTTTAATGTGTGTTTCTTTATCAACCTCTCAAAGGTCAATTATTTTTATCACTTGCTATTGCATTAAAATTAGGTAATATAAGCAGCCTCGTTTATATATCTTGTTCCTCAGCTTGAATATCTGGAGTGGATAATATGGCTGACTTCTTTCCCTAGGTGGTCTTCACATGGAATTACATCCTCTAGGAAGATAGAACAGATTTGCTCAAAAGCTGGCAGTACTGTAAGAGATTTATCAAGGTTATTTGCACTATGCTTTCTGATTTCCTATTGGTCAAAGTCATAGCCACACCCTGAGTAATCTGGAAGGAAATTACACAAGAGCATGGACACCGGAAGATGTGGTGTCACAAATTATGCCCAAATCTCAGTAGTTTATAACAAAAAAGTTCTCTTCCTTATTCATATTGTATATCCATTATGGTGTGGCTGTAGCTCTACTCCACGACATCACTCTGTGAATCTAATGGACAGAATAGTCCCAATCTCAAATTTCACTCATATTTCATAGGCCAAAGCAACTCACACATATTTTAACATGGAACATTATTCTACCTTGCAAGAGGGATACTTCATACCAAATATGTGTATGTTGTAACACTGTATAACATGGTTCATACTCTCCTTAACACTTGACCAGATCTAATTTATTAATGTTTGGCTATCTAGATGCAATAAAATGGTATCACTTATTTATGGTATTAATGGTTTTTATGCCTTGCTTATTTTTATTAGGTTTCTATCTTTTGCTTATAAATTCTTTATTGTTTTTTGTTATATGCTTAAAAATATATATTGAAATATAGTTGATACACAATATTATATTAGCCTCAGGTGTACAATACAGTGATTCAACAGTTCTATACCATTCCTCAGTGCACACCAGGATTAAGTGTAGCTACCATCTCTTGCCATACAGCACTATTATAATATTGTTGACTATATTCCCTATGCTGTACTTTTCTGCCATGACTTGTATGACTTATAACTGGAAATGTGTAGCTCTTAATCTCTTCATCTATTTCACTCATCCCCCAATCCACTTCCCCCGACAACTAACAGTTTATTCTCTGTATTTAAGATTGTTTTGTTTTTTAGATTCCACGTTTAAGTGAAATCACACATTTATCTTTCTTTGTCTGATTTATTTCATTTAGCATAATATCCTCAAGATCCATTCATATTGTTGCAAATGACAAGGTTTCTTCTTTTTTATATCTGAGTAAATGTTCTATGATATAGTGATATGTATGTGTGTGTGTATGTATATATACATATGTATATATCACTCCTTCATCCATTCATCTATCAAGGGACATTTGTGTTACTTTCATATCTTGGCTATTGTAAATATTATAAATAATCCTGCAATAAACATAGGGATGCATATATCTTTTTGAATTAGTGTTGTCATGTCTTTGAGTAAATACCCAATAGGGGAATTACTGGATCGTATGGTATTTTTTTCTTTTTTTGAGGAAAGTCCATAGTGTTTTCCATAGCAGTTGTGACAATTTACATTCCCACCAACAATGAGTGATGGGTTCCTTTACTCATCCTTGCCAACATGTGCTTTTTTTTTTTTGTCTTTTTGATACTAGCAATTCTCACTTGTGTGAGGTGATACCGTGATTTCGATTTGCATTCCCTTGATGATTAGTGATGAATAAATTATATAATTCTGATATCAATTTTTTTCAGATATATGGGTTTACAAATATCTATTAAATTTATAATGTATTTTATTATTAAGTTATTGGATTGCTTTTATTATGGTTTTTCATGGCTTGCACATTTTTGATCTGTTATAGTATCTTTCTCTAACTTGAATTTAGATTGCTGTGGATTGTTTGCAAAAAACATGATTACAATTATTCCTCTCCTTGAATCATGACTTGCAATGTGACTTTGTATTTGCTCCCAATGAAGGTTGACTGTATATCCCCACTTCTTAAATCTGTGCTGTCTTAAATTGCTTTGTTAGTTTGAAAGTTATACTATGAATTCCATATCAAGGCATTAAGAAGCTTTGAGTTCTCCCAGTCATTTTCTTGGAATCCTGCCTTTCTGCCACATGAACAGTCTCAGGTTAAATGCTACATGTTGACAGATATGTAGCTTAATCACACCCAGTTGCCCCAATTAATATCTCTAACCAACCTCCAAAAGCAGAACCACTTAGCTGACCAGTGGCTGACTGCAGATGCACTGAGTTTAACTAAAATAAGAACCAACCATTTGTGTCCAGCCCAAATTTCTGACCAAGAAAATCATAAACCAAATGCATGATCTTGCTTAAAACCACTTAGTCTTGTTTTGTTTGGTATACAGTAAAAAATGACCCCATATCCTAAAGACATTCTTCTGTATCTTCACATTAAAATTTTATAGATTGTCGTTTTTAACTTAATGACTGGACATAAAATGTAGTGGGCAGGGTTGTGTAGAGATCTAGTTTTCTTCCCACATTCTCTACCACCTATCATTTAATTATCACATGCATTATACTGCAACGCTACACTTGTAATATAAGGAGTACATGTATTTCTGAGTCTTCTTCTGGATGCTCCCCATTTTTTTGTGGATCCATTTGTCTTATCCTGAATCCTTCTACATAGTCTTAACATGATTATAAAATATTTGAGATCTGGTAGAAGAGTTACCTTAACGTGGTCTTTATTCTTCTTCAAGACTATCTTGGTTATTATTAGATCTTGAATTGTGTCAAATCCACTCCACGATTATTTATTTGTTGTAATTTCATCAGGCTTCTGAATTAATATGGGGAGAATTGTTTTATTTACAAACTAAGGGGAAGGATTTTAATGTTTCACTGTTAAATACGACATTTGCTTTAATTATTTACATACTCATTCGAATGTCAGGTTAAAGAGGCTCTGTTTCATTCTTAATTATAAAGGTTTTCATGTGTAAGTCTTCAAATCAGTGTTAATACGTAACATGTTGGATGATAGACTTCAAAATAATCATAAATGTAACTTTCTATTTTCAGTTTTCCATTAGATTCTGGCCATTTGGAAATCAATTTTTAACTTTTTATATCATAGATTTAAAATCACAAATTTGGGGGCACCTAGGTGGCTCAGTTGGTTAAACATCTGACTTTTAATTTTGGCTCAGGTCATGATCTCAGGCTCCTGGGGTGGAGCCCCATGTCCAGCTCTGTGCTCCATGTGGCATCTGCTTGTCCCTCTCCTTCTGCTCTTCCCTCCACTTGTGAGCTCTCTTTCTCTCAAATAAATAAATAAAATCTTAAAAAAAATAAAATCACAAATTTGAAAACATAATAGGAAAATAACTAAAACCTATACAATATTTTGTTTGCATACTCAGAAACAAAAAAAAAAGGATAGTGTTTCCCCATGACAATTGCAATGAAGTCCAAATGATAATATCTCTTTTCTTAAGTAGGTTGTAAAATCTAGTTTAGCTCTTATAACACCAACAACAATAGTAAAGCAGGAAAAAAGGTACCATTAACAGGGAATAAACAAAGCAAATCAGAAAAAAGAAATTTTTCTTCCTCTATTTTCTGATATGTCTTGGGATGCCTGGGTGGCTCAGTCTGTTAAGCTTCTGCCTTTCTCTCAGGTCATGATCCCAGCGTCACAGGATCTAGTCCAGCATCATGCTCCTTGCTCAGCAGGGAGCTTGCTTCTCCCTTTGCCTGCCACTCCCCCTGCTTGTGCTCACTCTCTACTGTCTCTGATAAATAAAAATAAAAACAAAACAAACAAAAAGCCTTTATTTTCAGATACATCTTTAAATCAATATTAGTTGGTAAAAGTGGTAAAAGTCAAATTCTGCTTTTTATACCAATTTTAGAGTGCAAAGAAATATAACAACTTCTAAAAGACAGTTTTTCTAAGACATTCACAATCTAGTCAGTATATACATATAGTTAGTAGTATGTACACTTCTATACATAAATGAAATGAATCAAGGGAGATTGGGACTTGGTGAAGGTCACAAATATATTACTATATTTTATATTTATATGTGAAATGTGTTTATCACATTTAAAATGTTTAGGAAATATTCTATATTCTATGTTGATTAAGGAATAATTTCCCGGTAATCTTCTATAGTGGAAGCAGAATAAATGTTGACCTCTCTGAACTGCACTACCAATGTATGAATAATAGTGAACAGTCAGAAATCGAACTTATGCAATGGAGATGCTGAGTCACAGCTAAAAAGTGATATATGAAACTCTTAATGGCCCTCAGCAAGACTATCTCTTTTTTCTTGTGCCAATAACCCAAAAGATGAAATGTAACTTACTGTGAAGGACAAAAATAAAGGTGTCAGATATGATATGTTAGTCCTGAAAATGAGGAAAAAGGGCACTTTTTTGAATATCATATTAATAAAAATGATTAATTCCTCTCATCCCTTCTCCACCATATCTAGAACAGTAATTTCAATGCATACAAATCCAGAGGTTTTGGACGGTATCAGTCATTTTTCTTCACAAAATGGATTCATTGTAACTGAGTTATTCAGTTTTGGAGGCACTAATGACTCACTGAATTGTTTTGTTTACAAAATGGTATTTCTATCACTGAAAAAAACAATGACAACCTAAATTTTTGTTCATCAGAGCTACTACATATGACCAATTGACAAAGAAAAATTACCTCATCGTGTGACTTAGGATAAAGCATTCTTCCCTCTATAAAATATTTCCTAGTTTCCAAATTTAAAGGAAATATATAAGGTTATATAAAATTGATCAAAGTTTTAGGCAGTGTTCCATAAATGTACTTATGTCATACATTAATAGCAATAGATTAAGAGGTTAGAGTTACCACATGAGAATTCTAATTTACCATAATCAATCCTAAGGCATTTTTCACCTTAACAACAACAAAATAGCTTAAAACACAATGAAGCAGGGATTCTGAGAGAACAATGACCTGAAATTGTCTCCTTTCCTTTACAGTAAAAACATACTCTTCTGAGTCAAATGACAATTTCAGTTAACAGGCATAAGAAGTCTTGAATTCTAGGTAAAAGGGACTGTTAATTTGTTTTCTCCTCCATTTTTCTGAGTGGTTGCCTGGAAAACAGTTTATAGAGGTCTCTTATTTATCCCCAATGGAAATTTTAACAATATTTAACAGTAATATCAAGTAGTTTCACTAACTCACAAAAGTAATTTTGTTGTGGAAGTTCTCCGGTGACCGAGAAACTCAAGCAGCATGCAGAGAGCTGGGAGAACACAGCTTTACTAATGCCGGCAGACCCAGAGGGATCCTTCCCAAAGTCTGAGCACCCGGCTATGATTGGGGCGGATATTTAGAGGTAAACTAGGGACTTTTCATGGGGTCTTTCTGTCGACTGGCTCAGGGCCATGCCGAAGTTCTTAAAGCTATGCGGGAGCCATCTGGCGGAGGAGTGCTGAGTCATCCCTGGGGGTTTCTCCTCTCAACGAGGCAGCCATTTTAGATTACTTTTCTGCCTCAAGTTGAGTGCCGTGGCCGAATCCTCTCTCTTGGAAAATACATGAAACACAGAGAGATGGGAATGTTCCTTTATGTACATGACTGGGGAATACAGTCTACCTTATTCTTCTGGTAGTTGGGTTTCTACCACTGCAAGACCATCACAAATTTAACTAAAATTAAACCTCAACACATAGGCAAAGAATAGTAACAGCAATTGAAAAAGAGACCAAAGAGCATAAATGAGAGATAGTAATACTAGTCGACATAAATATTAATAACAAATGTATGACAATGGGAAACATAGCCATAGGTATATAATAAAGAATGTATTCTTACACATTGAAAAGAGAAAGACAAAATGTAACAGAACATATTCATCAAGCGACATGCATAGGAAATTCACCAAAAAAATCCAAATCATTAAACAGAGTAGTATTCAGGAAAATGGAAATAAAGGTATTAAATGTTGACTCATTATTATCTTTTTAAAAAACATTTCACATGTATCAAATCATTACATTTTATATGTGCCAAACTTAAAAATTAAAAAAATACAGGTGTTATTCTTTTTGGAGATTAGTAGAAAATGACACTCATATATTGCCTGTAAGAATGTGAATTGTTTTTAAGAGAAGCAAATAACGCCAAATAGAATTTATTTACTTAAATTAAGAAAAATAAATATTAAATTAAAATAGTATTTTTCTGTCAAACACACATCCTATACCAGGATATCTACTCCATAGAAATAAAACACCATTGTATGGTGACATATGATTCAAAAGATTAATTGCAACCATTTGTAGTGCATAGAAAAAGTGGAAATAAAGTAAATACTATTATAGGAAGGATAACTGAGTAAATTGTGGTATATCTTCATTTTGAAGTATTACTCTATCCTTAAAAATAATTCTACATAAACCAGTAGACCTGAAAGTATTTCCATAAAATATTATACAATGAGAATAATAAAAAAAAAGATTGTGAAAATGATTCCACTTAAAAGACATAAGATAATTAAAAACACTATGTATTATCTATATAATTAAAATATATTTATGGAGGCTCCTTACTAGATAGTTTATATGAGTTACTTGATAGAGTATTGGTTGAATAAAAGTAGGAGTTAGCAAAGAGAAGAAACAAAAAGGAAAAAAAAGTACCATACAAAAAATTAGCAAGTCTGGTATTTAAATTTATGTTAAATATGTATATTAAAAAAACAATTTGCACAGCAGATGGCTTTGAGATAGCTCATTTTAAATATTTGCTGATACTCATTTAATTAGGCAAATGTGGAGATGTGGGGCGCCTGGGTGGCTCAGTGGGTTAAAGCCTCTGCCTTCGGCTCAGGTCAAGATCTCAGGGTCCTGGGATCGAGGCCCGCATCAGGCTCTCTGCTCCGCAGGGAGCCTGCTCCCTCCTCTCTCTGCCTGCCTCTCTGCCTACTTCTAATCTCTCTCTCTGTGTCAAATAAATAAATAAATAAAATCTTTTAAAAAAAATGTGGAGATGTGGCCTTTTAAAATTCACAGTACACTTGAAGAATAAGCCAAAAAATGGTTTTTGATAACCAGAGGGGCAGTGAAAGTAGAAAGTGAAACTCCAATTTGACTACTTAAGTGGAACTGGCCAATGATGAAATACATTCTCATGAAATTTACACATTAGTACATAACCAGGGGGCATCATTTATGTGAGCCCCAGTCTACTTACAAAGCTGTAGACTACTAAGATCCAAGTCATCATGAGGCCAGGAATCGAAACCTTAGGCAGAATTAATAATTAAGATAAAGGCACAATATAGTAGAGAAAGAAAACGAAAACATGGAAATTTGTTTAGGTCACCTCTGGCACCTGCATTTTTAAGAGACTGAACTGCTTTTCAAAAAAGGAATCCCCTAGTTACAGTAACTCAAGCTGCCATGTATGGGCCAGGGATATTATAAAGATGGCTTTGTTTTGGAGAAAGATCTTAGATTTGATATATAATCAGAAAGATGATGGGGCACCTGGGTGGCTCAGATGGTTAAGCATCTGCCTTCAGCTCAGGTCATGAGATTGAGGTCATGAGATCCCAGGGTTCTGGGATGGAGCCCCAATGTTGATGGCTGTTTCTCCCTCTGTGCTCTCTCTTTCTCTCTCAAACAAATAAATAAAATCTTTAAAAGAAATGAAAGAAAGATGAGAGAGGGAGAGAGGGAAGGGGAAGAAGGAGGAGAAAAAAGAAAAGTTAAAAGAAAGAAATTCTTATTGTGGTATTTAAGGCCAAAGTTCTGGAAAGTCAGAAAGTAGAATTGGGCTGTTGATCTCCAGACACCAGGCCTGCTTGGCACCAGTTTCTTTGTTAAATCAAAAACCTAACAACAGAGTCTAAATTATGAATTTTTTAGTCAAAAACAAACATACAAACAAGGCATACAGTTGGGATTAGGGACTAATATAACCTTCCTGCTAAATTTAAACATATGCAGCTAAACAAAATATACCCAAAGTTTTTTTTGGATTTGAAAAAGTTTTAATAATATATGTGAATGTGTTTGGGGTGCCCAAGCATTGAACTTCCAGTTGGATTGGAAGTAGAGGAAGCCAAGTGCACCAAGGAGTCCTTTAAAGGAGACGCAAAGACTTAAAGGCTCTTTTAATACAAATTTATATAACTTACACTAAAAATGAGTGCTAAAATATATTTAGTGCCTATGTGCAAAGTATCTTTCTAAGCCATTTATTTAGATTAACTCATTTTATCTGGCCATATCCCTAAGACGTAGGTACTATAATCATCCATATTTTATAGACAAGAAAACTGAGGCACAGTTAAATGAATGGACCTAGGTCATATATCTAACACTTCATGGAGTTAAAATTCAAACCTAGGCAAACTGGCTCAAAATTATGAGTTTTTTACTATTACAGTGAATTCCATCCCCCATGGTGGCAAAAAATCAGATGGAAAAATAAAGTGTATTTAGAGAAGGTACAGATGTGATACAAGAGAAAGACAGAGAAAACCTCCTCTTTCTGCCCAGGGTATTTTAGGTGAACAGAGCAGTGTTGGGGACAGAGAGCAGATCAGTCTATCCTAGCTTCCTCACTTGGGATTCCAAAAAGATAAGCAAGAGGGTCAAGACATTGGAATGGGGAAGGGGCAGTCTAAGTGCATAGCTCCTCGCATGTATACCTTGTGGATATGCCAGCTTTCTAGAGACCAAACAGGGAAGCAACTAGCCTGAGGCAGTGACAATTGTGCCACAATGGTATTGGAAAATGAATGCATAGATAAGACAAGTAAGTGAGCCTGACTTGCCACAGATGGATGAAACAAGAATGAGATTCAGAAATCACTGAAGCGTTGCTGAGGGTATAATGAAATGCAATCAGTCAGGATCCAGTAAAAGTCTTAAGTCACAATGCACAATGAATATGTCACATGTAGCAAATTCAAGATGCAGACAATCATCAAGTCCAGGGATTCCAACAATGAGGGTTAATATAACCATCCAAAAGACAAAAGGAGTCATAATTCAGAGATCATCATCCAAAAAAGTAATCCTATCAGACATTTCCTAACAAACACTGAGCAGCTCAGAAGATAACACAAGGATTCATGGTCCTTGTCTCCTTCCCCTGCCAAGATTCCGGACCTCTCCATTAAAACAAACAAATAAGCAAAAACATCATTACAGAGAGGAAAAATGATTAGGTCTAAGTGACAGAGCTTTTACCTGAAAAAGATGAATCTATCAAAAAGAAACTATTTAAACTAAGAAGCACTAAGATCCTGCATAATGCAAAGTTTGAAGGATTCTATTTATTGTATCCACCTTCTGAATAGCCAGGTGTTGGGTCATGAGAAGATTAGCATACCTAAGTATATGGAGAAGCTATATTTATTTTATACACCAGAGTGTGATGTGAATAACAGCTGCAGTCTTGCTGTATATATCTGAGCACACAAAGTTATATGCTGGGAGCCGCATAGGCCTCTCTGGCTGACAGTCACAGCATGGAAACGGCAGCGTTTGCACAGCTCCTGCCAAACAAAGCGAACCTGGTATCTCCTCCCACTACTTCTGATCCCTATTTTAGGATTAATCCTGTTACTTACAATTAGGCCTCTAGGCATTCCTAACCAGACGGAGATTGTCAACCAAAACCATATACATAGAATCAGACCCGTAGCCCCACAGCAAGGACTTTAGATCCTATCTCTCTAACAGTTCCTCCTGATGTTATCTCCTTGAGTTCTTGCAGATCAGGAGGAAAAATTTTAAGACATCTTCACGCCTTGAAGCTAGGAATTAGTTCTGCCCGAAGAAAAGGAGCTTTATCTAAAGATAAGGCACAAGCAAAAGCAAAGCCCTGGTTACTACAGGTTCCCTTAGTACTTGTAGTAAGTTATGGTTCCCTCCTCCAGTCCTGCATTCCATGACTAGCCTTGCGACACCCACTCCAACTTTCCCTATACCAGTGTTTACAAGGAAGATGCAGATGTAATAGTTAAATACAAAGGCAGGAAGGGCAAACCCATTAAGGGCTATACTACTTAAAATAGATAATCTGTCTCTGTCCTGGCCAGGGGGATTGACGCATAGGAAAAAATGCAAAAAATGTCTTTTGCCTAATCAAAGTGCTTTGTATCTCTAAAAGTAATTAATCTTAAAGATCACGCACTTGTTGTGTCAGGTACTGGCCGACTCACTGCCTATAAATAAAGATACTGGGACCAGCGGAGTAGAGATGCCTGTTTGGTGATCAGAAAGAATCTCATGGCTCTCTGATTTCTCTCCACCGACACCGTCCATCCTTCGGATCCTTCGGGGACCCCTGGACCTACTGGAGCTGGACTCCAGCAGTTATATTTTACAATAAACATTTAGAGGGTACCAGGTGGCACAGTCATTGGGTATCTGCCTTTGGCTCAGGTCATGATCTCAGGATCCTGGGATCGAGCCCCGCATTGGGCTCCCTGCTCTGTGGGAAGCCCGCTTCTCCCTCTCTCACTCCCCCTGCTTGTGTGTCCCTCTCTTGCTGTGTTTCTCTCTGTCAAATAAAATCTTTAAAAAAATAAAATTAAATTAAAAAACATTTAGGCACATAAATAACTGGTGACTGGTATGCTTAGCAACTGCAACCATTTTTTTCCTCAGTCCTTCAAAAGGTCTAATATAAACAATATTACCCTAAGACTTCTAATTTTACCATTTCAAGCTCTATTCTAGGAAGTTAAAGAAAATGATCGTATTAATGTATCTTCATACTGGATTATCAGCAATAAGAAATAATGATGACATAACATTATGGTTTTATAGTCTGAAAACTGCTTATCTCTATCCCATGCATAATTAAGAGATAAATGTGTACCTCATATTTAGCCAAAACAGTTATAGACCACATGGGGGACTTCATGTGTGTATGTATGCCCATTTCACCACACTACAAGTGGAAAACTATGTAAATAAAGCATAACACGTAAATAAGGCGTGTAAACTTGGATCTATCATGTCTGTGTATCTGTATAGAACATTCATCTCTTAGGTGGGAAGGCAACCACCACCTCAATATTAAGTGTAGGCATGGAGTAAGCTTTACATAATAGCGGTGCTGAGGTAAGATGAGGCATGCTATCAGGTGAGGCTCCCATAGAGAAGCATTCATGAATCAGAAAGATTTGGACTCATTATAGGTTTTATTCCAAAAGAACTTTGTTTTAGGTTTCTACCTACTTAAAAAATAAACATAATTGAGATAAATCAGGGGAGTTACATATTTGCATGATTTACCTGGAGACCTTTCGGGAATTGGAGAGTATATGCAGCCTCGCACTATTAAGGGAGAAGGAGTTATCTGTTGCCACAAGAGAGAGAAGTCAGCACCATTCCATCAGGAATCCCCTCTCTACCAGTGCAAAAGTCTTATCTGTCCCTTTGCCAAAGCATTATGATAACCCTGTATTTCTTGTCCTATGTACAGAAAAAAAAATTATCTGCCTTGCAACAATTATTAGAAATGGGACTGGTGAATTCCACCCAGATAATGCAAAAGGTCACCATATCAGTTTTCCTAATTAAAACAAAACAAAAACTACCTCAAACTGCACTGTACTTGAGTATCAAGAATCTATCTATATTCCTGGAAACTTGTCTTGAGGGAAAAAGTTTGATTTCTGTATTATAATCATAAGCTTTGAAATCAGACGGACCCAGGAATAAATATTTTCACTTAGTAATTATTAGTTATGTTTGTTTAGGCATCATTTTGATTACGTACAAATCGCCAACTATTATGGACATTCAGTATTATGTTGTGAAATACAAGAGGTAAATTATGAAGTACTGACACTGGAGAACATTATTGATGCATTCAATGTATGGTTCCTATGTATTTAAATACTTGACTTTACCTCCCTATGTAATTGAAGTATTTTCTCCATGTGGTTTTTGAGAAAATATGGATTCACAATCACACATTGTCTGTATTTGATGAAGAATTTATTATGGAGTCAACAGTATTTGAATACTGTTTCATTCGCAATGTTTCTGAAAGCAATATAAAAATATTCATTTCATCCCTTGATTATTTTTTCCTTGATAACTTCCCACTCCTTCCCAGACTCACCTAACTACAAGGGGAAAAATAACGGATTTTTACACTATGAAAAAATCATTGAGGATGTTTTACTTATTGGCATATGTTTGTTTATTCAGTCAATGATTACTTATTAATCATTCTGCACCAAGAGTAGTGAGTGCTACATTCCACAATTAGAGAGCAACACAGAATAACCTCTTCTTCAATGTAACTAAAATTTGGGGTACAAAAAAAGACATTAAAACAATTTAAACAGTTACAGTAAAAAATATAACTATTTTTATGTGGGAATTACCATTTTATGCTATGGGAATAGTAGAGAGCAAGTTTGAATCTAAATTCCTCAAAAAAAAAAAAAAGACATTCAAGGTGTGACCTGAATATGAATATATGAATAAAAGTTGACTACATACATGGAAAAAGGGAAAAGAGTTTCCCTAACATAGGGAGGAAGGATCTGACAATAACACTGGGGTAGGAATAACACTGGTATTCATTGTTATTTCAGAGATCTGGAAGGGTCCCCACATCCACAAAATAGAAGTAAACAGGTGGTAGAGAGGTTACCAATGGAGCTAGAGAATAGGCAGAATTTTAAGAGTTTTTAAGGAATTTGAACTTGTAGTAAGAGCAGTATGAAAGATTTAAAGGTATATGACATAGTTACATTATAAAAAAAATCATTCTCTCAACTTAGAGCAAAGGTTAAATCACAGAGGAATAAAAATATCTACTGTCATACATGAGGTGAGACCTAACTGTACGCCAGACTAGCATGGAAGCAATGACAGTACAGGGAGTTGGAAGTTTTTGAGAGAATCAATAGAATAGAATCAATAGTATGAGGAGCTTGGGTGAGAAGGGGAGTTTCTCACTTTTGAGATAAAGGATGAACGTAAAATTGTTAAGAACTGTAAGTATTATATAAGAAAGAAAAATTACAACTACTGACCACACCACAAGACTGTGTGAGCCATTGCTCATACAGAATTTAACTACTTATGCAACGTAACACAGCTAAAGCAGAGAAGTAAGGCTTCACTTCCCAGGAGAGGAACTTTAAAGTAATCATACCTATAGGAAAAAATAGACTGCTTTTGATGTAACATTCTACAGGAGGGCTAAGACGATGGGGAACAAACCCTATTCCTGATTATAAAAGGAGGTATAAGACCCAGCAGCAATAATTCTGGTGGAATAGCTTGTTAGGATGACTTTTGAGACCTACTTGGGCTTCTTACACTTTTCCCAGTTGAGTAAACAAGGGTAGAGTCACAGTGGAAGTCAAGCCATGGGTCATCATTAGTCACTGACATTGCTCACTACAAGAAATAGCACCTAACAAAATGTACAACTACATCCACATTTGTCAGATGGTCCAAAGCAAGAGTCTGTTTTTGAGTTAGTCTGTTACATGTAACAATATAACAGCATTAAGTTAGACCCTGTGGATCAGTTGAGGCCATGGGAATAAATCGTGTTGGCTTTTCCCACCTTCCCTCTATCCAGCAATCCCCGTTAAAAACAAAACGAACAAACCAAAACCAATTCTCCTTCAGTCCTTTATTGTCTTTCAGCTACACCTCATTCTCTGCTAAACTTTTAGATTGAAATTTAGAAAATCTATGCTTTCTGTTAATAATTCATCTCAAAATTTTCTCTTGGATATATTTGAATCCATATTTTGCCCATCCCTCTTCACGAAATCTGAAGTTGTGTGAGTTCTGATCCGCAATGAAGCTGATGATCCTCCTTGTCAGTTTCCTTGCTTAGATCCCAACATCCTTTAAACTTCTTAATGTTGGCATGTCCTACCCATTTGTCACAAGATAGATTTTTCCCTCTACATACTTTTTATGATTTCATGGTAAAACATGACAAGATGAATGCACTCACAAACAAGCAAACAAATTCAGGAGTAAATTAGGATAGTCCAGCATATGCTGAGTATTTTATACAAGATAATATCATTCAATAGCCAAAATAAACTTGTAAAGCAAGTACTGTTATTATTTGTTTTCAAGGTCTGCCACTGTAATTTGGTGGTTGGTTTAGACACATTAGCATGCCAAAATTCTGCCAAAGCCCTATTCTGCCCCAGTTTTACATTCTCTCATAATATATATAAAGCAAAGCATATATTAAATGAGATACTATTTTATTAACAACTAGCATTATACTAGTAGTGCAGAATTAAGTTAACATAAGGACTCTCTCATAGGTCATAACACAACTGAAGAACCAAGTGGAAGCCAAAGAAATGTGAGGTAGCATCATTCCTATTATTGTCCATGTATAAAAATAGGGTGAACAAAAAAGCAAGATGAGCTGGTCTTTGCCTTCTTTTGGATCATCTATGTGCTTTGTGATCCAACTCACACATCATCATATTCTAGTTATTGTCTTAGAATCTGATCAAATGCAGATTGCTAGTTTTTCCTCAAGGGAAGAGGAAGAGGTCTTAGTCTTACAATAACACTTTTTTACTGATAAAGTTAAGTTACTTGACTCACATACTTAGTAATTCAGTAACCGTACTCAAATCTACTGCTTTCAGACCCTAGCTCTCCAAAATCATTACATGTGAATAATGGCACATAAAACAAATATTTAAACATTTGAAAGTATATCATGCTTATCACAGAGACATTGTTAAATAAGTGAAGAAGATCTAGAGAATTCTAAGGAGCACAGAAATGTAAGGACGGGGTAGAAAGAATAAAGTTAGAAAAGAAGAATCAGAATAGAATAAGGGCTGTAAGATGTGGGAGAAATACCAGAAATATGTGGTGCTCAGTAGACTGGAAAAAATATTTTTAAGAGTTACTAGCCATGCCAAATAATAAGAAGTCAAGCAAGATGAAGATTTTAAATCATTCTGTGGCTTCTAAATACCAGAATCTTTATTTTGTTTGGTAATTTTGTTTGTTTGTTTGTTTGTTTGTTTTTTGCAAACATAAGGAATATGGGGGGGAAAAAAACATTGGTTATACAAAACTTTATTAAATTAAATTTCTATCCTCACATCCTTCAAAATCGAAGTTAACAGTATCATTTTGTCTAAAACAATGCCAATATTTGATGTTACTAGAGTTATTGTAATTATTTAATACATTCATATTAGTATTCTTGTTAGCATTTTAATATAGTTTATAGAAAAAGTTTGAAAATATATTAACACAAAACTTAACAACCAACTGCTCTTGTACTCTACTTCACAAAGACCTGATTTATTGTTTAGTTTCCTTTGAAACTCCAGCATAGAATTGTTTGCTCAGTGCATTACAATCTTAACCATGACAGCATAGTATTATTGCCTCCCCCACTGATTCTTTCCTATTTATTCTGGTTAAAATTATCACCCTATTATTCTGGAGCTTATCTTAACCTTTTAATAAACTTTGCTTGCTTTTATATTCCTCACATGTGTATGTACCTCCCCAATATGTTCATCTGTCCAAATCTATTTTCTATACCCAGAAAAACAGCCAAATGAAATAAACATAGATTTATTTACTGCTCTGCCTAAGAAAAATAAATTTGTCCCCAAATGGAATGTCAAGAAATGGTACAAAAATGCAATGATCAATTATGGTGGGAACTATTATAAAAATTTCCATGGAAGCTGTAGGTTGAGCTGTGTTCCCTTCTAATTGAGGTATTCTATTAATTCCTACTTACATCATCTATATTAAAAAAGGTTCTTTGCAAAAATTGTTTACCTCCAGGGCTTACATCCATAACTTTAATAATCGATTAAATGGTTAAAATTCAGAAACACCTCATCTCCTACTTCTTTCAGTTAGAGAATAAAATATATTGATGTTTGAAAAAGTGCAACTTCGGGCACCTGGGTGGCTCAGTGGGTTAAAACCTTTGCCTTCGGCTCAGGTCATGGTCTCAGAGTCCTGGGATCGAGGCCCGCATCAGGCTTCCTGCTCAGAGGGGGGCCTGCTTCCTCCTCTCTCTCTGCCTGCCTCTCTGCCTATGTGTGATCTCTCTCTCTCTCTGTCAAATAAATAAATAAAATCTTTAAAAAAAAAAAAGAAAAAGAAAAAGTGCAACTTCATTAGTACCTATATAATTTTAGTCCCTATTTACATTTCTGTCACCAATTTTTTTCTCCATTTATTTTAGATTACATCTGGGAAGAATTCCTGTGCAGTGAATGAGTGCAAAGATTAGAGAGATATCATCCTCCAATTCTACCTGTACCATGTTGGGCAAGTTATGTGACCTGTCTGAGGCTCAAGGTTCACATCTATAAAATGAAAGTCATATTTCTAACTTTGGTATAGCTAGAAAGTTAAACCAGATTATTTATATAAAACTGGGCTCTCAAAATGTTTAATGAATCTTGGCATAGAGTGAAAGACCAAAAAACTACGCAGAGGGTTTTGCCCAATAGTCAGAGAAGCCAGTAGGACATTTGGGAATCTCACAGAGCTTAACAATAAAGAAAGGGAAATTAGAATTTGAGACTGCCAAAGTAGCCAGAACTTGAGTGGTCAAAATTTCAGAGAGAAGGGAGACTCAATAAGTGAGTCCAATGCACTCTTGAATCCTTAAATTGTGCGGGTTAAAAAAAAAATGAAATGAGCAGAAAGTGAATGAAAATTAGAGTGAAGTGCTTAGTGGAATCATGACCCTGAGGGTTTTCAGACTGTTTAAGGAAGAGAAGCAATAGTAAACATCCTCAGACTCTCAACTGAGAATTACATCCCACCCTGGGAATACCAAATGTAGCCTAAGACTTAACAAAAACTAAACCAAAGGGTTAGGTCAGCCAGAGAATTTATTAGATTAATGGAAATTAATCCATTATGGTGCCTAACAGTGTATAAGGTGAACTTTCTCTGGAGGAAAATAAAATTTATCCATAATTTGCATAATTTTTCATTTATGATGTTAAGCATTCAAACCCAAACTACCAGACACACCATTAAGCAAAATTCAGGGAATGTATATAATATAAATTGACTCACTGATGATCCAGTGATTGTGGTTATCAAGCACAAACTTTAAAATGAGTTTCTTGGGCACCTGGGTGGCTCAGTGGGTTAATGCCTCTGCTTTCGGCTCAGGTCATGATCTCAGGGTCCTGGGATCGAGGCCCGCATCAGGCTCCCTGCTCAGCGGGGAGCCTGCTTCCCCCTCTCTCTCTCTGCCTGCCTCTCTGCCTCCTTGTGATCTCTCTCCCTCTGTGAAATAAATAAATAAAATCTTTAAAAAAAAATGAGTTTCTTGATGAATAAATATGTTTACAAAAATTCATACATGAATGAATTTGTGTGATGACAAATCACCAAAGACTTTAAAACATCAGAAATTCATTATCTTACAATTCTGGAGATCAGAAGTCTGGAATCAGTTTTATGGGACTAAAACCAACATGTCAGTTATTTTCCTTCTAGAGACTTCAGAAGCTTCTAGAGGTTCCTTCTAGAAGCTTCAGGAGAGAATCATTCCCTTGCCTCTTTCAGTCTCTAAAGACTGCTGGCATTTCCTTTGTTTATGGACACAACATTCCAGCCTCAGCTTGTGTCCTTTCATTGGCTTCTCCTCCTTGACCTCCCATGGCCTTGCGCTTTCTTGGCACCCACCCAGATAACAGAAATAATCTACCTTTCTCAAGAATTTTAATAACACCTACAAAGTTCCTTTGATCATGTAAAATTGTATATTCACAAATTCTGGAATTAGGGCATGAACATCTCTGGCCATTATTTAGCCTACCACAGATACTAAAAGATATTTTTTTCCTGAGAATAAGAACTTTTAAAAATCTAAACTTAAAAAATATATATTAACTGGAATCTTGAAGTAAAAAATTAAAATTAAAAATAGTTGTAACAGCTAACTGAAAATGACAGAAGAGAAGATTAGTAAACTAAAAGATAGGTCAGTAGAAAATGCCCAGACTGGAGCATAGAGAGAACTGTAAATGGACAGAAAATAAAAATAGTAAAAAGGCCTTATGTATCTGTCCTTAAAGTCTGGAAACTATGAAAAGCAGAAGATAAAATGGAAGAGAAATATACTTTAAGAGATAATGCCTACAGATTTTTCAAAGAAAGAACAAGCACAGATTCAGAGAAATCTCTGAAATCTAAAAATATGAACTAGAAATTAAAATATGAAATTGAAAACAATCAATTACAAGTATATGATAAAAAAACAGTAAAAATCAAATACAAAGAAAAACAGTGACAGAAAATAAAAATGTATTACTTCAAATGGGCTAAGTAAGACTCTTAGGGAATTTTTCAAAAGAAGATATGTATGCCAGAAAGGAAAAAAAATTGAAATGTTCTCAAAGTCTTTAAAGACTAACTAGAAGTCTATACTTATTGGGAATACCTTTTCAGTGTTTAAGAAATAAATAAATTTTCAAACAAAATTCAACATACAAATAAAAGTTATTATTTGTAATCATATTTCCTGCAAAACCTTTATTTTGATACTAACATGATAAAGATGCTCTATAATACATAATATGTAACACATATTATATAAATATATATATGTGATAAATTTATTGTTATCTGAGAACAACTGGCTGAACATTTGGAGAGATCTTTTATTTCACTTTTATTCCTCTGCCACCATATCTAACACATTTTCCACACTTATACATGCTCTTTTAACTGAATAAAAATAATAGCTATGCAAATAGCAATAATAGTAATAATAATTATTATCCCTGGAGTACATTTTGTATAATATACACTGCACTGGACTTTATATTTTACATTATTTATTCTATAAAATAGCCTCTTGATAGAGAAATTATTTTTTATATTTTATAGGAAATAAAACTGCAATTTTGAGATGTTAAATCATGTAGTAAAAGTCTCAAGCTGGTAAGTGGCAGAATCAGAAATCAAAGCAAAAAAAAAAAACCTACAAAGCTCAACCTTTTAAATATTTATTTACAGCAATTATATTTCTGGGAAGACACGGGATCTTCTTGCTTTGGTACCTCTGACCTCTCTACCATATTTTCTGCCTCCACAATTAGGGCAGCATTCCTTCTCACAAATGGCCAAGTCACCGGATCCTCTGAAGGATGGGTTCTTGAATCCAGCTGCCTGAGTTCAAATTCTGATTCCTTCTACTTACTGAACTTGAGATGGTAAAATTTAATGAACTTGATACAGCTGAGTTGTAACTGTAACCTTGTTGTAATGATTAAATAGTTTCAAAGCATCTATCACAAATAGTTTGTGACAAACTATTTGTGATAAATGGGATCTGGCAAACAAAAGCTCAAATAGCTATTTGTTTTGTTGTGTTTTAATATTATTCTCACCTTCATGGACTTTTTAAATAAACTACTCCAAAATTAACAGATCTCTATTGCATATCATTAATATAGCAATGGGAAGGGTTTAACTTTCCTTTTTCAAACTATTATCATTTTAGGCTACTTTGAAAATATGAACTTATTAATAGAAGAGGTGGCTATGTAAATGATGTAAATCAGTAGGTTAAATGTGTAAATTTTATAAACCTGAAAAAATAAGTGACTATTTTGGAAAAGTTCAATTGAACAGGTTATAGAAACAGCAAACACTGACATAACACAATACTGTAAAGAGCCTTCTAAGTGTTTCGCATGTGTTAACAATTTTATCCTCAGCATAAACCTAGGAGGTCTGTACTATAATATGCTCATTTTTTTTAATTTTATTTTAATTATTTTGACAGAGAGAGATCACAAGTAGGCAGAGAGGCAGGCAGAGAGAGAGAGGAGGAAGCAGGCTGCCTGCTGAGCAGGGAGCCCAATGCGGGCCTTGATCCCAGGACCCTGAGATCATGACCTGAGCCGAAGGCAGAGGCTTTAACCCACTGAGCCATCCAGGCGCCCTAATATGTTCATTTTATAGGCAAGGAAACCAAGGCACACAGTTGTTAAATAACTTGACCACAGTAATTCAGCTGAAAAATGGCAGAGCTAGATTCTTGTCCAAGCCCTCTGACTTCTTAACCACTGTGCTAATACTAACTACTCTTAATAACAATACATTTTACATCCTGAATATATAAAAAGAATTTTTTTTTAAGTTTTCTATATTGCCCAGGGAATATAAACACCAGTTACTGTCCTGAACTTTAAACCAAGACTGTATCACTGTAGATAGAAAGAGCTCAATGTTTAATGGAGTCAGTCAGTGCTGGAATAATACCTGCTCTCCTACATGGTATTTGTCACTTTCTCTGAGATATGTAGCAACATGTCATTGACAACAATGACAGTCAAATATACCATAATTAAGATTATGGGATTAAAAATGTCTTTCGGTAGCCCAGGTGAGCAGGTGTGGCTGTGGCTGACAGGGAATATTGCTGCGGAAGTGTCCCTGTGTGACTTGTAAGTATGAAAAAGGAAACAAAAACAAAAACTTGAGGTAATTAGCCTCTTTGTGACAGTGCTAGTTATTACGATAAGCTAAATGACTTTTCCCTCTCCAATACAAAGCTTCATATCTCCCTTACCGGAGCTTTCATTTCATGGTAAACAGATCTCAAACTTGAGCAATCCCAAGGTCTTATTCCAAACATATCACAATGAGATAAAGGAAAAGTACAAGAAGGAGGGGGGATATCTGAATGATATATTTAGAATTAAGAGGGTTTTTTAAAAATATTTGAATAAAAATGATCACAGATAATTCTAAATTCTTCATATGTCATGGAAAATTATTCTATCTTGTACTACAGTCAGGTTGAGATGTTGCCTTTAGTTTTCATCCTTACAATGTTCCAAATCCTTTAGGATTAAGAGCAAAACTCAGGAAGAATTTCTACCCTAGAACCTCTTTTTCCCCCCCTATAATTTATTCTTTCACATGAGTCTGTTTGCTGAGTTCAGGGATTAGTTTTCTATCTTATTTCTGTCTCTTGTCATCATTTCAGAAACCATTTTTATTAATATGTGTGCCTTCAAAGACTTTTAATTTGTTGCTTCTAATTTGCCATATTTTGGGGCAGGTAGGGAACAAACAATTGAGGTATATAACTACAACTAGAGTAAGTGTAGGCTTTTATGGGTAGCTGCAAAATTTCTCACGTCTGTATTCTGTAAAGATAAGGTTATCTCCTAGTAACTACCAGATAACTGATGTTTTTCTAACAGTTTTCAAACATTTCTAAAATGTTCCATTTTTTAAAAAAGATTTTATTTATTTTACAGAGTGAGAGAGCACAAGCAGGGATAGCGAGTGGGAGGGAGAGGGAGAAGCAGGATCCCCGAAGAGTGGGGAGCTTGATGAGGGGCTCAATCCCAGAACCCTGGGATCATGACCTGAGCTGAAGGCAAGATGCTTAACCGACTAAATCACCCAGGTGTCCCTAAAATGGTCCATTTTTAACAGCACCTAATCAGAAGATAATTCTCTACTGGAAATCTTATATTCTATTTGCTTTTAAGCTTCCAATGTCTGTGATTTACTAAACTTCTAATGACTTAAGATTTCCAGTATTTTCATTAGTTTTTTATGTTTGCATTGTAAATCATATATATATACACACATATATAATCAAAAGTAAAGTGACCTTAATATATTTGCTTGCTTACTTGCAGTTTAAAAGAGTCACACTGGGAATTATTCATATTCATGAAGGCACTTTTCAAAATTCATTTTATAAGATTTCACAGGATAAAAACAAAGTAAAATTTTTAAAATTTAATTAAATTTTGTATTTTATTTTATATTTTATTTTATTTATTATTTTGCCATTTGAATACCTGAAAAGAATTTGAAAGAAAATAACATGGTGACTGTTCTTCAGGAAAATCAAACAAGTACAATTTGTCATAGCTTATATTTATGTTTTTTAAAAAACTTTTTGAAGTTTTACTTTATTACTAATAATACTGTTCTAGTTAACCTTAGTTTTAAGCTGGTAAAAAACAAAATTATTCCTTTGAATGAAGGTATTGATGGGGAAAATACTCAAGATTCACAGCTATGTGGAGATCGCAATTAATATTCTGTCCTTTTTCATTAATTATTCTAGATCCCTAAAATATTACAGAAGTAGTAATGGATATTAATTTGTTTCTGAACTGAATTTTAATGTGGGGAGGGTTCTCCACACCAAAAAGCAATGATTAGACACCAGCTGGGAATCCTACAATTCAACTCAATTCTAAGTCCATCTAGGGATAGCATTAGATTCCACAGGTTCAAGGATCAGTCCTGTAAGTCTGTACCCTCACAGTGCACACCTCAGACACCAGTTGCAAGTGTCATCTGTGACCAACCAGCTATCGGATGGAGGTTCCAATGACCCTCCTCCTTGGACTTCAGACACAGAGTCACAAATTCAGGTTGTTACCTGTACTTTTAACCAACTGGTTGTAAATCAGTTTCTTAGGACTCTCGCCTTGGGTTTGATTAATTTGCTAGAATGGCTCACAGAGCTCAGAGAAACATTTTATGGAAGAGATGCATAGGGTACGGCATGAGGAAAGGGTGCAGAGCCTCCATCCTCTCCATGCAAGTGCCACTCTCCCCAATTGTCCATGTTTCACTACGCTGGCCTATGGTATAGCCCCTGCTCCTTATCTTCAGGGAATACATTCCAAGGTCCCCAGTTGATGAGTGAAACCTGAAACCGAGGACAGTACTAAATCCTATATATAGTATCCTTTTTCCTAAACATACATACCTGTGAAAAGTTTGTTACAAATTAGACACAGAAAGAGATAGCCAATAGTAGCTAATAATAAAATGGCACAATTATAACAGTGTACTTTAATAAAAGTTATGTGAATATGGTCTCACTCTCTCTCAAAATATCTTCTTGTACTGTACTCACCCGTCCTCTTGTGATGATGTGAGATGATAAAATCCCTGCATGGGGAAAGAAATGAGGTGAATGACATAGGCACTTTGACCTTCTGCCGATTCCACAGGAGGAGTATCTGCTCCTGGAACAAAGTTGACCCAGGTGACCGAAATCTTGGAAAGAGAAGCTGTGGAAAGTGAAACACTGGATAAAGGTGACTACTGCAATTGATTAAATCATCAGTCATCGGTAATGATACTACTCAATGTCCAGACCTGCTAGCTTTATTGGGCAGGAGTTGGGGTAAGTTCCAACCTTCTAATCACATGGTTGGCGTCACTAGCAACCAGCCCCCACCCTTAGGTTACCGAAAGACTTTCTGAAAGTCATTTTATTAACATAACAAAAGACATCTTTATTGCTTTAATCATGGAGAAGTGCAAGAGTTTTAGGAGCTGTGATCCTGGAACCATGGACAAAGACCAAATCTATACTGGAAATATATTTTGGTTATTGGAAAGACCAAATATATAATATATTTCTTATAAATGACAATATCTCAGATATGTAGAAAGTCCCATCAGATATGTAAAATTGATATAAAAGCTGTTTCCATGAGGGAATTTTTTTCCCATAAATCAAATATAAATCTGTACTCAATAACCTAATACCCATATTTTTGAAATTTTATATGGTATTATAATGTAACAACAAATGACTCACATATGACAAAACAATCATAATTTTTTTTTAATTTGCCACTAGACAGAAACAGTGCTTTTTAAATAAGCCTACTTTTTCTTTGGTAGCCTATGACCTACGACTTATGTCCCTTCAAACTGCTGAAAGAAAACCTACAAACTTTTAGTTAATTATAAGTTTTATTATTGAAAGTATATTTATCTATAACAAGGTCTGGAAAGAATTTTGCAGTGCTCTGTAGGTAATCATGAAAAAATCTTAAAAGAACAGAAAACATTTTCTGGCATATATTTTATCTATATTCATTCAGGGCAAAATTTAACTTCTCAAGTTACTGACAGTTGATGTGCAGAGTTGAGTATTTTAGTCTTTTTCTCTCTGGGCTTTTCCTATTCAGTTTGGTATAAGGATTATAGCTGTAGGTAATTTTACAAATCTTCAATAATAAACCTGTGTGTGTGTGTGTGTGTGTGTGTGTGTGTGTGTGTGTGTGTGTGTGTTTTCTCAAAGTTTTATTAATGTTTTATCTAATCTGAAGTAAATGACTTATTTTCATTTTTTTCAAATGCCTGCTCCAAATTAAATGGAAATGTAGATGCCAGCTATATGTCAATGGAAAAAAAAAGAACAAATAATATGAAAGAAACATAATAATCCCAAAACACTCATACAAAAATGATTCATCTATCTCTCAATTAAATTATGTCTTCACTGTAAAGGTATATATCACAGTAATTTTTATACATTTTTTGATAATACTAATTGGTAACAACCTCTCTAGAGGAAAATCTGCATAATATTTCAAAATTTTGAAATGCTGACAAACTTTGATCCATTTGTGCTACTTACAGGGATTTATGAAAAGGAATAATTAGACAAGTGTAAAAATTTGTATGCATTATTGTCCAACCTGTCATTTTTTTTGGTAATAGCTAAAAATTGGAAAAGTCTAAAAAGCAGTTAAAAAGGGATTGGTTAAATACCGGATACACAGATGTTAAAAATGAAGCAGTAGATCCCAAACAGTTATCCTAGAAAGATACCTAAGGATTATGAATGAAAAAGTCAGGTTAAAGGATGTCAGTGTGTTTGCATTTTATTGCAACGAGTTGTACATCTTCTCAGAGTGATAGCGAGGGACTACTGAGCCTCCCCGCTCTTAAGGCATCCTGAGACTCCTGCTCCTGATGTCACAACCAGGATTCTCGTGCAGTGGTCAGTTTTCTCAGCATTGTTGAAGCTCAAGTAACTTAACGCTCACTGATTCAGAAGTTTTGATCTGCGCTTAGTCTTGACCTGTGCTAGATTCTGAGTCTCTATTGCTTTTTCCATCTCATCATTTGCCAAGCAGTCCATGTTGCAAGTTGTCTTGGAATTACATTCTTTTCTTTTTCCTTTCCCCTTCTTTTCTTTCTTTCTTTCTTTCTTTCTTTCTTTCTTTCTTTCTTTCTTTCTTTCTTTCTTTCTTTCTCTCTCTCTTTTTTCTTTCTTTCCCTTCTTTCCTTTCTTCTTCCTGCCTTCTTTCCTTCCTTCCTTCCTTCCTTCCTTCCTTCCTTCCTTCCTTCCTCCCTCTCCCTTTCTCTTTTTCTTTTTCTCTCTCTCTTTCTTTTCTTTCTTTCTCTTCTTTTTCTTTCTCTTTCTCTTTTTCTTTTCTTCCTTTTCCTTCTTTCTTTTCTTTTTTCTGCCTTCCTTCCTCCCACCCTCCCTTCCTTCCTCTCCCTTTTTCTCTCTCTCTTTCTTTCTTTTTCTTTCTTTTTCTCTTTCTTTTCTTTTCTTTTCTTTTTTTTCTTTTCTTTCTCTTAATAACCATTTGCCAGGCCCAATTGGCAATGACCAATTTGCCCCTCCCTCCCTTCCTTCCTCTCCCTTTTTCTCTCTCTCTGTCTTTCTTTCTTTTTCTCTTTCTTTTCTTTTCTTTTCTTTTTTTTTCTTTTCTTTCTCTTAATAACCATTTGCCAGGCCCAATTGGCAATGACCAATTTGCCAGGCAAATTATATTTGCCTCCTTCCCTGGGGATACTCTCCAAACCTGGATCCTTTCCCCAGCACAGAGGAGTCAAAAAAAGACACAGAGGCTCTTTTTTGCCTTAAGACATCAATGTGTCACTCCTAATCAAGGAGCAACCTTACTGGCTCAGAAACACATTTTGAATTAGTTCTCTAGATACCCAGGTGCCAAGGAAGCAGCCTTGACTGAACAGAGAAACCTGAGTTCAGGTGGGGATGAGAAAGAAAGAGACAGACACAAAGGATGGGATCCGGGGGGTCACAGCCAATGCTGCTAAAATGACGTTTATTTGTTTACAGCAGTTTTATAGGATTCAAACGCAATAGAATCACGTGGGAATCATTTGGGTCATTGCATTTACAGTTCAATAGAACAATCAAATGGTAAATAACAGTTTTCTCATTCAACCCTGTTATAGCCGTTACACTACATTGTGTCAGATAAACTAGCTTAAGGGCAAATCTGCTTTTCTAGACCTACTCTCTGTTATGTGGTTTACACGTTCTGCAAGCTGCAGTTGTGGCAGCCCTTTAGGGCTGAACCGTGGTGGGTAGGGCTGGTCCCTGACCTGGCCCTAAGACCTCAAGGACCCTGTCAGCTTGNTGGTAAATAAGGCGCCTGGGTGGCTCAGTGGGTTAAAGCCTCTGCTTTCGGCTCAGGTCATGATCNGAAAGAGACAGACACAAAGGATGGGATCCGGGGGGTCACAGCCAATGCTGCTAAAATGACGTTTATTTGTTTACAGCAGTTTTATAGGATTCAAACGCAATAGAATCACGTGGGAATCATTTGGGTCATTGCATTTACAGTTCAATAGAACAATAAAATGGTAAATAACAGTTTTCTCATTCAACCCTGTTATAGCCGTTACACTACATTGTGTCAGATAAACTAGCTTAAGGGCAAATCTGCTTTTCTAGACCTACTCTCTGTTATGTGGTTTACATGTTCTGCAAGCTGCAGTTGTGGCAGCCCTTTAGGGCTGAACCGTGGTGGGTAGGGCTGGTCCCTGACCTGGCCCTAAGACCTCAAGGACCCTGTCAGCTTGCTGCCTGGTCACCACACCCAGGGAGAAAGATGAACAGAAGTCCTCTTACTTACAGGTTCATTCCTTATCCTATTTGGAGTTATCTCAACGGTTGGTAATATTAAGAGGTGGTAAGGCCCCTTGTTCTTTTCTTCCTGTGGACATCCATGAAGAAAGAGTTTTCCCTTTCAGTACTTCTTGCTTTAGAATTGCTTATGTCAGCTTCTAAGATCTCAATAGCTATGATTTTTACCAAAATTTGAGATTCAGATTTTTAAGTTTTTTCCTTCGTAATGAAGGAGAGAACATATAATTTTCTTTTTTTTTTTTTAAGATTTTATTTCTTTATTTGACAGAGAGAGAGAGAGAGAGATCACAAGTAGGCAGAGAGGCAGGCAGAGAGAGAGGAGGAAGCAGGCTCCCTGCCGAGCAGAGAGCCCGATATGGGCCTCGATCCCAGGACCCTGAGATCATGACCTGAGCCGAAAGCAGAGGCTTTAACCCACTGAGCCACCCAGGCACCCGAGAACTTAAAATTTTCACCCCAGCAATCAAAGAACTATTTTTTTTTCTAAGTGCTAAAGTTTCTGGATAGCATTAATATTAATCTGGAAGGTGCTTTTCCAAAAATATCAAAAATCACAAAAAGGGATAATGCACAAATTTTCAGAGAAATACTCAAAAGATTATTAGATGCATTATTTTGGACAAATATAAGACCTCACTGAGTAAGATTTGCATATGCCCTTTGCATTTTGATAATATAATCACTACATAGTTAATTGAAGTAAACACAAAACAATAAGCTATTCTATAACCTTATCTGTATTCCTGTTTTCTCTAATAAGCTCTGAGTTTTTTATTGGCAGCAAGGAAATTAATATACATTTCTCTGTCCTAACTGTTCCTAGGTTATAGAAATGAGGTATTTAATGGATGTTGAATAAATTATCAAAATTGAAAGTCATAGCAATGCACAATTCAAAGTATTCTTGAAGAAAAAAATCTGGTTACATTACAATTTTAATTGGTTGATTAGAACACATAGTGGACTTGATATTCAGAATCTAAATAAAAATTGGGGGACTATATTAAAATATACTATATTAAAATATATTTTACTGGGCGCCTGGGTGGCTCAGTGGGTTAAAGCCGCTGCCTTCGGCTCAGGTCATGATCCCAGGGTCCTGGGATCGAGGCCCACATCGGGCTCTCTGCTCGGCGGGGAGCCTGCTTCCTCCTCTCTCCTCTCTCTCTGCCTACTTGTAATCTCTCTCTCTCTCTCTGTCAAATGAATAAATAAAATCTTTAAAAAAAAATAAAAAAAATAAATATATTTTACTGGCATTGCCCAAAGGAAGAACATCCAATATACATTTATCTGCTATCCATAATACAGTGCTATCCTATAAAATAGATATGATCAGCCATTGGGAGTTAATTAAATATGGATTTAATCTATGACCTTATCATTTTCTAGTTGGATATAAGCAAGCTGTTAAATCTAGTAGAAATATTTAATTTCTTCATCTCAAAAATTGACTAATGATACTAATAATTGTATACATTAATAAGATATTGTATAGGGATGCCTGTTGTTCACATTTTTTTTTAACATTTCCTTTTTAAGTAACCTCTATACCCAATGTGGGGTTTGAACTTAACCCCAAGATCAAGAGTTTCACAGTCTTCTGACTAAACCAGCCAGGCACCCCCACACCTTTTTTTTTTTTTTTTTTAAAGTATTAACATGGGTATTTTCTCTGTGTTAGGAACTTGGAGATTAAATATCTTCCTTATTAGGACAAAATGGTGTCAAAAAATGGATAGGAATGCAAGTCATTCTGACTCCATAGTTCACATTTTTTAACTCTTCATTATATTGTGACTCAGGTATATTAATACCAAAAACCGAGTCCACTTAAAATACATTATTATTCTCAACTTTCTTAATTATATACCTCATTTTATTTGGCAGATATTTCAGGCTGATTTTTAAAATAGCCTACCACTTGATGATCTTCTTCTAGAACATTAACTATTTATATAGTCAATAAATAACAATGTCTAATTTATGAATAGATTGAATGACATAAATGACTGCTTTTATTTAATTCGGTCACTCCTTCCAGTGTCAGTTCTACTTCCACACCAGATAATTAAGAGCACTTAATTACTTTAGAAAAGATACAATTTAGTAGTAATTAAGTAAATGCAACAGGACAGCAAAATATTTAGTTTTGTCCAAGTGTTAACTATTTAATATTTGTTATAAAAATTGACTAAAATTATTGACACAATCTATCTTTTTGTTATTATGTCTTTTTTTTTTTTTTTTTTTTTTTTTTTTTTTTTTTTTTTTTTTTTTATTCATTTGACACAGAGAGAGAGATCACAAGTAGGCAGAGAGGCAGGCAGAGAGAGAGGAGAGAGGAGGAAGCAGGCTCTCTGCCGAGCAGAGAGCCTGATGTGGGCCTCGATCCCAGGACCCTGGGATCATGACCTGAGCCGAAGGCAGCGGCTTTAACCCACTGAGCCACCCAGGCGCCCTTGTTATTATGTCTTAATGGTAATACTTTAGTCAACTTTCCTATATTAATCAACATAGCAAGTTATAATATTAAAGAAACCTAGAGGTTTTTTTTCTTTTTGCAACATTGTACAATAATAATTAGGATTCACTGAATACTTACCTAATAAAGGAAAAAAATGATAATGTGAATTCAAGCTTGTATTACATAAATGTATTTTATCCATGTATTTTTGGAGAATTTATCATAGTTTCTATTGGTAATATCTCTCTTAATACATCGCTCAATTTTTTAAAAGTCGTACAACTTTTTTTTTTTTAAGATTTTATTTATTTATTTGACAGAGAGAGAGAGAGATCACAAGTAGGCAGAGAGGCAGGCAGAGAGAGGAGAAAGCAGGCTCCCTGCAGAGCAGAAAGCCCGATGCGGGCCTCAATCCCAGGACTCTGAGACCATGACCTGAGCCGAAAGCAGAGGCTTTAACCCACCAAGCCACCCAGGTACCCTGTACAACTTTTTTTTGCATAAAAAATTAAAGACAACAATGAGATATCATGATACAGCTATTAGCATGGCCAAAATCTGGAACACTGACAACACCAAATGCTGGTGAAGATGTAGAGCAACAGGAACTCTTATTGATTACCAGTGTGGTTGCAAAATAGTACAACTACTTTGGAAAACAGTGTGGCAGTTTCTTATAAAACTAAACATACTCTTACCCTACCATCTGACAGTCATGTTCCTGGTATTTACCCAAAGAAGTTGAGAACTATGTCCACACAAACATCTAGCATGGATGTTTATAACAGTTTTATTCAAAACTGACAAAACTTGCAGTGACCAAGATGTCCTTCAGTAGGTGGATGAATAAATAAACTGTGGTACATCTAGACAGTGGAATATTGTTCAGTGCTAAAAAGAAATGAGCTATGAAGCTATGAAAAGACACAGGAAACTTAAATGGATATTACTAAGTAAAATAATCTTATCCTAAAAGGCTATACTCTGTATGATTCTAACTATATGACATTTTGGAGAAGGCAAAACTATGAAGAATAAAAAAAAAATCAGTGGTTGCTAGAGATTGTGGGAGAAGGGATAGATGAATAGGCAGAGCACAGAGGATTTTTAGAATAGTGAAACTACTCTGTATACCATAATGACAGTTACATATGACTATACAATTGTTTAAACCAATGGAACGTACACTAAATGTGAACCATAATGTGAACAATGGACTTTGGGTGATTATGATGTGTCAACGTAGGTTCATCAGTTGTGACAAATGTACCACTGTGGGAGGAGATGTTGACCATAAAAGTAACTGTGCATGTTGTGGGGGGAGGACAAAGAGTGTGTAGGAAATCTTTGTACCTTCTGCTCAATTTTTCTGTGAATTTTAAACTTCTTTAAAATAATATTAAAGTCTGAATTTAAAAACCCCACAAGATTATCATTAAAATACTAAAAGTTTTTCCCTTTTCTATTGTTGGAGTCATAAAAATCACATCACATATTATTTATTATTATACTTAAATTAGACTCATGAAGGTATGTTTTGTTTTGTTTTTAATTATATTTGTTTACTTCCTGATTGTGAATTTATTATATTTCATATGTAAAAGGACATTGTTCTTTTCTTGAAAATACATCTACAAGTGTAATTTTAAGAAATTTCAATTTTGTGAGATGATTTAAAATTATATTTCTTTTTATTCCGTTAAATTGCTAGCTTCCATTTGCAAAAGCAAATAAAAGATTATTTGATAATCTGACACAATCTGTGAACTCTTTTCCAGAGGTGGCCTTGTTTCATACTTAACTGGTATTCATAAGGAAAGTGTACTTGGGCTTGTTTGCATAGAAGAATCATTAAAGAGGAGATTAAAAATCCAATAATAAAATATTTAAAGTCAAGTTAAAGTATTTTGTTTTCAATCACTGTCTGCTTATAAAAATCTTTTCTTGCTTCTATGAAGTTGTGACAATCATTTAAATATTTATCATATTTACTGTAATTTAAAATGCAGATGACAGAAATAAAGTCATTATGCCATTTAAATACACAAAGTACATTTTGTTGATGTGATGCCACTTATATATGCAAAGCAAATTTAACTCAACAAATATAAATGGATGTTTCCTCTATGACAAATGTATGCATATTGGGAAACCTCTCATTCTGCAGCATTTCATTCTAAAAATGATAAAAGAAGAGTAGTGTTAAAACACACATCTCAAAATCTCTGCAACTAATTATAAAAGTTCTAATGATTTTTTTTATTATTTTTTTTAAAGATTTTATTTATTTGACAGAGGGAGAGAGATCACAAGTAGGCAGAGAGGCAGGCAGAGAGAGAGGAGGAAAGCAGGCTCCCCGCTGAGCAGAGAGGCTGATGTGGGCCTCGATCGAGGACCCTGAGATCATGACCTGAGCCGAACGCAGAGGCTTTAATCCACTGAGCCACCCAGGCGCCCAAAGTTCTAATGATTTTAACAAAATAAGCTGCAGGTTTTTGAAAATATGTATATTAAAACCCTAATATTGGGCACCTGGGTGGCTCAGTTGTTAAGTGTGTGCCTTTGCCTCAGGTCATGATCCTGAGGTCCTGGGATTGAGCCCTACATCAGGCTCCCTGCTCAGCAGGGAAGCCTGCTTCTCCCTCTCCCACTCCCCCTGCTTGTGTTCCCTCTCTCACTGTGTCTCTCTCTGTCAAATAAATAAAAAAATCTTAAAAAAAAACCCTAATAAATTAATTCCACCAAATAGAAGTGTATCTCTTTAAAAATGTAAAAGCAGCTGGATACGACGGAATATATAGAATATTCACATATGCTGAGATAGAGACAAGGGCAGAAACTGTAAAGTATCATATAGTAAACATTTCCATGACAGCATGCAACCAAACTGAGAAAGGAGTAGGTAGGGTGTGTGGTTTTCATACACTATACTGAAATCCTTAGTAGCCCTCACTTGTATTCCTGTATTTGTTTCAGTTACCTTTCCCTAGTAATGCAAAAGTTAACAATGTGTAAACCAAATGTAACTTTCTTTTTTTTTTTATTAAGATTTTATTTATTAATTTGACAGAGAGAGAGAGACACACACAGTGAGAGAGGGAACACAAGCAGGGGGAGTGGGCTAGGGAGAAGCAGGCTTCTTGCTGAGCAGAGAGCCTGATGTGGTGCTCAATCCCAGGACTCTGGGATCATGCCCTGAGCTGAAGGTAGAAACTTAAGGACTGAGCCACCCAGGCTCCCCTAAATGTAACTTTCATATTACACTGACTGTAATATGTTTACCTAACATACATGATCTTTTTTTTTTAAATTTCAGAAACTCGGGCTCCTGGGTGGCTCAGTGGGTTAAAGCCGCTGCCTTCGGCTCAGGTCATGATCCCAGGGTCCTGGGATCGAGGCCCACATCGGGTTCTCTGCTCAGCAGGGAGCCTGCTTCCTCCTCTCTCCTCTCTCTCTGCCTGCCTCTCTGCCTACTTGTAATCTCTCTCTCTGTGTCAAATGCATAAATAAAAAAAAAAAAAATCTTTAAAAAAAAAAAATTTCAGAAACTCATACTAGAACAGACTACAAAGTCCAATCTAGGTTTANTCTTAAAAAAAAAAAATTTCAGAAACTCATACTAGAACAGACTACAAAGTCCAATCTAGGTTTAAGACACTTTAATAAGGACTAATGATGCAAATACAACATACAGACTACAAAGTCCAATCTAGGTTTAAGACACTTTAATAAGGACTAATGATGCAAATACAACATACAAAACAATGAAAACAATCTGGATTCAATGGAATTTTCAGCCTAGTAAGGAAATATGTAGAAATTAATCCACACATTTTATCTCTACCCATAAACATATATGTCAATATCTCTACCTACTTACATTTAGTTTGTTGTATCTATGTGTGTATATATATAAATATTTTAATAACTATATCCATGTCTATAAAATTACTTAAGTGACAGTATGTATAAAGTAATTTATGTCTAAAAAAAATTCTGTTTGTCTATATTAGCCTAATCCTGATTTAGCAAATTGAATAAGGATGCAAATGATCTCACACTTTTCCTGTAGGATTTGGTGCCTGTCACCCCTCCTCTTGAATATGAGTGGACTCTGGCTACTTGAATAATAGAACACAGTGGAAGTGTTGTTTTAACAATATCCAGTCCAGCATTAAATGACTCACAACTTCACATTCCTCTTTTTCTTCCACTGCATTCTTTCTGAGCCTTATAGAACTCTTGACTATCATGCTAAAGGATCTACCTAGAAAGATCCTGAGACAAAATGAAAGTGAGTGTTTCATCAAAGTACCAAGCATTGTAAGTGACACCATGTTGGACCTTCTAGCTGCCAGATGAGTAACACCATGTGATCCCAGTCACAGCTATGAAAGCCCTGGCTAAAGTCCTCATCGAAATATCATGAGGTATAATGAAGTGGCTTTTGTCAAGCTTACTAAATTTTGGAATAATTAGTTATGCATCAATAGTTAATTAGAAAACATTAGTTTAGAAAATATGAAGGGATGACAGAGTCACCTTGAATGAAGTGATAAATTGGGATATTATGACTATTAAAATGAATTATAGTCAACTTTAATTTTTTGTGCATAGAACTGACTATATAAGTTTCAGGTTAGAAAATGAAAATGTGGGTACTCTTATTTGAAGACTAATACAAATTTTAAGATGACAACAGTAGGACATTAAATCAAGTGTAGTGTCCTATAGAATGTTGGGCCCTAAACACAAAGCCTCCTTGTATATAAGCTTTAAAGTATGTAGACTTAGTTATCTAGTAGTATCACACTCCCTGTGATACACTAAAAAAAAAAAAACATTAATTATATTCGATTAATGTTAAAATCACCTTTTAAAGCCAGATAATGTATCATAGTTTTAACTATTATGACTGTCTCCTTTGTGTTTCAGTATAAACTTTAAATTGCAGAAGCATGGGAAGAGCCTTCTGTTACGGCTAAGAAAATAAGAATGAAATTGGAATATAAATCAAAACATGACAAGGGTCATATTAACCAAACATACATTCACTGGAAATGTAAATTGTATTTTCTAGGAGAAAAATATATAGTTCAAATGAGTAGCTGAAAACATTGCCTTTGGACAGTTCTACACAATTGACTGTGAACTATAACTTATCAAATTTAAATTATGTGCAGCCATGAACATATTTAAAGTTTCTTTGTCCTTTAAATATTATACTTTCTTATTTGTTATGCAGTATTTCATGATGTCAGAGCGGTGTATTGTGGAACTAAAGGTCTTAAACTTTATTTGCCCATACAAAATCCCTTTCTGATTCCATATACTTGTGTTTACTTGCTGTGCTGATTTTATGTTCAGCACCAGCTTTGTCATCAATCCCCTATATTACTCTGCCAGACTACTCTACCTCTGACATTAGATTCTGCATGAAGTTACAAAGCAAACAAAGAAATGAAACAAAAAACTTATTATTTTATAGTTACTTGTTGCCTCAGAAATCTAAGTCATCTTTTAGAATTCTATGAAAGCCTGATAGATAGAGTGAGCAATATTAGTTCAAAGTAGATCTTTTTTGTTAGGACACTTGGAAAAAAATCCAAAATTTTCACTGAAAAAATATACACAACCAGCCAAGTGATGAGAACATTCTAGGAGAGACAATCTCCTGTTAATATATTTCCTGCTAATTTATTTCCAAAATAAGCACATAAGAAGAAACCCATATGACTGATTTTATCCTTTTTTTTTTTTGCCTCCCAGTTACAGGATTTTTATTTAACTATCTTCTCTTAATTTAAAGCTTTTTTTTCTTAAAATAAAAATCAATGTACAAAATCCACCACGTACATTGTGAAAATATTGAAAATTGAAACAAGTAATGTAAGAAGAAATGCTCAGTATTTCATTTACCATATGTTTCAGCAATTACCTGATGTATATCCTATCAGAATAAATTCGATGCATATAGGAGTAAATAAATATACTGCTTGAAAACATGTCTCAACGTTACAATAGCTTGCATCTATCCTTAAAAATAAGTTTTCTTCTAGCACATAATTTAATGGTGACATATATAAGTACTTCATGGTTAACATATGCTAAATTATTCAATATTTATGTTATTGTTATATTATGATTATTTTAATTAATCTTATTGCAGCTAATCCTTTGTTAAGAAATGCCAATATATCTTCAGAGTATCTTCTTTAAAGTATAAAAATCTGGGGCAAAGGTATACATATTTTTTTAGCTTTTCAAACATATCACCAATTAATCTCTACCTGGGATTCAAATTTTTCTTCTTTTAAAATTATAAATAGGAGTGCCTGGGTGGCTCAGTTGGTTAAGCGGCTGCCTTTGGTTCAGGTCATGATCTCAAGGTCCTGGGATTGAGCCCCACATCGGGCTCCTTGCCTGACAGAAGAGAATCTGCTTCTCCCTCTCCCTCTGCCTGCTGCTCTGCCAACTTGTGCATTCTCTCACTATCTCTCTGTCAAATAAATAAATAAAATCTTTAAATAAATAAATAAATGCCTGAATAAAATTATAAATTTTATAATTATATCTACATATTTATAATTATATTTATATATTTATAATTATATTTATAATTATAAAATTATAAAGTCAATAAAACTAAATATTTTACATACAACTTATATTAATATTGTATATTATAATAGTTCATATAAATTCCCTTATTAAACAGGTAAAATACCTTATGAGATAGGCATTATTCTAATTCCCACTTTAAAAAAAAGCTATGGCATAGAGTGTTTGAACTATTTGCTCATGGTTATGTTGCACTGTAACTGGAAAGTGAGGGATCTGTGATTTAAATCTATGCAGGCTTAATTCAGAATTAAAATTCTAATTCTAAAATTAGAAATTTTATATACTTAGGCATATCTTTAATACATATTTTTATATATTAAGATCATAAAAACATTTTAATAAGATAAAAACAAGTTTATGTCAAAACTACCAGAAATCATTGCACATTACTCCTACTAACTAGTATTCTTACGTCTAGAGTAATTTGAATTTTTTTAAAGAAATTAAATATGTTGCTACTAGCTAGCCATTATACTAAGTGTTTAAATGTTTCTTAGAGCTTTTGTGATCTAAAGCTTAGTAAAATGTGCTTTGATGAAAAGTAGAAGGTGGAACATTATTTCTAATATGAATAGAATGTTCACTAAGGTCAAGTTTAAGTGAACATTTCTTTTCTCTTGCATGACATTTATCTCAATAGAATTTTATTACATTATTAGCTGTGTCCAGGTATTTCTTCACAACACTGAAAGCTACTTAGCTGACCAATTTGCACTGATCTCTAGATCCCCAGGACTTTGTGGGCCACTTGTTACACCTGCATGTTTTCATTTATTGATTCAGTAAAAATTACTTTAGTGCATATTATTGACTACAATATGGTTTGCACTGGGAATTAAATAGAGTACAAGACAGGCAATCCCTGTGTACTTGCTGGCCTTGTGCTTTAGTGGAAATGACAAATCAACTAACTAATAAATAGTTGAGCTACCCAACTATATTCTTAGCATGTGCTAAGTTGCTTTGCTAAATAAGTTTGTATTGACAAAATTTTTAAATGGCCTAGGTGTGGTGAAAGACTGATGACCAGATGTCAAGAGTTGCCCTGAAAAACATGTGATTATATGCTGGGAGATGGAGGATGTACTCTTTCACACAGGACAGGCAAAGAAATCTTCCCTAAAGTATAGCTTTGTCAGAGTCCTGTAGCTTGATAAGTAGCTCACAGGAGAAAACACAGGTAAGGACATGTTATTCCAGGAAAGAGAAAGCACAAAAACCAGAGGCAGGAGGGAGTCTGATAGAATTTAGAACTAATAGAAGACACTAAAGACTGGGAAGTAGCAAACATTTAAGCCAGATGGGCATGTTCATAAAATGAGAAATTGGAAATGAAAGCAGAAACATGTACATTCAGGTTAAGGAATTTGGATTCTAACAAAAGTTTAAAAAAATGAAAAGTTTTAAGCAGAGATAAAAGCCTTGTGATCTAATTTACAATTTTAAAGATATCACTCTGACCTCATCATTTGAATGGATTGGAGGGAATGATGTTTCTTGAAAATTCGGGGACCTTTTGAGAAGCTATTGCTCTAAACTAGGTTGATGCAGTGGCAGTTAGAACTAGGCTGAAGACATTGCGAGTGGCATAAGCATAAAAAAGTCTATCTGAAATATATTTTAGAGAAAAAAATGATAGAATTTTGTGAAGTTTAAATGGTTGTTTTGTTCCACATACAAATTGAGCTCCTTGAAAGAATGAACCATTTTTGGGTGCCTGGGTGGCTCAGTGGGTTAAAGCCTCTGCTTTCGGCTCAGGCCATGATCTCAGCGTCCTGGGATCGAGGCCTGCATCAGGCTCTCTGC
>LNAC01000013.1:459-329794 GCA_002007465.1 Ailurus styani | reverse complement strand
TAAAAAAAAAAAAAGAAAGAATGAATGAACCATTTTTAAACTATCGTGTAATGCATCCTGTCTACAATACAGCCTGATAAAAGTGTTCAAAGATTATTTTAGAAAAATGAATGCTTTATTGTCGATGATAAACATCAAAACTTACCTGCAACAAAAGCTTCTCCTTGGCCTTTACATATAAATCTTAACTTGCATTCCCCATCAGCACGTTGCATTTTCTTTTTTGTTTTTTCATTTTTGATAACAAACTTACTTTAATTCCAACAGAAAAATGTTAGGAAATTCTGTTACAGACATGATATTCTATGTTGGAATTCAAAGGCAAATAAACCATTTGGCCTTTTTTAAAGAGTTTATAATCCACAGAGAAGAGAAACTTGTACAATTTAATGCACATAATTTCCTTTCTTTCAATATCAGAGTTGGCTTTTCAAAGCAACATTCTCTGAGAAAAGTTAAGCGTTATATATATGAAGATACTGGACTGCTGCTAAAATAGAATTTGCTGAGTGAAATCCTGGAGAGAAGAATATCCCAGAGAGAGCCCAATATTTGATGCTAGTTTTCTCCCTTGAGGTGTTGGTCTATTCAGAAGCCATGAGAAGCTTAGTAGAAAGAAGTAGCTTAGCAGAAAGAAGTAGCAGCTGAGATGCTGAGAACCAGAGCAGCCAAGTTTTTGATACTTTCATGCATCGAGGGAGACAAAAATTGGATTTCAGTGCTCACCAACGCAGCAGATCACTGGTAAATATTCCCATGCTTTCAGCTGTGATCTTGAAGGAATAACCGTAAGAGTAAAAGTAAGCCAGAAATTGACTAGTATGAATTAGCCTACGACATGTAACAAATCACTCCAAGCATTAGTAGCTCCAAACAACAATCATTCTGAAGTTTGGCAGTTTGGTCCATTTTTGCCTTGGCTCACCACAGTCAGTGGATGGTTTGGTTGGGGCTGCATGACTTTAAGATGTCCTCATTCATATGTCTGATTGTTGGTAAGTTGACAGCCAGGCTGCCTGGGTTATTTTACACAGGTCTTCTCTAACGGATTGCTCACACTGTGAAGGTTGGATTTCCTTCCTCAGGGGAAGTCATGGCCAAAGTGCAAGTAAATTCCCAGATCTCCTTGTATCCCATTTGCATGCTAACATTGGCCAAAAGCAAGTAATTTTGTCAAACCCAGATTCAAAAATTAAGGAAATTGTCTGTACATGAGCTGCAAATAGTTTAAGCCCTTCCCCCCTTCCTTCCTTCTTTCTTTTTTTTTTTTTTTTTGTTTTTCTACCATATTCAAAGGTTTAGATCCAGATTCAAGTCAGATTAATTGTGATTTGATTAAGGGCATTTCCCCTGGTTGCCAGGAAAGGGCAATTTTTCTATAGGTAAAGAAAGACACCATTATCCAGAGGATAAAATTATCTGTACAGTTTTTCATATATGGCATCTGGGACTCAAAAATAACATGATATCAAAAAGATAGTAATTGAGTGAAAGGCAAAAGGATCTCCTGTCCACAGGCGATCCAAATATTAGTGTTACTACTCACAGACTCTTAAATAACTAAATATTCAAGAAGTTAAATTAAACATCAAAATTTTTTTAAATATTGAAAATATAAGACACTTGTCAATATTAGATATCCTAGGCAAAATCTGATAGCAGTGAATAGATGGTCCTTGTTTCCTGGACTCAAAAGAGATAAATTATTATGGGCAGTAATAATATTTAGAGAACTATAGAATTAATGTATAAACAACAAGGCTTTACAAGGTCTCCAGGAAATGTCTACCTGTATTTTTAGTCCTAATATTTTGTGTTTCAAGTTTTGTTAACTATACAGCAAAAAGGTGTTAATAATTAATTATTAAAATAAATTAAAATAGTAATCAGTTGTATATTTATGTGAATGAAATCAGTCAAAAAGAGAAAAATATCAAATTAATGAAAAAATCACAAAATTGTTGTATAACTATATTAGATTAAATCTGTGCCCTAAGGAAGAGAAATAAACCACAGAAGGAATGAAGAAAAAAGTGAAAGCCTGTCATCTAGTCCTCATCTCTCCTGTCCTTCATCATGACTAGCATGTTATATCTAAAACCATATCATATACAATTATATTATACCATACTGATGTCCAAAAAAGATCTTAAATTCCTCAAGTCTTGCATATTAAGATGGCATGAAAAACAGAAGATGCTAAATCTTTCACATCCTGAGTAAAACTAAGTAAGAATGTCTTGTGTTTAGTTTTATCAAATCTAACTTAAATTTCATATGATCAGAATCTATAATTTCCCAATAACAAACTGAACTTGAAGCTTTGCTTGTAAATTTTGCCTGAATTATTTTTATTCAGAGAAGCAGTGCTATAATAATCGATCTCCCTTGTAAGGACTCAACTAAAAAAAATGTTTTAAGGTTTTATCTATTTATTCTGAGAGAGAGAGAGAGAGAGAGAGAGAGCATGTGAAAGAGAGAGCATTGAGCAGAGAGGAAGGACAGAGGGACAGGGAAAAGCAGTTTCCTCACTGAGCAGGGAGCCTGATGAGGGGCTCTGTACCAGGACCCCTGGATCATGACCTGAGCTGAAGGCAAATGCTTAACCGCGTGAGCCACCTAGGCACTCTCACCTAAAAATTTAAGTCAGTACTCAAATTTATCTTTGAAATGCATTACTAATAAAAATTCAGAATAGCACACACAAATACAGATGCTCCTTTCAAAATCCAATAAGGCCTATCAAGACTGTGCTATTCTCAGTGGTAGTGGATACAAGATGCATTTATTCACCTTTCACTAAGGGGATATTCTAATACATCTCAGACTTTAAAAACTTCACTGAAGTACAGACCTTTGACATTTAGTTGGTTTTCTCTGAAACCTCTGGCACTTTGTATGTTCTTAAGGTATCTATAATACCTGTTTCTCAAGCTCACCATATTCTGTCAGCAGTGATGACACCGAATGTCATCAGTGTAACAGACCAGTATGTAGCCTTGGTCTTGAGAGATCCCGTCTTCCTTGTGAACTCAGTTGGGACAGCAGAGGAGTTGATGTAGACAGAAAGGAGAGTGAAGTTTTACTGCTATGCATGCTAAGTGAAAACAAACTTTGCCACCTTTATCTGCTTATTGCTTGCAGGGAGTCAGGATAAGAGAGTATTGTCAGATTACTGACTTTTTATCAGTTATCAAGATCTATTTTAATTTTCTTCATTAAAGTAATCATATTTTGAACAGCATTCCATTTAGAGTCACTGTCTGATTAGGTTTGTAATCCAATGTCATTTGTACCACAACACTCTGTACTTTGCTCAGGAGAAACCAATGAATAAAAAAGGGAATTGAATGGAATGGCTCAGGTTGCATTTTAGTCTTTGATTGTGGCACCAGTCTCTGCAATTCACCCATGCGGCATGAATCTCTGTAATTCATAATATTACTCTTGGTTCACTATTCCGGTAAGGAGGGCTAATGCCAGCACTCTTCTTCACAGAGTAGCTGTTTACTCCATTTGTCAGATATGGTTTGCCACTAATATCCATTCCAATTGCTTATTCAAGACTGGAAACATAACTACAGCACAAGACCCAAAGGGCACAGGTTTAAATGGTTTTTCTGGGGGGGAAAACTCCACTTATCTGATTCCTGAACTCCAGAAGCATTCTGTGTCTCCAGTGGAAGACAGTCTCCCATAAATCCTGAAAGTCCTTGTGCCATTTTCTCAAGGGTACAGAGAATTTTGATTATTGGAAGTTTTTATTTTAAGCTCAACTAAAAAATTTAAGGATTATATTTGATAATACCACTTAAAGTATAAAATAAAAGACATGAAGTCCTGGAGAAAATATGCACTCTACAAATTCAAAAATTTATATGAAATTTTATAAAATACTAAATGTAAAAAATTTAAAGCTATGAATAGTATAACAAAGGAGGTGCATAAGTTGATAGCTGACATATGAAAACAAATGTTCAATTTCAGTAATTATCAGTGAAAGGTGAATTAAGAGAAAAAAAGTGTTTTCTTCTTCCAAGTCTATAAATGTCCATAGCATAATGGCCATATTGTGTTGGTTCAGGGTTGAAAACTAATCCAAGTTGGGACAATAAGTCCCACTTAAAAACTTCGGTCTTGGGACTGAGACATCTAATCTGCTTTTTCATAGACTTATTTATTTATTTTTATTTTTTTAAAGATTTTATTTATTTATTTGACAGAAACACAGTGAGAGAGGGACACATAGCAGGGGGAGAGACAGAGGGAGAAGCAGGCTTCCTGCAGAGCAGGGAGCCTGATGCAGGGCCTGATCCCAGGACCTGAGGGGCCTGGGATCATGACTTGAGCCGAAGGCAGACACTTAACAACTGTGCCACACAGGTGCCCCTTTCATAGACTTTTAAATCTTTAAAATATAAAATTTAACATTTTTGGCAGTCATAGTACAGCCATGTGGAGAAAGCTGATTACATTATTTTTAAAAATTGTTGTTACCATGCAAAAAGAAACTGAGATAAGAATTGAGAGGGAGCTCTAAAAACATTTGATTATTTGGTTCTCAGCTTTTCAGAGTCTATAATAAAGCTTGGTTGTTTAACTCTGTGTTGGATTCTACAATTCAAAGCGTTCTCCTTTTGATTAAGCAAGGAAGGAAAGCAGAGTATGCCTCCCCAAACTGGGTCACTTTGTCATGTGGATTATTTTGAACTGAAGGCAATCAAGGGCCAGCAGACTCAGGAAAAAAAAATTTTGTTTTACCTTTCCTTTAACTGCCTAAGAGAATTTAGATAGGGGACCTGTCCCAGAAAGAACACTATTACCAGAGATAACTTTTTATCTGAAAAATTTATCTGTCTGGCAAGGAAAACAAACTCCTCTTATCTTCCTGTGAATTGCCCCCCTTCCTTTGAAACCCCAGGCCCCTTTCCCAACCTGTGTCTCACTGTGGCATATAAGCCTGAATTGCCTGACGACCTTTGGGTCTCAGATTTTAACGGGGCTTCTGTATGAAAAAAATTAAATTTGCTTGCACCCCTTAATCTGTCTTATGTCAATTTAATTACTAGACCAGCCAAAGAACCAAAAATGAAAAAAAGTAAATTTCTTCATCCTCTACAGTCTCATTAACTGAGTTTCTATTTTCTGCAACAAAAAACATTCAAAAATCAATTCTTTAAATCATCTTTCAAGTAATTATGGAGAAATATGATAGCATAAAAAATATCCACAACAGGGGTGCCTGGGTGGCTCAGTCATTTAAGTGCAGACTCTTTTTTTTTTTTTAAAGATTTTATTTCTTTATTTGACACAGAGAGAGAGAGATCACAAGTAGGCAGAGAGACAGAGAGAGAGAGGAGGAAGCAGGCTCCCCGCCAAGCAGAGAGCCCGATATGGGCCTGGATCCCAGAACCCTGAGATCATGACCTGAGCCAAAAGCAGAGGCTTTAACCCACTGAGCCACCCAGGCGCCCTAAGTGCAGACTCTTGATTTTGCCCAAGTCATGATCTCCCAGTTGTGAGATGGAGCCTTGCCTTGAGCTCATTGCTTGGTGGGGCATCTGGTTGAGATTTTCTCTCCTCCTCTTCCCTCTCTGCCCACCTCCCCCCCAACTTGTATGCTTGTGTGCATTCTCTCTCTCTCTCTCTCTAAAAATAGATAAATCTTGGTCACCAACATTCAGTTGGTTAAGTGTCTCCCTTCAGCTCAGGTCACTATCTCAGGGTCCTGGAATCAAGCCCCACAGTGGGCTCAGCAGGGAGTCTGCTTCTCCCCCTCACTCTTCCTCTGTGCTCTCTCTCTCTCTCAAATAAATAAATAAAATCTTAAAAAAAATAAAAAATAATAAAATACTAAAAATAAATAAATCTTTTAAAAAATATCCAGAATATTAGACAAAGTTAAAAAAAGATGTTAAAAAAATTTGGTAGAATTTGATTTAAAAGATTTTTAAATTTGCATATCAAAGTTTACACAAATTAATAATGATATTTTATTGATTATTGTCTCTGGGTATGGAATAAAGTATAATTTTGTCCATTATGTATTTTCATATATTACTTTTGTTAATTATTATTTACATAAAATACTCACATATAAGGGACTAAATTATTGATTTAAATATAGTCATCTCAGGAGTCCTATTTGATTCAACACAAAATTTAGACTGCCTAGAACAGTGAAAAGTGAGAATGTTCTTCCAATATTCTCATAATTTTGTTCCAAAAGTTGATGGAAGGAAAATTTGCAACTGTGTCTCTGAGAAAATCAGAACCACTGTTCTTCTACATCCCTGATGGAAAGCAAATTTCTTTGAAACCAGAAACAAAGATATGTTATTGTGAACCTAATGTTTCATTTATTAAATGAAAGGTTCACTTGGCACCAGAAGTTCAAGGGTAATATCAGGAAGAATAATGATTTTTCACAAGATACTTTTGAATATTTTGCTCAATTAGCTACCACATATTTTACCCTGGAGACTATGGTCAGAGATGAATGTAGCTAAAAGTTTTCTAAGTGATTATTATCAGCCATCTTCCATAACTATAGGGAAACTTAAATAATGTTACAACAAAGGATTAATTTTGAGTGACTAGTTTAGGTAATTTTCAAAAACTAAAAGCTGTATGATACATTTTAATTAACTATCAATAAATAAATAAATAAATAAATAAAGCCCAAAGAGTATTAGAATTCCCATTTGAGTTTTTCAATGTTACATTTATATTTTTTCAAAGCTCTTATCACAAATTGATACTATATATATGTATATATATGAATATATGTGTGTAGGCATTTATATACATACATATAGTGTCATATTTATACATTATACATATATATTATATATATCATCTATATACACATATGATTCATCACTTTCGCTATTCTTTCCTTTATGACATTATAAGTTCCATGATAACAAGGGTTGTTATGCACGTTGCTTACCACTCTTCCTGATCAACTCTCATTAATATCTCACAGAATTTTATCTCATTGAATATTTGTTGATTAATTGAAATTATATTCCTACTTCTGTATTTTAATATTCCTTGAACATAGCTTATTCAACCATTCTTATACCATTCTCATTCAACATATTCTTTAAATTTGCCCTCCTAATTTCTAAAATTCTCTTTTATAAATATTTCTATATTTACTGAAAGAATCTAAACCTCTGTGCTCATTACTGTTTAATAGTCTCTTCAGTTCCACTTCATTATCTCAAAGTTAATTCTGTCAATAAATAAATGTTGATCTGACAAACACATACTGTCTCTCTTTATAAAGCTTTGCAATCTTTTATTCTTGTATCTTCAGGATTTATTATGTAAAAAAAAAGTTGTCTAGCTAATATTTTCTTGCACCAAAGGATTCATAAGAATATCATTATAGTGCACATATATATTCTCTGTTATTTTATTTTTGTGATGCATACTGAGTGTCAAGCTATTTTTCTTAGTCTGATATCTGGAATGTTCCTTAGAGTTTTAATAACACCACTGTCAATAGAAAAATCAGGTAGATCAGCTGAGTGCTGCTGGGTTTGGTGTCCTGCCAACTGCACAAGTTACTAGCATGTTTGCCTCGGTGCTCCATTGCCAGGCTCAGTGGTGCTCTATTCAGTAAAGAGAAGACGATCCTCAAATTCCTTAACTGAAAATGTGCACTTTGCCTTTGCAATAGCTAATCCACCTGGGTTCCTTAGTATTTTGTATGTTTTACAAAAAAAAATTTTTTTTTACTTAGTTATAAACCTAACAGAACACTGGAATATAAATGCTTGTATTTTATGCTACTTCAAGATACCTTGTGTATAGAAAACTGGTGCTTTTAGTCAAATGAAATCTGTAAAATGTGTCGACCTTTTCATTTTGTTTTGTTTTTCTTTTAATGCTGGTTTTGTTTTGCTTTGTTTTGTTTTACTGCTAGCAAACTTGAGAAACTGTTAAAGAGAATTATTCATTAAAGCCACATTAGCAGAAATTTGTGAAAGAAGGACTAGTTTATTTTTGAGCCACTTTATACTTTCTTTTAGAATAGAAATCTGTTTTCAAATAATCAATTGGTATGCAACCTGTGCTGTACTTAATTTAATACATAATAAAGTCATCTAATAAAAATAGAGATAATTTTATTCTTTAGGAAGATAAATGCATATCTATGGAAATTATGGATACAATATTAAAATATAAATTCAGCCTGATGAGATAGAAACTCAAATAAAAATTGCCTGAACAAAATATAATTGTTCTCCTTTTCTCACTGAAAGACCAAGATAATATGGCTTTACCTATTTCCTGTGGCCCACTGTTCTTCTCTCTTTATAAATCCATCTCTAGAATTCTGCCTTAATCAGCAGAATGTAAGGTCCTTGATCATCATGTCCATATTCTAGCTAGAAGCAAAAGTTAAAGTTTTCAGGAGAACTTAGTTGAGAATCTCAGGTAGAATCCGATCTTGGAAGTTGTTTTATTACAGCGTATGTTAAATTCACATTCTATTTAGGTCCTTATGTGAAAGGGAGAGCACGTCTTGAGAATTCCAAGAAATAGAAAAGGGATTTTGATATATTTGACTGACTCTCAGTAATGTGAATTCTAAATGTCACTGAGTCTTCCTTGGAAGCAGAAAAAAAACAACTTCTCTATTCAGAATAAAGGTATTTGAGCACTGAAGAACTTATAAGGAAATTAATTTGAGATAATTGCCTTGAAAGAGAATGTCCATCTTTTTATGCCTAATCTCTACTGACTTTTTTTTTTTAAATCTCCAAACTAATATCAACGCTCAGCCTACAGATAGACAAATATTAAATGTGAACTCTGGTAAGATTTGTATATGAAAATATTTGTAAGATTTTTAATCATAAAAATGATTTATGATTAATATGGTAGAAACAAATATTAGAAATTTGTGTGGAAATAGACCAAAGAGGGGAGAAAAAGTATGATTTTCAAGTGGACTGAATTAACTAATATAGCACATTTGGTAGTGAACCTGGATTTCATGTGCTAGCTAATTCAGCAAAAGGTAGGTCTTACTTTTTAGTCAGCTAGTTGATTGAATTTGCATTTATTTGCAGCTTATGTGAATTTAAGTTATCATGCAAAATAGTCTTTAATAACTGTAAATATTATCAAGTGTTAAGAAAATAGAAAAAAATGAAGCAGAATTAAAGTGCTCTACCCAATCATCAAGTCCTAAGTTATGTCTGACAGGGCTCAGACAATATGTATTGTCACTGAGTATGCATTGGTGAGAGGATTATCAGCCTTTTTGAAGTGTACCACAGGGATTGTCTTCCAAAGGGCAGAATTAAGACAGGAGATGCTGCTATTGAGATAGACTTTCTAATCTGAATGAAGATGGCAGAATTCCAGAATGTCAGAGAGAAAGTAGTAGCAATTAATTGCCAGTAACAAGAGGAAGGTGATGACCATAATCAACATCTAGGTAAGAGTGGCATTCAGGATGGTTAACAAACAGGGAACTTTGGTGTGGTTAAAGAATTTCTAGGGCCTACATATAAAGATATCTGTCTCAACTTGGATTCCCTAAAACCCAACCCTGAGAAAATCTAAAGTATCAATTCTTTATTAGAGGACGCAATCTCAGGGAAACAAAAATAAAGGAAAAAAACACAAAGTAAAACTGCCCATTTTGTCACTTCTAATCAGTATTCAGTATTTCACTAGACACCCTGACCAGTGCAATAATGAAGACAAAGAAATACTGTAACAATCATAAAAGGGTTAATAAATCTGGCATTATTTATAGAAGAAAATAAGTAAAATAGAAGATCCAAGGCCTAAAAACCAGGACACACAAATGTTTAAAGCTTGAGGAATTTTGGAGAAACAGAAGGGGAGTTGGAGAAGGAGTGGACAATAAGTAAGAGGGAAAGCAGGAGCGTATTCTTCCAGGATTTTTTCTCTGTTGATGCCCACGCTTCTTGGTCATGCTGCTTCAAAGAATGAAGAGTTGGACTAGACAGAGTGGTGGGCAGCAAAGCAAGGTTTATTGAACAATAGCAAAGTGATAGTATAAAGCTCCTGAGGAGGGAGGGGACCGAGAGGGTTGCCACCGGAGTTTCTAAGTCTAGACGTTTTTATGGGCTTGTTGGGGGACTCTTTTAATCTGATTAACCCCCCTACACCTGTCATCCAATCAGTTTTTTGTCACATGAGAAAGGATTAAGGTCTCCTTCCAGAACCACGTCAAATCCTTTTAAGGCTGGTTTCCTCCTAAGGTGGGGGGCCCCTTGTCTCTTAGGGTGAGGGGCCTCTTGTCCCTGCCTTCCTGCCTGCCTTCCAATTTTCCTTCATCAGTAGGAGATCTACCGATATAACTGAGGCATAGATTTCAAAGAGAAGTAAGATCAACAGCGAATGCTGTTTATATTTCAATAACATTGAGGATTTTATGAAGATGGAAGTATGAAATACATAAAAATACTTTTTTCTGGAATGGTGGGGTAAAAGTCTGAGTGGAAAGGGTTGAAGAAAGAATGGGTGGGAGCAATGAAAACAGTGAGAATCAGGGTCAGTATGCAATTTATAACTTAATACAGGCAACTTTTATCCTGGGAAAAACCCTGTATCAGATGAGACACCACGTCTAAGCTGTGACTCAGGTAACAGGTGTGCGATTCGGTTTTGGTAGAGTACAAAACCCTTTCAATGAGCTTTACTGTAAAAAAAAAAAATGGGGGATAGAAACATGCTGGCAACAGAAGGGAGTGGCGAGATCCAGACACATTCATTTTGGTTTGTTATTTGTTTTCAAATGGATGATATAAGTACATGTTTGTATGCTGAGGGAGATGCACCTGTAAGGGGGAAGAATTGTAGATCCATGGCAACTGAGTAGAATTGCTAGAGGCATATTCAGGAAATGTAAAGGGAGGTGAGATGTAGTGGACAAAGGGATATTTATCGGATACGGTGGAAGCATTAATAATCTACATATAAAAATAGGAGAAAAGGTGGAATATTGGGCATGGGTACTGGTTAGGAAGATGTGGTGGTGGCGACCTGAAGAAGTTCTCAATTAAACATGAATTAAAATCATCATTCAAAAATGAAAATAGTGGATAAAATAAGGCTTTGTATCACTATGAAATAGATGTGCTTAATGAAGTCAGTAAAGTTTTAATTAATAAGATCGGAAATGTAAACAACCATTAAACATTAAAACCTGGTTCGTATTATAAAACAAATCACATTTTCTAAAATTTGAAGAAAAAAAATGAAAATACAATAACAACAGAAATAATAATGTAAACTAGCATATTTTTATGGCAAATAATATGTTAATATCTTTCCTAAAGAGAATTCTTTTTAAAACTATAAGGAAGGGGGGCCTGGGTGGCTCAGTTTGTTAAGCATCTGCCTTCAGCTCAAATCATGATCTCAATGTCCTGTATCGAGACCCTCCCCCAACACTGTACCTCCCTATAGGGTTCCCTGCTCAGTAGGGAGTTTGTTTCTCCCTCTTCCTCAGCCGCTCACCCTACTACGTCCCCCCAGTCATGTGCACCCTCTCTCTCAAATAAATAAAATATTTTTAAAAACTAGAAAATGAAAATATTGCTATAAATATATGCATATTACATGAATTATGTTTTTGAGAAAATTGCAAAGGAACACTAAATATATTATTCAATCAATAGTAAAGAAAGCATTTTAAAATTAAATAGATTATTTGCATACATAATCAACAATAATCTTTTAATGAATTACTTTGGTCAGATTATGCAAACATTACACACATACACATACAACTCATAAATTGCTGGTAGGCAATTAAACTTGGGAGAAAAGTTTTGAAAATTTAGCAATAGCATTCTTAATTTTTGATCCAATAATTTATCTCTAGGACTTTGAGAGTAATCTGAGGTGCACACAACTATTTATCTTTAAGGAAATTATATATAACACTTTTTATAATTACAAAAAATTAGAAAAATAATAAATGTTTAACAATAGAAGGTAAGTTAAACAACTGTATATCAATATTTCAGAATATTCTACAGTTTTAAAATACTTAATGACATGGAAAAATGCTTACAAAATGTTATGGACTGATTTGTGTTCCCATAAGACACATATGTTGACGTCCTGACCCCAGTATACTTCAGAATGTGACTGCATTTGGAGAAAGCCTTTAAAGAGGTTATTAAGGTTAAATGAGATAATATGGGTGGCCCTAATCTGATATGACTAGTGTCATACAAACTTATGGAGGGATGCCGGGGAGATATATACACAGAGGAAGAGCCATGTGAGAACCCGAGGGAGGCCAGGGAGATACACATGCACGGGAAGGGCCATGTGAGAGCCCGAGGAAGGCCGGGGAGATACACATGCACGGGAAGAGCCATGTGAGAACACAGTGAGAAGGTGGCCATCTGCACATCAAGGAGAGAGGCCTCAGAAGAAATCAAATCTGTCGATACTTTCATCTTAATTCTCTAGCCTCCAAACTATGAGAAAATAAATTTCTACTGATCGAGCTGCCTAGTCTGTTATATTTTGTTGTGGGAGCCTGAGCAAGCTCATACACAGTCCATTTTTAAGCTTAAAAAATGTTAACTATACCAGTAGTATCATTACAACTTTAAAAATACATTACTTACTTTATTTATCTGATGTCTGGATTGATGTATAGATCAATGAAATGAAGGAGAGAAGGAAGGAAGGAAAGAAGGAAGGAAGGAAGGAAGGAAGGAAGGAAGGAAGGAAGGAAGGAAGGAAAGAAGGAAGAAAGCAAGGAAGGAAGGAGAAAGGAAAGAAGGAAGGGAAAAAATGTAAACATTTATAAAATATATATCAAGATAGGAATTAGAGATTGGTATAAATTGTTTTTTCATCTTTAGCCCAAAACATTACATGTGTAAGATATCAACATTTATATATAATATATAAAACCACTTTTGAGACAAACTATATCTTTCCTTATAACATAATTCATTTTAAGTTATAGTAATGCCAGTCTCCACTATGCATCACTGATTTGGGGGGGAGGGTGCTTTGTTTTGTTTTATTTTTGGTGTCACACATTTAAGGACAGATCGCCACAATGGTAAAAGGTACCAAAACAGTGTTTCAGTTAAAACAGTCTAGATGATACCCAGAAAACACTAAAACATTTACAATTCTGTGATGTGTAGTAGATGAGAAGGTTATCAAAATGTGAGTTCTAAATAGGCCTTCTTACATTTTAGTTGAGGTGAAATATTCTTTTTTTTTTTTTAAAGGTTTTATTTATTTATTTGACACAGAGAAGGAGATCACAAGTAAGCTGAGAGTCAGGCAGAGAGAGAGGAGGAAGCAGGCTCCCTGCAGAGCAGAGAGCCCAATGCGGGCCTCGATCCCAGGACCCTGAGATCATGACCTGAGCTGAAGGCAGAGGCTTTAACCCACTGAGCCACCCAGGCGCCCAAGGTGAAATATTCTAATAAAGAACATTCATACTCTATTTCAAATGCTTCACTCAACTCTGATTTCTTATAACATCAGTTAGCTCTAAAATATTTACCTAAGAAAGTCTTTGTGTGTTAAAAAAAAAAGAAGAAGAAAAAAGAAAACAAAACAAAACAAAACAAAAGTCTTTATATGCAATGTATTAATATGCTTTTCATAGTTTGGTCATCAGTACAAGTGAGCACTCTCAATATACACTTGGTTACTGAATATTGGTGTGATCCCACATAAACACACAGTGAAAATGAGAAAAAGACAAAGCATTTCTAGGTTGTGTATCTTTAGCAATCTCCATTCTGTCATTTATATTTGTGTTCAAACAAACAGCTTTGACATATAATAGCAGGCACATATAACCATGCTGAAACTGCCACTAAACATCAAAGAAAGATTGACATTTTAGAAGGTAAAATTCAGGCTTGGGGATGGTCCAAGATGCCTTCAAGAGAAAGGTCAAGGCAAAAGTCAAGGAAACAGAGGAAATATCACCAGGGTATCAGATCTATGTATGAGTCTTAGGAGGTTATAAATGAGTCAACATCATTGTCTTCTAGGAGGGCAGTCCAGCAATTGCATCAGGCCTAAGACACTGGCCAGAGACAGGTCATGATTACAGGGTTAGGAATAAAGAGAAGAATTAATACCTGTGTAAAAACTTCTATAATAATTTTCTATGAAGGTGAAACCAAGATTTTCATAAGCTTGTGAAAATGCTTTCAGGTATATATGTATGATTGATGACCATGTTTTTCAATGTGAGAATATAATTAAGAACACTTTTCAGCATTCACTGAGATTTGCTTCATGTTAAAAAAAAAAACAAGAAGTGAAACAGAAACACCTTGATATTTTACTATATTTTGAGAAACTTCTGTCATTAACTTAAAATTGCTCATCCTATTTTGCACCCTAAATTAATTTGAAAAAAAAAAGTAAAAATATATAGGGAAAGCAAATCAAATAGTCAAATCATACTTAAAGATTGAACAAGCATTTTTCTAATTATAATAAAGTAAGCTCCATAGCTTAATCTAAAATTCTTTTTGCAGAAGTAGAACTAGCTTCAAAAATATAGATTGAAGATGTGGCACCTGACAGTCCCATCATTCTAAAGCACTGTTTTATGATGTGCCTATATTTAATAATAGTTCTTTGGACGCTCATAATCCTTTTTGTGATTTACTGTGGTTATCCCTCGCACCACCTGTGCATGATATTAATTAAGAACTGGGGAGACAGTGTTATAAAAATGAAAAATTTTCTTTGTCATCAGGAAAAAAAAAAGTGCTAGGTAAGTTCTTTGTTCATCAAAGTTTGGTGACGCTCCAACTACTTGTCCCAAGGCTAGTGTTTTATATCTCTACAACTTGAAGCAGTACAGCATCTGAAAGGTAAAACTTGCAAGTTCAATAGTTGGCTTGGATATATAATCATGTGTTTCTGTCCATTTGAATTAAATGTACTTAGAGACGTCACTGTGGTTTGTGAATCCTTTGCAGCCCAGGATCAAAATAAATAGCATAGACCTAGCTAGACACAGTGCTAGCTGTTAATCTACTAAATAATCCATTAGTATCTGTCACTTTGGATAAACTGACTAATTTTATGTTCATCATGTTTTTAAGCACACCGACTTACAGATGGATTTATAGATGGATTAAATGCTTCTTTAATTCCCAGAAAGTATCCATTTAGACGATTTTATATATTAAAAATAGTTTTCTCCATATTAAGCCCCATAAAATGGCCTTTTCTGTGACAAATATTACCTAGAATGAAATAACAGTGTTAAAGTTTCTAGTTTCCTACTATTTAAGAAATGAAAAAACTAAAATAGGAAATCTTTTGAAATAAATTTTACCAATTAACTTTTATTATTTATTAATACTACTGTTTTAACACATGCTTCTGAGCATGTTAATCCCCCAAACTGCAACACCGGTCATTGCGCTTCATGTTGCCTTCAAATTCAAAGTAAAATAGATTTTTGTATTCAAATTAAACTGAACTATATAAAAAAGGTAATCTTGGGCGCCTGGGTGGCTCAGTGGGTTAAAGCCTCTGCTTTCGGCTCAGGTCATGATCTCAGCGTCCTGGGATCGAGGCCCGCATTGGGCTCTCTGCTCAGCAGAGAGCCTGCTTCCTCCTCTCCCTGTCTCTCTGCCTACTTGTAATCTCTCTCTCTGTGTCGAATAAATAAATAAAACCTTTAAAAAAAATAAAATAAAATAAAAATAAAAAAGGTAATCTTGGGGCACCTGGGTGGCTCAGTGGGTTAAAGCCTCTGCCTTTAGCTCAGGTCATGATCTCAGGGTCCTGGGATCCAGCCCCGCGTCGGGCCGCCTGCTCAGCAGGAAGCCTGCTTCCTCCTCTCTCTCTGCCTGCCTCTCTGCCTACTTATGATCTCTCTCTCTGTCAAATAAATTAAAAAAAAAAAAATCTTTTTAAAAAATTAAAAATACGGGCGCCTGGGTGGCTCAGTGGCTTAAGCCTCTGCCTTCGGCTCAGGTCATGATCTCAGCGTCCTGGGATCGAGGCCCGCATTGGGCTCTCTGCCCAGCAGGAAGCCTGCTTCCTCCTCTCTCTCTGCCTGCCTCTCTGCCTACTTGTGATCTCTCTCTCTCTGTCAAATAATAAAAAAAATATATCTTTTTAAAAAATTAAAAATACATAAATAAAACGGTAATCTTTTTCTTCTCCCCTTTAATTTCCTACTCCTAAGATAATTAATGCTAACAATTTGATGCATAATTTTCTACTATTTCTATGTATATACAAGAGTAAAACATACATATAAAACATGTATTGGGTATTTTAAATTTGCATTTTTTTAACAAAGAGATTTTTTAATTTTAAATTCAATTAGCCAACATACAGTACATCATTAGTTTCTGATGTTGTGTTCAATGATTCATCAGTTACATATAACACCCAGTGTTCAACACATCACATGCCCTCCTTAGTTCCCATCACCCAGTTAGCCCCTACCCCCACCCACCTCCCCTTCCACAACCCACAGTTTGTTTCTCAAAGTCAAGAGTCTTTCATGGTTTGTCTCCCTCTCTGAATTCTTCCCATTCATTTTTCCCTCCCTTCCCCTATGATCCTCTGTACTATTTCTTATATTCCACATATGAGTGAAACCACATGATAATTGCCTTTCTCTGATTAACTTATTTCACTTAGCATAATATCCTCCAGTTCCATCGACATTGATGTAAATGGTAGGTATTCATCCTTTCTGATGGCTGAGTAATATTCCATTGTATATAAGAACCACACCTTCTTTATCCATTCGTCTGTTGAAGGACATTCAGCTCTTTTTGGCTATTGTGGACATTGCTGCTGTGAACATTGGGATGCAGGTGCCCCTTCTTTTCATTACATCTGTACCTTTGGGGTAAATACCCAGTAGTGCAATTGCAGGGTCATAGGATAGCTCTATTTTTAACTTCTTGAGGCACCTCCATACTGTTTTCCAGAGTGACTGTAACAACTTGCATTCCCACCAAAAGCTTAAGAGGGTTCCCCTTACTCCACATCCTCACCGAAATTTGTTGTTTCTTGACATGTTAATTTTAGCCATTCTAACTGGTGATAAGGTGGTATCTCATTGAGGTTTTTTGATTTGTATTTCCCTGATAATGTGATGTTCAGCATTTTTTCATGTATCTTTTGACCATTTGCATGCCTTCTTCGGAGAAATGTCTGTTCATGTCTTCCGCCCATTTCTTGACTGAATTATTTGCATTTTAACAAAAATAGGATCAAACTATATATAATGTCATGAAAAAATTACAGTTAATATATTTAAAGTATTCATTTTTATAGCTGCATAATATTCCATATTATTATGGAATACTATTACTACATTTTCCATTGATTTATAATCAGTTTGTAACACTGCTGCAAAATGAATCACGTATGTGTGTGTGTGCATATGAATGTGTGTATTCATATTTTGATTTATTTATGTAGGTTAGTTAATTAGGTAGCAATTGCTTGGTCAAAAGTATATACATTTTTAATAGATTCTATCAAATAATTTCCACAATTACTGAGGTAATTTACATTTCTACCAGAATTGTACAAAACTTCACTTATATTCATATATACTACAGTCAAGGAAATATAAAAAAAAAAAACTATGCTCTTTAAAAAGTGGGAATTGATATGGCAGCATGGAACTTATTCTGAAGATAATTAAAGAGAATTTAGGGGCACCTGGGTGGCTCAGTGGGTTAAGCCTCTGCCTTCGGCCCAGGGTCCTGGGATCAAGACCCGCATGTGGCTCTCTGCTCAGAGGAGAGCCTGCTTCCCCTTCTCTCTCTCTGCCTGCCTCTCAGCCTACTTGTGATCTCTCTCTCTCTGTCAAATAAATAAATAAATAAATAAATCTTTGACAAGTTGGGAGAACTTAATAAAAAAAATACTAGTTTCACATAAATTTTACACCTTACATAGAATTTTGTTATATGATTTAAATTTTATCCAAATTTGAAAATTCTACACTATAATAAAATTTTAAAAAGTTAAGAAGGCAAAAGTAATTTTATTCCCTTCCTAGTGTGAGTTCTTGAGAAAGGAATGGAAAATATTACTGGACAAGGCTCATCTGAACTGAAAAATTGGGACAAAAAGCATTGATCTGTATATTCTCACAAGTTGATGATTAATAAATCATAACAAGGAGAGATGACATTTAAAATAGGTAAATACAAAATTATATACATTAAAATGAAAACCCGAGTAAAATAATACTAGCAGCAGCTTTGTTGATGTCAATTACTTTACTGGAACAATACTTCCTGTGGAGCAGCTTTCAAAATTTTTCTTTAAAGTGCTAATAGAGGGTTTCTCAATTATAATAGAGCAGTTTGACTATAATTATAGAACTTTGGATAGGAAAATTCAGACAGTGGTCATCAAATTTATAATTGGAAGATAATTGTATTCGACACTACATTGAAGTCAATAAGGATAATTATTGTCATTAAAATGACATTAAAACCATTAAACCTTGTAATTTTAAAGGGATAATTTTCAAATTTGAATATATTGAGCATTTTTCCTGTATGTGAAAAAAATTATTTTTCTTTTTAAATTCACATATACAAAAGTATAGAAACACATTTACTTATTTCGGGATATTAAAATTATGCCAACAATTTTATGAAATTTGAGGTTAATAAAAAGTGAGTAGTCACTGGGATCCAAACATTCATTCCTTTACTACAATTTAAATGAAATTTAATAGACACTTGCTTATGCTTTCACATGCTGTATTATGCCTGTTCTTGAAAAGTAAAATGTTATGATATTTAAACAGTTAAATCTTTCTCCTGCCTACATTTGCTATCAATATGAGACTCTACTTGTTCTTAGAATGAGTACATCTTTAAAATAACAATTAAAAATGAATAAAGTGGTGTTAAAAGGTATGACTATAACATTTCTGGATACGATAGTTGAGCAGAGATACCCATCCAAGTCCAAACTGAAATATGAATGTGCTCTAAAAACACAGGGGAAAAGTCATGAAAAAAAAAAAGAGCAGCAAAGTCTGTGTCATTGTTTAGAAAATTTAGATAGATGTCATTCAGAGGTCATCATCTTCAGAGGAATTTCTGCGAAAAATGGAGATGGAGCCACAATGAAAGAAGCACTGAAAACCGAATCATTCTTTCTCATTCTAAGAAAGTGATTCAACATGAGAAGATAGAAGTTTAGATTAGTATACAAACTCTAAAAGTTAATTTAGAATGACCAAGAATAGATCAGAGTATGAACCCTGTGCAAACTTTAAACAGATCACTTGGAAAAAATTTCAACAGGGCACCTGGGTAGCTGAGTTGGTTAACATCTGCCTTTGGCTCAGGTCATGGAGTCCTAGGATGGAGCCCCACATTGGGTTCCCTGCTCAGTGGGGAGTCTGCTTCTCCCCCTCCCTCTGCCCTTCTCCCTACTCCTTCTCTCTCTCTCTCTCTCTCTCACACACACACACATTCTCTCTCTTCCTCTCAGATAAATAAATGAATAAAATATTTTTTAAAATAACAGAAAAAGAGAATGATTTCCAACAATGTGTAGAAATGTATTTGAAAAGATTTATGATCAGAGCTGCAAAAGCCAAGTTAGATTACCTACACACCGTGCTAATTTGGTAGGGTTGCTCCTAGTTGTGTCAAATCTTTTAAATATGGGAAGCAGAATTGCTCAGCAAGCCAGATAAACCTGCTATAACTTGCATGCTTAAGATATGGTAAAATGATTACTAGAGTATGTGTTGTTCCTGCAGACACTATTGTTATTATCTCTTCATTATTGAGGGCCTAGGCTCAGCTTCATAAAACACCATCTTAAACTTGACAAAATTTTATGACTCCTTTGTTTAAAGTCTAGGTAAGCAATAGACAAACATCAAGGTCCTAGATTATTTATATCTTGTGGCTTTTCCATCTTCAACATGTGGCATCCATTTCATCATCCATAATAAATGTTTCAACTCCCACCATCAATTCCAGAAGCAGAAAGGAGCAAGCAAATCAAGACAAGGGTGTATCCCTTCTCTTGAAAGGTAAGACCCAGAAATAGCACTATTTTATTTTACTGTGGTAAGAACACTTAACATGAGGTCTACCCTTTTAAATTTTTAAGTGTGCAGTACATTATTGTTGTCTATCAGTACAATGTTGTGCAGCAGATTTTTAAAGCCCATTCATCTTCCTTAACTGAAACTTTATTGATGTACACACATCAGTTTTGCTCCCATTCCACTGGTCAAAACTGGCCCTGTGGTCCCAATTAGCTATGAAGGAGACTGTAAATGTATTGTGGAAGAGTGGAGACAGGAAGAGAAGGGTGGTATAGTCCTGTGGTAAGCTCATGTTCTTCTTCTACTTTTTTTTAAAGATTTTATTTATTTATTTGACAGAGAGAGGCACAGCAAGAGAGGGAACACAAGCAGGGGAGCAGCTGAGGGAGAGGGAGAAGCAGGCTCCCCGCAGAGTAGGGAGCCCGATATGGGGCTCGATCCCAGAACCTTGCAATTATGACCTGAGCCAAAAGCAGACGCTTAATGACTGAGCCACCCAGGCACTGCAACTTTCTTTTTTTTTTTTTTAATCAAAGAAGGCAAACTATGGAGTAAGCTGTCATGAATCAAGGCTTAGCTCCATGTCTTATCAGCTGTTTAGTTTGGAAAAATATACTTAACCTCCCTGTGCTTGTTTCATCATATGTAAAATGGAGATGATAATAGTATACCTGATAGGATTGCTATGAGAAATACATGGAGTTATTATTTATAAAGATCTCAGAAGAGTGCCTGGAACCATATCTGCCACATTAGCATGGAAGAAGAGAAATTAATAAAGAAAAAAAAAACCTATAGTTTGTTAGTGTTTGTTTAAAATATGTCAGGGGGTGCCTGGGTGGCTCAGTTGGTTAAGTGCTAGACTCTTGGTTTTGGCTCAGGTCATGATCTCAGGGTCGTGGGATTGAGCCCCACATCAGGCTTTGTGCTTAGTGGGGAATCTGTGCTCAGTGGGGAATCTATTTGAGGACTCTCTCCCTCTTCCTCTGCTTCTCCCTCCATTTGCTCTGGCTCACTCTCTAAAATAAATAAAATAAATCTTTAAAAATAAAGAAATTAATTAAATATGTCAGAAATCATAGATAAATTTACATACTTACTATAGTGATTCAGATGCTAAAAACCCACATGCACATATGTAATCACACACACACACACACACACACTCTGTCACACACACACACACATACACGTGCACCTACGCACACAAACATTTGCCATTCTTCTGGTTGAGTCTTAGGAAAAACCAACCAATGATGTAATAGCCTTATTATTTAGAACTATATTTGTCTCTAGTAAACAAGCCATAAGCATAGAGAGAAAGACTACAATAAGAACACCAAGTTTTGGACTGTGTGGTGCATCTTTTGGCTGCTTAGATCACACTTCGAAAACAGTTTGTGCCCCATCACTACTCTCATAGAAAAATAAATAAATGAACAACAACAAAAAGAGCCAAATGTTATTTAACTCATAGAAAGAAGTTACTAATCATATCCATGGCCTCTCATATCAGCCTGAAGAGAATGTCTGGACCACAGATGTATTCTACATTGGGTGGAGGGATGAATATTAGGTGAATGTTTAGCTGGCTTGTGTTATATCTTCACTTAATCAATGTCACCTAATAAACAAGTATTTCTTCCAAGTCTTTATATAAGAGGCTGATGTTAAAAGGTTCCAATTATTGAAACCAAAGAGATGAACTAAAAAAGATAGTAGATAAGGTGATCTGAAATTGTTCAAAGTTGACAAGATTTTATTCTGAAACAAAAAATATTAAATTAATAAGAGAATTTCAGTGTTTGCAATTTTTAAGATTTTATTTATTCACTTTTTTGAGAGAGAGAGAGAATGAGTGGGAGGGAAAGAAAATCTGAAAGTAGACTCTGCACTGAGCACAGAGCCTGAAGTGAAGCTTGATCCCATGACCCTGAGATCATGACCTGAACTGAATCAAGATTCAGACAATCAACCAACTAAGCCACCCAGACACCCCTGCAGTTATTTTTAAACAAACACATAATAGTTTCTATGTACCAAATTGTCTTCTAAATGTTTTATAGATATAACCTATTTCATAACCATAAGAGTTCTATAGGAGCAGGCCATATCATCATATCCATTTTACAAATGATGAAATGAAGGCCCAGAGACATTAAGTTGTCTAAGATCTTCCGATTGGTCTTCTCTGTACCTATCATTTTATTTCCTGCTGCCTCGTTCGAGTATCTGCACACTTAACCACCTTGTGATGCTGCTTTTGAATCTCTTATGAGGACTAATGCCATTCTTGAGGGCTTCATCCTTGTGACCTAATCACCACCCTTAAAATCCACTTAAAGTCATCACATCGGGGGTTAGCATTTTAACATATGAATTTGGGGGGAATACAAACATTCAGTCTATAGCACCTCTCCTGTCTGTCCTCTCCCCTCTATCATTTCTTTTTTTTTTTTTTTTAAAGATTTTATTTATTCATTTGACACAGAGAGAGAGATTACAAGTCGGCAGAGAGGCAGGCAGAGAGAGAGGAGAGAGAAGGAAGCAGGCTCCCTGCTGAGCAGAGAGCCCGACGTGGGCCTCGATCCCAGGACCCTGGGATCATGACCTGAGCCGAAGGCAGCGGCTTTAACCCACTGAGCCACCCAGGCGCCCCCCTCTATCATTTCTATCTCTATCCCTGTCTCTGCCCCTGTCCCTGTCTCTGTCTCCATTACCACTCATCTCTCTAATGCTCAGGTCCTCTCTTTTCTTTGTAACCAAACTTCAAGAAGCATCTGTCTGTACTCACTGTCTTCATTTTCCTTGTGAGGCTTGTAATTTTGGATTATAAAGTCCTGTTAACCAGAGTTTAATTTTAGACAAACTGATAGGCTTAGCTTGAGACCATATCTTTCCAGAGTGGATTTTTTTTCTTTCTTTAGTTAGTTATTAATCTAAGACCTTGTAATTCTTAATTTTATCCCATATATGGGTCCTGACTACACATCTAGTATACATTAGGCCCTATATACATTTGCATGATGTCTATGATGAAAATTCCTTCAGATAGTATGTTTTTTTCCTTTCTGATTTAGAGAAAAATGTATAGATATTTTACATAGATCACTGCCTAATTAAAATTATATCATGGTATTTTATGAAAACATATGAAACGTATGTGAGAGGGACAAGTAAAGTTTTTGAATGTGTGTGTATGATAAAAAGAAAGTCTTAAAGCACTTCATATAAACTAAGGAGAAAAATTGATGCTAAAGAAACTAAAGATATAATATTCATGAAGCATTGCTACCTTTTCTGATATCAAGTGCTCTTTTGTGTCATAATTTTACCAAGGTAGAAGCTTTGCCACTTAAAAATGATCAAATAGTGCTGGTATAAAATGATAATCAGTGAAAATTCCTTGTTCTTTCTGAGCCAGAAGTTTTAGAATAATAGAGTTTTTGTGAGTTTGCTAGTATATTCTAACAGTATTTGAGGAAAAAGTTTCACAACTTTTTATATTCTTTGAGAATTTTTTTTAAAAGATTTACTTATTTGAGAGAGAGAGTGTGTGTACGCACAAGTGAGGAGAGGGGCAAAGGAAGGGGGAGAGCGAGAGAGAATCTCCTATAGACTCCCCACTGAGCTCAGATTGCAACACGGGGTTCCATCCCATGACCCTGAGACCACAACTGAGCTGAAACGGAGAGCCAGATGCTCAACTGACAGCCACCCAGGCGCCCCATTCTTTGAAAACTTCTAATTCTAAGAAAAATAAATATGTGAGCCAGATTTCTCTAGACCTTATCAGTCTAAGGTACAAGCAAGTTCCCAATGACATTAATACACATGTAAAAGTGTAGTAATGCAGTTTTATCAACATAAACATGAGAAAATGAAGTCTTGTAGCTGCAGATTTTTGAGAAAACACATGTCAGGCACATTTTACTGAATAAGAAGTATGACCAGAAAATCAAAACAGAAGAGATACAGAAGCAATAAAGCAAGATAGTAATAGGTTGAAGTGAACTGAAGATTTCACAGAAATGGCTATTGACTTCGGCTGATATTACAGATAAAACTTAGTGGATGTGAGACAAGATATAGTTGACCAATCAAGATTGGTACCACCAGATCACCAGAAAAGGATCCTGGGTGTCCTTCCATGCCAGACATAAATGCTTCATTTGCTTTTCTAAGGGGAGATGAGGGTGTACCAGGGCTTGGAAGACCAAAGAGGGGAAGGTGGGGGAGCTACTGGAGAAGCTGAAGGCATCCACTATCTTCAAGTCAGTGTGGTTGGAGGTATTCCAGTATTTTAATCCATCATGTAGGCTTTCCTAGGTATATCAGTTAAATATATACAACTGTAAAAGCTTAATTATCTCTGGAAGGATATGTAAGAAACAGGGAAATTGTTGCTTTCGGGGAGAAGGAGGTGGGTGGCAAAGGGGTTTAAAAAGATTATCATTTTTGTACCCTGGAGATTTTCATGGATGTGCAGAAATAAATTGCCTTAAATTAAAATAAAGTAAAATACATGACCCTTTACAAATTAATATAGAATAAGGTCTCCCATATTTTGCAAATAGATTATTTTCCTAAGGCAAAATATTTACCATCTCCCTAAATGGATAATAGCTTTCTTTTTTCTATGTTCATTGGTACGAAAGGGTATTATGAATTTAGAATCTTTTAAAATGTTTTAAAAATCAACATATACCTAACAAATATTATTATATAATGCATTATTAATTTGATTTTTTAAAAGCACCACACTCTCAAAATAGATGCTATAGCAAGGGTAAAGCAAATATTACTGCTTAACTTTGCCTTGATTTCACTTATGTACTCTCACATTAATTATATTCTATAAACTTTAACACCCACATTTCACTTTGAGACAAAAATGAGAAAATCTTAAAATATAAATAAGAATCCTTGTTATGAAAGATGATGCTAAACATTTTATTTATTTTTTAATAATGTGTTTCTCTTGACACATTATTTAATCTCTTACAATTTAGTTGTCCTATCTGTAAAAGAAAATTGATGGGTTTGATTGCTCACTTTTTACTTATAAGGGCCAAAAATATTTAAATACAAGCATAAATATAATTCTGTTCAGAATCTACTTCAGAATGCAATGCAGATGTTATAGGATATAAGGTACAGGAGAGAAGTCATCCTCCCAGCAATGACATCACCAGTGAAAACCCTAATAATCGTATAGAATTATAGCTATACTTAGCTTTTTAAATATAGCTAGAAATGGAAAATAGTCAGTTATTGTTGTCACATGAAAACCTGGTAGTTGAGGAAAAAATAAAATAGAACTAGAGGACAAAGACAGATGCTTTCCAAGAAATGTATTATATAAGACTTCCATGCCCTCACTCATCAATAAAAAACTTACATTTGTCCAAAATCTAATGCCATACAAAAATGCCTCGTTATACTATACTTTCCTTCAAAATTCAAACATCACAGACACCTAAACTGAGGGATCTTTTTAAAAATTGCCATTAACTTTTAAAAGTTTGCATGATAGAACCTCTAAAAAAAGAAGAAGCAGGAGAAAAGTCCTACATTAAAGAAAACCAAAGGCACATAATGATTACATGATCCTTAATAGGATGTTAGATCAGGAAAAATTAAGTAAAATAAAGCTATACAGGATATTTAAGAACAATTGGAGGATAGTTAATATGGGTTATATATTTAGAAACAATATTAAATAATGTTCAATTTCAAATGGGTGATAATTATAATTATATATATAAGATTATGTATATTATATAGATTAGATAGATAGATGGACAATTCAATTACAAAAGAATGCCCTTACCTCTAATGAGATAGATTTTGAAGTATTTAGAGGTGAAATATTATAATGTTTACAAATTCATGACTCAAATCAAGCACAAGAAGAAATGTGTGTGTGAGTGTGTGTGTGTGTGTTTGTGTGTGTGTGTGTGTGTGTAGTGAGAGGTGGACTTTTATCAATTGAACATGATAAAGCAAGCATTGTCAAGTGTGAATTTAGGTATAGGGAATAGCTATGTTCTTTATGTTGTTCTTTCTACTATTCTGGGGCTTTGAAATCTTCAAAATAAAAAGGTAAGAAAAAATTTTCTCAAAAAAGTGTGTGGTTTTAGGATAAAACAAATTGGAAAAGATACTCTAAGATAAGAAAGAAGAAAAGCATTATACAAAGGTTTCTGCTTCTGTATATTTCTACTTCACCTTATATGTATATTAAATAAAAATCAGTACCATTTTTTCGACACACACAAAATATATAGGAATTGGTACCAGTGGTTTACCATTTCCAAAACAAGTAGTAAATAATGTTAAATGGCTTTGTAATGTTATAATCTGTTAAGATGTGGTAATTTGTACTAAATATTTCTGGATATCTCTCTCTCTCTCATATTTTTCTATTTTGGGTAAGCCACAAGGGTCACAAGGTCAAATTGCATCAGATTTTTAAAGTGGAAGGGAAGTGGGTGCCTGGGTGGCTCAGTTGGTTAAGCATCTGACTTTGGCTCAGGTCAACATCCTGGGGTCCTGGGATCAAGCCCCCTTGTCAGGCTCCCTGCTCTGCTTGTCTCCCTCTCTGCCCCTCCCCCTGCCTGTGCACTCTCTCTTAAATAAATATAATACTTTTTAAAAAATGCCTCACAGCTGTTTTCTAATGCATAAATGTGGTTCCTGATGTCTTGGGTGTGAAACAGAAGCTGGGCCTGCCACTGCTTTAGCTACACCTGATTCCCTTTTGGCTTCTCTGATTCCTAGGCCCTTTGTGTGTGTTTAGCTTCTACAGCTTCTGCAGGGTATCTTTATCACCAAGGTCAGAAGCAACAAGGATGAATAAAGTTTCCAGTCCATTCTAGTGGAGTTCAAACCTGTTGCTAGTTTGCCCCTACGGATCTTCCCTTCCTAATTACCTATCCTGAGAGCTTTAAGCTTCAGAATCAGACAAGGAGACAGTGGTCTTTCAGAAGCAGGTTCACTGCTTCCACAGTTGAATAAGTCACTTCACTTTGTCAAATCCCTCGAGATGGATAGATGATAGCTGATAGATAGGTAGATTATAGATATAGGTATAGGTATAGATAGATATAGATAGAAATAGATATAGATATAGATCTCCTGTTAGTTCTACTTCTTTGGTTGAGTGCTGACAGATACAAAGACATTCCAAATAATACAACACAATAATGTTGTCTATATGTTTAACATATTTTTTAACTTTCACTGAAATGTATATATTGAAGGAAACGCAAGAGGAAAGATTAGAGTGCCAAAATATCTATAGCAAATTCCAAGCCAGTAAAATAGAGATGTTGAAATGCAAATTTGAGAGTCTAAAATTTAAAATAAATTTTCAAACCCCTTAATTAAATGGGGTGTGTGTATGTGTGTGTGTGTGTGCGTGCGTGCACACATACGCATGTGTGTTCATCACTTGCAATCATCTCAACACAAATTTGGCAGGTATTTGCATTCTCTACTTTGTACAAAACTCGAAACAGATTAATAAATAAAATAATCAAAGGTGTTTTCCTTTCATGTTAGCTCTGCTGTCTTTTAATTTGCATAACTAGTTTAATAGCCTAGACTGGAGTTGGCAGCAGAAGTTGGTTGGAAAGATGTATGCCATCAAAGTTAAGCAGTATTTAATGAGTTCTAAAATCTTCTCTATGATCTTCTCAATAACTAATAAAAGAGCAGTCAAATGAAATTCAAATGAAATACTCTACCATGCTTACCTCAGAGTAAGTCAAGCTCAAACATAATCTTTTATTTGGTTATTTTATCTTTTACATATTTGGAGTAAACAGAGATATTAAGACTTAGAGGTAAGAAGAGCAAAAGATAATGTCATCTTATTCGCATTGTTTTGAAAATCAAAAGGATCAAATGAGCTGAAATGTTTGCAAGTGAAAAGAGTGTGCATGCAAATGAGAGCTATTGTTTCTAAAAGACATGCATATATTATTTACTTTCTTTGGAAATTTCTTGGGAGGATATTGCTCATGTTTAAGTTTATTTCATTCTTCCAAATAAAGCAATCCATTCACTAAATAAAGAATGCTTCTTTTTTTTTAGTTTTCCTCATACAGATCTTGTACATATTTTGTTAGATTTATATTTGAATATTTTATTTTTGTGTGCTAATACAAATGGCATTTCATTTTTAATTTCAGATTTTAGTCATTCATTGGTGGTATAGTTCTAGGCCTTTTTTTTTAATTCTTTCAGATTTTTTGCATGGATAATTTTGTGATCTGTGAATCAAGATAGTTTCATTTCCTTCTCCCTGATTTGTTCACATTTTATTTCCTTTTCTTTTCTTATTATATTAGGTTGAGCTTCCAGTAAAATCTTGAAAAGGAGTGGTAAGAACAGACATTTTGCTTAGTTTCTAATCTAAGTAGGAAAGCTTTTATTTTCTCACAGTTAGGTATGACGTTAGCTATAGGTTTTCTGTATATGTTCTTTATCAAATTGAGGAAGTTCCCCTTCTATTCCTAGCTTACTGAGATATTTTACCCGGATTTTGTTAAATGCTTTTCTACATCTATTGATATGATCACATGATTTTTCTTCTCAACCTAATATAATAAAAATATGTACAAGATCTGTATGAAGAAAACTAAAAAACACTGATGAACAAAATCAAAGAACTAAATAATAGAGAGACATTCCATGTTCACAGATCAGATAACTCAACATTGTCAGGATGTCAGTTCTTCCCACTGTAACCTATACATTCAATGAAATCCCAATCAAAATCCTAGAAAATTATTTTGTAGACATCAACAAACTGATACTAAAGTTTGTAGGGAGAGGCAAAAGACCTGGAAGAACCAGTTCAATATTTAATGAAAAGAACAAAGTCAGAAAACTGACACTACCTCACTTTAAGACTTTAAAGCTCAGGTAATCAGGACAATATGGTATTGACAGAATTTAGAAAAATCAATGAACAGAATAAAGAGTCCCAAAATAGACTCACATATATATAACCAACAAAAGAGCAAAGGCGATACAGTGGAACAAAGATAGTTTTTTCAACAAACGGTGCTAGAACAACTGGACAGCTATATACAAAATAATGAATCTAGACATGGACTTTACACCCTTTACAAAAATTGACTCAGAATAGACCACAGACCTAAATGTAAAACATAAAACTCCTAGAAGATAATACAGGAGAAAACCTAGAGGATATTGGGCATAGTGATGACTTTTTAGGTCACAGTAAAAGCGCACAATTCATGACAAGAACAGTTGAGAAGCTGGACTTAATGAAATTAAAAACTCATGTTCTTCAAAACATAATGTTAACAGAATGACAAAGCAAACTAGGACCTGGAAGATATTTGTTAAGAGAGATATCTGATAAAGAACTGTTACCCAAAATACACAAAGAACTCTTAAAATTCAACAATAACAAAATGGACAATTTGATTTTTTTTTAAAAAAAGGGGGGAAATATTTTAATGATTTCTCACTGAAAAAGATATACAGATGGCAAGTAAGCATATGAAAACACATTTTAACATCATATGTCATTAGTGCATTGCAAGTTAAAACAACAGTGAGATATCACTACACATCTATTAGAATGGTCAAAATCCAAAACACTGACAACACCAAATGATGATAAAGATGTGAAGCAACAGGAACTCTCATTCATTGCTAGTGGGATGGCAAAATGGTACAGCTACAGCTACTCTGGAAGAGAGTTTTGTGGTTTCTTAAAAAACTAAATATATTCTCATCACACGACCCGACAACCATACTCCTTGTTATTTACTCAAAGCAGAGCACTTAGGTCCACACAAAAACCTGCACATGGATGTTTACAGGAGTTTTATTTATAGTTGCCCACAGTTCGAAGTAGCTATAATGCACTTCACAAAAATATGGATAAATAAACTGTGGCACATTCAGATAATGGAATATAATTCAGAACTAAAAAGAAATGAGCTCCCAAGTCATGAAGAGACATGGAGGAAACTTAAATGAATATTACTAAGTAAACTAAGGCAATCTGAAAAGGCTACCTCCTTACTGTATGATTCCAACTATACAACATTCTGGAAAAGACAAAATTGTGGAGCTAGTAAAAAGATCAGATACTAGAGTTATCAGTGAGAGAGGGATGAATTAGTGGAGTGCAGAGTATTTTTAGGGCAGTGAAACTCTTCTGTTACTGTAATGCTGATTACATAGCATACATTTATCTATACCCTTGGATATACGACACAAAGAGTGACTCTTAATGTAAACTGTGGGCTTTGAGTGATAGCAGTGTGTCAGTGTAGGTTCATGGATTATAACAAATGTATCCCTGCAGTGAGAGATGTCAGTAGTGAGGGAGTTAGCTTTCATGAGGACAGGGCATATATGGGAACTGTATACTTTCCACTCCATTTTCCTGTGAATTCAGTAATGCTTTAAAAATAAAGCTTATTAATTAAATCCATTTTACTTAATGGATTTTGTCTGAATTAACCTGGCCTCTGTTTCTTTTCCGTGACCCCACAATGATTTGTTTGATGAGGAAACCAACTTCTAAAACAGAACACAAGCATTGCCTTTTCACTCCAAGGACTTTTTTGAAGTGAATATTTACTTTCTTGCAAGACTAGCATTCTACCACTGACATGTGCTGTGTATAGACCAAAAATGGGAATCTAACTAAAACGTCACAAAATGAACTGATAGAAAGAAATATCAAAACTAACAAACATTTGTCTTAATTTTAGAAGTTTTATACTATCTCAACTTTTTCCCCTTTTTTATTGCTATGCTTTGGCATAAAGAGTCATTGATTTATTCATGCATGTGTTCAATAATCACCAACTGAGTTCCTACTTTATGTGAAACGGAGGCACTGAGAATGCAGTAGTATGCAGACTCCTCCCAACTGGGAAGAGTTTGCCCAGATGATAACACAGTTTATTGGAATAGAAGAAAGTATTAGAATTTTGGTTTGCGTACATTTTTTATTATCCTTTTGTAAGCCTATTTTTGTTTATGCTTCAGAAGGTAAATATGTATATACACACGCTATAATTCTGGTACCTGTACAAATATGTAAATATGTATGTAGGGCGCCTGGGAGGCTCAGTGGGTTAAAGCCTCTGCCTTCGGCTCAGGTCATGATCTCAGGGTCCTGGGATTGAGGCCCGCATCGGGCTCCCTGCTCAGCGGGGAGCCTGCTTCCTCCTCTCTCTCTGCCTGCCTCTCTGCCTACTTGTGATCTCTCTCTGTCAAATAAATAAATAAAATCTTTAAAAAAAATAAAATAAATAAATATGTATGTAAATATATAAATCTTCACAGATAGTAGATCCATTTTCTTCTCTGTATGATTAAAGTTTGATCTTATGTAATGAGATAGACCTGTAAGCAAATACACCGTACACATAATTACAAATTTTGACACATTCCATGAATGCAAAGAACAGTACTTCTAGAGCAAATGTAAAGAGTATGAGGGGGAAAAAATGTTCCGTGCAGATGGAACAACATGTACAAAACCTCCAAGGCAAGAACAAGATTTGCATATTGATGTCACCTAGAGCCTTTCCAGATGCCCAGTGTGGATGTAATCCAGTTACCAAGGAAAGCATACAGGCAAGTCTGATGAGGCTGGCGAACCAGGAAGAGGCTAGCTCATACCAGGACTTCTGGGATGGGGTAATGCATGTGAATTTGGTGTTAAGGGCAAAAATATGCTGACAAAAATATATGTGTATTTTTTAAAACACTGACATTATCGGGTTTATTTGTATCCATGATAACCCTAACTACTCTTTATGTAATTTTGGAGGGAAAAACTTAAAAAAAAAAGAAAAAAAAAAAAAAAGCCCTGGAGTCTGACGGACACAATAAATTTTTTTCAAAATCTTATCATTAAAAAAAAAAAAATTCTCGGCAATCCTGTCGGGATTCCTCTCGCTCTTGAGAGCTTTTTCTATATCTTTACTTAATAAACTACTATCATTTTACTCACCAAAAAAAAAAAAAAGAAAAGAAAAAATTCCTCAAGGCATAATATAAAATTAGATGACATAAAACTGTGACATGAGAAAAAAAATTCTGAATTTGCTTGCTTCTAAGATGTTTTGATCTCTGAGGCTCTCATGTAAGGGGTAAGTGGCACTGATGACTAGGACTTTGAGCATGTCCAAAGTAACCAAGTTGCTGTCAAACACAGATTCAAAACTTACGTCTTTCCCCCCAGAAAATCAAAAAAAGCAGGAGGAACAAAAGCAACAAGACGCAGGAGATACGAAAAATAGAAAGAAAAGGAAGAGGAGAAGAAAATAATAAGGTAAAATTGGTGAAATTTGGGCACCTGGGTGGTTCAGTGGGTTAAAGCCTCTGCCTTCGGCTCAGGTCATGATCTCAGGGTCCTGGGATCAAGCACCGCATCGGGCTCCCTGCTCAGCGGGGAGCCTGCTTCCTCCTCTCTCTCTGCCTGCCTCTCTGCCTACTTGTGATCTCTCTCTCTGTGTCAAATAAATAAATAAAATCTTAAAATAAATAAATAATAAATAAATAAATAAAATTGGTGGAATTCACCTAAAAATTTTGTGTCAACATTCAAAATTTGTTACCTCATTTATTCTAATATAAACTGTCTCTAGCATCAGATTTTATTAGGTATTTGTGTTTATCTGATAAATTGTTCTGTAGACATGATAAACAGCCTCGAATTGTGCCTGCATAAATAAAACACTGCTTTGGTTTTAAGAATCTCTTTCCATTATTTAAACAACATTTTTCATTAAAGCCAGACATTGTACCTGTAAACATTTTATTGAATAATCTGGATACAGTGAGATGATATCATGGCATAGCTTTATTTTTCCTGTAATAGTAGTTATTTCATATTTCCTCTCCTTAATGCCATCTCTACTAAATCAAATAACATTTATTTTCACTTTATGGAATTAACAAAGTCTTTTTCAGGCATGAAACAATTTAAGATAATGTAAAACAAGTTCCAACCTCTTTTTAGCTTTAAATATTCACTTTTCAGCTTTAATTAGGCTTAGAAGCCTGGATTGAAAAAGAAGGGTCTAATCTGTTTTTTCCTCTTCCTCTCTTACTTTTTCTCCTTTGCCCTCCAGTCAGAGACTTTAGGGCAAGGAGAAAAGATAAGGCAGATAAAAAATCTCATTTCAAGTTTGATGTTACGGTCTGGGTGGTAAGGGTTTGGAAGGCTCTTATATTATTCTCTATTTAACTCACACACACACACACACACACACACACACACACACACACACACACACCACCCCAGTCTTCCACTTATTTTCAAAATAATAAACATGAATGTTTACCACCTCAATCTGCTCCATCTGGCATGTGATCCTTGGTTATATGTTTGCTTTAATGCCTTAGTAAAGGCCTCACTTCATATTATGTTTCTTATACTTTCCTGGGGTTTGACGTTTACAGAAGAAAACACCTTCTCTAAATTGCTTTCATCCTGTCTTTGTATCCTGCTTTTGCTTGTAATTAGAACCAACATACTTAAACTCCCAAATAGAAAAGATCAGTCCTGGCAGGTCTTTTCAATTTGAAAGACTCAGCAAGCCTGATCCTTGATTATTTTCTAGCTTTAATTATTTGGACTAAGGCATGATATTAATCCTCTGATCCCCAGAGCAGTCTTAAATTATCAGTGAGTAGATAACAAAATTTTATCTTCATCAATTTTTTATTCTTTTTCTGATACAACTTAAGGTGTTAGAGTTTTTGTTTCCCCTATAAACATTCTGAATACAAACTGAGTCCAAAAAAATACAGAGTCATTTGTTTGTTTGATTTGCTTTGGCATAAAAGAGAAAATCTCCTCCCCAAAGATGTAACTGGTAAATGATTTTAGAAAAGAAGAGCTGGAAAAAGCAGAAAATCTTCACAAATTTTTAAATTTTACTTCGGATTAGCTTGGGAGTTGAAAAAGTCTAATCCCTTTCCAATAATTTTATAGCTTCATTATTTGGGGAAAATTATATCTTTCAAGTCTCAGTTTCTGTATTGTGAACCACCTACATTTTAGAACTCATGGGAAGATTGGATGAAGAAGTTTATGGTTACTGTAAATTGCTACAGCACACATCTGTTACTGTACCTCTGTCATTTACATGTTCTTCCTCCTTTCATTGAAGCCCAATCTTGTGTAGAGAGCCACACTCCTCCACAAAGAAATGTGCTTTGAGGGAGGGAATCCTTATTCCAGAATTAATGGCAATTTCTAACTGATACGATGCAATCATGGTATCCTCATTTTGCTTGCCAGTGACCAGTACAGGCCTAACGAACCATATGACCCAATTTGGGTAGCAAATATGAAGATCAATACACAGAGGAGTTATGAGAAAGTTTCTTTTTCCCTAAAAGTTGAGTCTCTAAATCGTATTTCCAGGTATGTTTAAATTTCTGGATATAACGCCTGGGGATACCATAGCCATCTTGCTGTGAGCCTACAGATAAAATCAAACTAAAAATGATAGAGAGGCTGAGATTCTTTCGGTTGTCATCAATCATCTAATTAACCATTTCTGGAACCACATAACTCTAAACATTTTTATGGAGGTAATAATTTTTCTTCAGTCTAAATAGAATTAATATTTGCTATTATTCACAAACAAAGCCATCTTAACCAATAAGTGATGACAACAACATGTGGCATCTGGTCAGTGTTTGCTAGATGTCATTTTCCTTGCTTCACCACATTTATCCCAAGAACTATTACATGAAGTAAACTTGAAATCATTCTACTTGATACTAACCTTAAATGCTGTATAAAAAAAACAAAAACAAAAACAAAAAGCATCCTTTGATTAACAGCTTAACCTGTTGAATCCATTGGGGGAATTTATAAACAGTGCTAATTACATGCTAAATATATCCTCATTTAGAAATAAAATTAGTGTAATTTGGCTAGATATCTCAAAATGTAGAAATGAGATGAGAAACCACTTTATTTTGTTCTTTAAAACACAACTCCATGTTTTTAAAAGTTGTTAATAGTTCAAACTAAAAATTAAATATTTTATTACTTCATATTAAAATAATAGAATATTAATAAAATAAAAAACATACTGAGCATCTAGCATACTAAGGGATCATGAAATGCATATTTCATTCTTTCTGTAAAAAATAAAGAGTTGAAGGAAATGTTTAAAAGCTAATCAAAATCTAAAAAAAAAAGAATTACTGGCAAGATCATAAATGCCACAAGTGTAGAAACTATGTCTCTGTTGCTCAATATTTTGTCTTATTTTATTTATATTTTACAAACAGTATTTATTATGCTGTAGGCACTGTTCAGAAATATTTACAAATATGACTTCATTTTACCCCCACGGCCACCCTATGAAGTAGGTGCAATCACAATTTTACAAGTGAGGAAAATGAAGATGAGGCCATGGAGCTAATGAAGGAAAATGTTTCCATCTGAACCTAAGCTGGCTCCCAGTCTTGTGCCTGTAACCACTGTGCTGAGCTGTTGCCTCACACCATGATGTTCCCATTGAATTTTCAGCACCAAGTACGGTGTCCATATTTTGTAGATGCTCAGTAAATCTATAACCAAGTGATAGAGGAAAGGTAACACGTTACACTCCGTAGTCCTTTCACTAAACCACCAGTTCTCTAAGATGAACATCTCTCCTAGCTCAACCCTGTTCCCCACCACTCAGGATAAAGGATCAGAACCTTAAAAAAATAAATAAATAAAAAATAAAAGCTAATGAGGGCAAGGGTTCATCAGTTATCTACAATCCTCATCTAGAAACCCATTCAAAGAGCTAATTCGGTTTGTATAAAATGAACTGTATAATTAAAATCTGAGTTGTTTCCATGAGTGGAGAAAAAAAATCAAGATGAGAAATGTAACTATAGATGGCAATTCAAAGCTTTCCTTTGATTAAATTGGGAACATTCAAGAGGGAAAAAAAAAAATCTTTCTCTAAAGGGAAGAAGCCCTTGACAGATGAGAAAATTTATTTACATAGAATTTTGACATCAAGCTGCCCTGAATAAGTCCTGGGAAGAAGTTATTTTTTTAACTTTGTTCAGAAAAATAGGATGAGTTACAAAAGAGTGTACTAATTAAGGACTGGGAATAAAATAACAGATTTGGATAAATTGATGACAGTTAAGGGCCTTATTCTCATTTGAATTCTTTTAACAATTACTGTCTGAACCATATTTATGGCATTTATTTTTAACTGGCCTTCCTTTGCATTCTTAGTGTGTATACACTCTTTTATCAATCCTAGTGCACTGTAATTTTAAATAGCTAAGATATAGCTTCTATCCTTGCCTTTCTTATTTTTTTCTTGACACAGAAGAAGAGTTCATAAATAGTAGGCTTTTGATAAATTTCTTAGATGAATGAAGGATAAAACAGAACTATATAATTTTGGTTACTTTTAAGACAATTTCTTTATAACTTTTTCTTTTTCTGCCTGCACTGACATGTTTTGTATGTAAGAAAAAATATTATAACTGGAAATCATCCTAATAACCTATAAGTACCACTTTATACTATAAATATACATTCAAACTACAGGTTATTAAAAAGTCACTATCTGAAAGTATTGTATCCTCTTTGCTAGTAAAGTTTTTAGGAGAAATAACTTCTAATTTACTGCATTAGAGGTCTACAACAGTGGGCAGATTATTTCCACTTTCATGACTGACCTAAATACAATGAGCTGAACCTTTATTTTGTTCCAAAAGCATGTTGTTATCTATTCTGAGAGCTTGTAAGAATCTCTAAGGGAATAAGCAACTGTTAAATAACTAACACACATGCACACACATACACACATGTTGCATTGGAAGGCATATCTTTCAGTTGACTTCAAGTCTCTAAACATAATTCAGAAATGAGAAAGAAATATGTATGATCACTCCAAGAGCAAAAATTAGGCAGTACTCATTTCTGTTTCCTCCAAAATGTGTCCCACACATAGTATTTCTTTCTTAATGTGTGTGTGTGTGTGTGTGTGTGTGTGTGTGTGTGTGTGTGTGTGAATGAATGAATGGGTAATTGCTGGAACACTTTTTAAGCTACAAGTGTTTCTTAAAAATAATTTAAAAAAAGTAGAAGCTGTGCCAACACGTAGATATAATTCTGGTTTCAAAACATTCAAATCACTTTGAGATAATCTTTCACCAACCCATCACTAAGTCAAGAGTCAATCACACTCCCACCCATCCAGTGTGTTACTCCAATCCATAAATAATAGAATGTAAATCCTATCAGGAGCAGCTGAGATAACCTGGAGCAATTTTTTTCAGATTAATTGAAAAATTTCCGTAAGCATCAGTCAGAACTAGGTTTAAAATTATGGGAAGATGGTGGAGCAGAAAGTACAAAGAATCTGTTGCCCCAACAATTGCACTACAGAACAACAAAGCACTAGCAGAATGTGTCTGATGTAACTATTTTGGAACTCTGGAGTCTATTAAAGTTTTGAACTTCCCAGGGAAGGCTTAGAAGGTAAATTGAGGTTAGTTTCAGTCAATTTTGACTTTTAGTTTGGCAATGGGTATCCATTCCCACACTTTGGCCCCGTGGCAGGTAACTATGCCCTTGTTCCTGGAGCAGCTTGTACAAAGTTGCATTGTAGGAGCCACCGTGAGCAAAAAGGACCTGACCTCAAATATCGCGGATCTGTCCTCTGATTGTTGATCCTGCTTCGCATCTCAGACATAGACTAAGGGGCTGGCATCCATTGTCGTTGCTCTTCCCCTCCCCCCACCAAAGTGACATCCAGAGGTTTTAAAGAGGAGTGACCTTTTCCTCCCTTCATTTCACTCTTCCCTACCCCACCCCCCACTTTTGGGAGTCAGACATTAATGATTAGGACATTCAAAGCAACTTCACATATGGGAGAAATTTGAAAGTCACCATGCATGCCCAGGAAAAGGTGTGGTGTGGGATCGTCGAGTACAATGGTCCAGAAAGAATTCTTGAGACGTTTTACGGTGCATAAAGGTGTTTTTATTAAAACACAGGGACAGGACCTGTGGACAGCTGCATTGTGATTGTAAGGAGTAATTGATTTTATCCTGTGGAGGTGAAGGTGATGTTAGGTTTATTGGAAATTGAGTCTATAGGTTCCTGGAGTTCAGGCTATTATTAAGATTGTGTTTTTCTTGTAAATCATTATGACAGTTACAAACTATAGTGGATTTTCACGTCCTGCATGACTGTGATCTTTATTAGTTGACCATTTGTTTCTCCCCTGCCTTTGTTGTTAGGCAGTCCTGAGAGCCTGAGGAATGTTATACATAACCCGCCTGGGGGCAGATGTTTGTGGGTGTCAGCTTGCATTTTGCCCTCAGCTTGCCTTTTGCCCTCTTATCAGGTGTGGGCTCAGAAAATAGCTGAAAAGATCCTAAATTTACAACTCAGGCTGATCACTGGCACAGAAATACCCCACAATTAAGAACAACAACAACAACAACAACAACAAAGCAAAAACAAGGAAACCTAGCAAACCTGAGAAACAAGGAGAAACTAAACTCAATAACTACCCTGCTAATAAATGCAAAGTTACTGTCTTCCTACTACAATGTAGGTAAGTTAGAAAACAATAACAGAAAGAAATTTGGGAAATTCACAAATAATATAGAAACTACCACATCCCTAAATGACCCCAGGTACAAAGAAGAAACACAAGGGAAATGAGATTTGACTTGAAATGAATGAGATGAAAATACACCATGTGAAGTACTGCTGCTTCTGGAGGCTCTCAAGGAAAATCCATCTCCCCTTTTCCAAACTCTACAAGCTGCCTGTATTCTTTGGCTCAGTTCCCTATCTTCCATCTTTAAAGCCCCTATATAACATCTTCCAATCTTTCTGTATAATTCCTGTTTCCACCATCCTCTCTCTTTATCTCATTCTCTCGTCTCCTTTACCCAGTAAAGACACTTATGATTTCCTTGGGTATTTACTACCTGGATAATCCTGGGAAAATCTCCCCATCTCAACATTTTCAACTTAATTATATCTGTGATTCTTTTTTGCTAGATCCCAGGGTTTAGAGCACTTTTAGGGGGCTAGTATTCTATTTACCAAAATCACTAAAATTAACCTAAGAAAAACTAGGAAATATGAATATACCTAAAGTAATTAAAGAGACAGACTTCGTAATTAATTTGTCTCAAAAAAGCCAGGCTTAGACGGTTTTCCAAATGCTTGGCAAACTATATTTAAAGAATTTAGGCCAATCCTTCCTAAACTCTTTCAAGATTAGAAGAGGAGATATTTCCTAACTCATTTGATAAGACCAGTATTACTCTGATACCAAAAGCAGAAAAGGACAGCATGAGAAAATAAAACTATAGAAAGATAATCATTATGATTACAGATGCAAAAATCCTTGACAAAATGTTAGCAAACTGAAGCCAGTATCTTAGGAAAATGATATATTCCATAACCAAGTAGGATTCATTCCAAAAATGCAAGGTTGTTTTCACATCCAAAAATCAATTAATGTAATATACCACATTAACATAATAAAAGACAAAAACTACATGATTATGTAAATAGACACAGAAAAGATATTTGACAAAACAAAAAGTTCTTTCATGATAAAAATATTAAATAAACTAGTAATGGAAGGAAATTTCCTCAACTTGATGAAGGGAATCTATATTAAAGCCACGGCTAAGATTATGTTTAATAGTGAGACTCAATATTTTCTCCTAAGATGAGGAATAAGACAAAGGAACACACTTTCATCATTTCTGTTCAACATGGGAGTATACTGAAGACACTAGCAAGAATAATTAGGCAAGAAAAACAAATTAAAGGTATTAATATTGGAAAGAAAGAAAACTTTTATTTCAGAAGACATCATGTATATAGAAAATTTTAAGGAGTCCACTAAAAATTATTAAAACAGATTAACAAGTTCAGTAGCATGGCAGAGTACAAGATCAATATATAAAAATCTATATATTTTGATATACTAGCAATGTACAATCCAAAAAATGAAATTAAGGAAACAAGTCCATTTATAATACTATTAAAAAAAAAGAAGTGAAACTTATATACTAAAACTACAAAATGCTATTGAAAGCAATTAAAGAAGAGCTAATGGGAAGATAACTCATGTTCATGTATCATAAGACTCAATATCATCACTCCCCATATTGACCTACAGATTCAATGCTATCATGATCAAAATCTTCGCTCATTTTTTTTTCCTTGATTAAATTGACAACCTGATCCTAAAATTCATAATAAAGTGCAAGGGACTTAGAATTGTCAAAAAAAATCTTGAAAAAAAAATGAATGAAGTTGAATGAATTTCAAAAGTGACTGCAAAACTACAGTAATCAAGGTTGTGTGGTACGGGTACGACAGACATACAGATCAATGGAATAGAATTGAAAATCCAGAAATTAACTCTTATATATAGTGTCTTTCAAGTTTAGATACCAAGATAATTTAATAGACAAAGAGGGTTCTGTCAACAAATGGTGCAAGGACAACTGGATATCTACATGCAAAAGAGTGAATTTAATTTCTACCTCACATCATACCAAAAAATTAATCCCAAATGGATGATAGATGTAAATTTAAAACTATAAAAAATTTAGAAGAAAACACAAGAATATACCTTCATGAACTTGGATTAGACAATGGTTATGTAGATTCTACACCAAAACCACAAGTAGCACATGAAAACAATATACTTCGTTAACATTAACACCTTTTGTGATTCAATAGATACCATCAAGAAAATGAAAGAGATGACCCACAAAATAGAAGAAAATATTTGCAAATTACACATTAGATAAGGGACTAGCTTCCAGAGGACATTAAATAACTCCCAATTTAAAAAAAGGGAGAAGCATTTGAAAAGACATTTCTCCAAAGGAGATGTGCAACTTACCAGTAAGCATATGAGGAAATGCCCAATATCATTGGTCATTAGGGGAGTGGAAATCCCAATCACAATGAAATGCACACTCTCTAGGATGGCTAAAATAAAGAAGAAAACAATAACATGTACTGATGAGAATGTGGTAAAATTAGAACCCTCACACATTGCATACCTTAAATGGTTTAATTTTATGGTATATGAATCTTATCTTACAGCTTCATTCACCTTTCTTTTGTGTCAACAATAATAAGACATATGTCTCACACGAGCACCAACATATAACAAAGCTAAGAAATTAATCTTAGTACGATATTATTAACTAGAGTACAGAACTAAGTCAGATTTTATGCATTTTTCCACTAATTTCATTTTTCTCTCTGTCTCAGGGTATAATCTAGGCTCCTCCACTGAATTTAGATGTCCTCCAGTCTATGACAGTTCCTCCTTTCTTTGTATTCCATCTTAGACAATTTTACTGAGTAACTGGCCAGTTATTTTGTAAAATATCCTGATTTGAATTTTCTAATGTCTTCTGATGACTACATCAGATGCATCACTGGGAAGAATACCACAATGATTATGTGAGCATCTCAAGGGGCTATACACTAACAACATGATTTATCTCTGATTATATAACTTTTATCTCTTGGCTAAGTTGTGTCTGGGATGATCAGAATGTTCTAAAATTAGATTGTGGTTATGGTTGCACAACTTTGTGAATATCCTAAAAAACCATTAACTTCTACAGTAAATGGAAACATTTTGCTGCATAAATTATAATTAATAAAATTGTTAAAACAATGCATTCGTGCCCCACTATATTAATAGAGGTACATTTCTCAAATTAAATGATAATACTCCCAACTTACTTTCTATTATCAAACAACATCTAGTGTACTGCTAACGGTTCTCACTGTCATAGTTAAGAAATGAAACACCTACCAAAAATCTACAATTAAAACTTATTCTGAAGAGGGCCATTAAGATAAGAACTGCTCAACAAACTACATGATATAAGGCAGAGGTTCTCAAACATTTAGCCAATGTTAGCTGATTATTCGTTAATGCAGAAATTTTAAAATAATATGGGACATTAGGAGAAGGAAAGGAAAAGTGAATTGGGGTAAATCAGAGGGGGAGAGAAAAGACGAGAGACTATGGATTCTGAGAAACAAACTTAGGGTTATGGAGGGGCCGGGGTAGGGAGGGATGGGTGAGCCTGGTGGTGGGTATTAAGGAGGGCACGTATTGCATGGAGCACTGGGGGTGATACATAAACAATAACTCTCGGCACGCTGAAAAAATAAAATTAAAAAAAAACTTAAAAAAAAAGAAACTTTAAAATACAGGTTCTTTTAGCCCACTTGTAGAGGTGTTTATTCAGAAGGAAAATTCAGATGGAAAATTAGGCCCAGGAAGATTATCAAGAATGAGACCAGTTTACCTTGTTATCTTAATCATATCTTGATATTATTAATATCAATATTATCTTAATATTATCTTAATCTCCCTGTCAGAATGGCAGCTTCTTCTTCCCGAATCTACATATTTAGTGCCCTTTCCTTCGGGATTCTCCTCCAACTCATTTTCTGTGAACTTCTAATGCTTTTTCCTTAAGATTACTGAACAACTGTTCATTCCATCCATTACTATTTGGAAAGCGTGTGTATTTTTATAACTCAGGACTCTTATCTCCATACAAAGTTAATATCCTAGCAAACTCACAGCTTTCTCCACTGAATAAATCTTCTTTAACTCAGATTTCAAGGCCACTCCTAAGTGGGTTTATAATGTGGCAGCCATTGCATTTTCAGCCAGGACACCATAGATTATTTGGATCCATCTTTGAATGAAACCTGTGTTTTTGTCTTTTTTTTTTTTTAATTAGCTATAGGGGATTCCTGGGGAGAAAACTGGTATAAATTAAAGGGTATCAGTGCAACAGACATAAGTGACATAATCATTAATGCTATCTGTACACTCAGTGATTTGCTCATGCCATCTGAAGCATCTGGACTTCAACTGAAAAATATGCTCCTCCTACCATGTGGTAGATTTCTTTCCTACCTATCTAGTCTTATGTTTTGTAGACTCATAAAATCCAGGTAAGGATGGGGAGCTCCAGTCACATCAACCCTTGTTTCATGATCAGATCCTCAATGTTATGTAGGTGTCAATAGTACACTAGAAATTCACTTTTAAAATAGTTTGATGGTGAGAGCACAGCCTCAATTTATAATGCTAAGATTTTGTTCATAAGTCCCTGGTCAGGGCTACTCTTCAATCTGGCTGCTTCTGAGTTACTTAGTAAATAAGTCTGAGAGATATTACAGTTGGGTAAATACTGCTTCCAAAATTCTGAGAGGCCCAATAATTACTGTGAATCCTATTGATAGTGGGTGGCAGTTACAGTAACTTGCCTTTTATTTCACAAAGGATAACCTCTCATGCCTCCGGTTATTAGATTTTTACAACTTTACCAGTGTGACAAGGGTATGCTCAGTCAAGTGGCATAAATTGCAGAGCAGCTTGTACTGAAGTTTCTACATTTTAAATGTTCTCTTTTTTTTTTTTTCTGGGCTCCATCAAATATGGCGGTCCTCTGACTTACACCCTGTGGTAGGCTCAATCAGGCCTCCCAAAGAGTCCACGTCCTAATCTCCAAAACCTGTGATTATGTTACATAACAAACCAAAAGAAAGCTTACAGATCCTTCAAGTTAATGATCCTGAGATTGGAAAATTATTCTGGAGTGTCTAAAACCACAGAGTCTTATAAGAAGGAGGCAGGAGGATCAAAGTCTATAGTGGAAGTTATGGCGATGGAATCAGGGTGTTGGAGGGATGCCAGGAATAGGTCAGAAGTCATGGAATGCAGGTGGTCTTGGAAAGGTGAAAAAGGTATGGAAGCACATTCCCCTCTCAGAAGATACCAGACCTGCTGTCACTTTGACTTTAACCCTGTGAGAATGATTTTGGACCATAAGGTAAGTCTGTGCTGCTTTAAGCCACTAATTTTGTGGTAATTTGTTACAGTGGCAATAGAAAAGTAACATATTCACTTAATGGTTTGGAGCTGTATTTCTAAGTATAGTAGAAATTAGAATTCCAAGCCCTGAGACCTACCTGAAACTCTTTCTTTTCTGGTGTTAGGAAAGGTATTCATTCTTTACCTTGGAGAGAGTACCTCAGAATGTCCAGATCTTTGGACACCTAAAATTTTATCTAAAATACAATATCTCTAAACTTCCTGATATGTACTCCAGACTATACAGAGTACTTGTTATTTTCTGATATCAATGCACTAGACCAGTGTAATATTCTTGGTAAATGTCAAGACAATTAAGGTTCCTTTAAACTATATCTTGACAGAAAGCAGGAGATATAACTTACTACTTGGCAAAATGCAATGGTACTGTAATTGAAAATTGTAATGGTAAAACAAAATGGTATATATGTTTTCCACTATTCATCCCAGGTGAATAAGAACTGCTTTTGATCCTCTTTGATGATGGAGGTTAATAAGAACACATTCACCAGAGAAAGATCCATATGTCAGAACTAGATAGTCTGTCATCTATTAAAGTTACCATCACCTCTACAACAACTGTGATTGGAGCTGTTCCTTGATTTGGTTTAGTTGTTCATTAGTACTCACCACGATTTACCAGGATTTTTCAGTAGTAGGAACAGTGAATTAAAAGGGAATATGGAATCTCATCACCTTTGTGTCTGTTAAGTCTCTGAGTTTTTTTTACAAATACCTGGCATGCATTTGGGATATAGCACTGGTTCTGACTTACTGTAGAGGCCATGTGGGGAGTATAGATTCAGCACTTCCATTTAGCCTCTCATACCCCAATAGCTCTTTACTCTTCAGATCAAGGATTTATGGGAGGTCTACCAGTTGCTAAGAATATCCATGCCAAATATATACTCCTAAAGAAGGAAAATAACCCCTATAAGACAAAATTGGTTTAAAATTTAATTTATAATCCAGTCTCCAAACACTTCCATACTAATAGGGGGCTGTAAGTTTTTTTTAAATTGCCTGATGTCCTTTCAAACTTTATATCCAACCCCCTATATCTAATCTGGATATTCCTTTTTTTTCAGTGTATGCTAATGGAAAATATGATACATGTATTGTATACATTTATATTGGTATTTCAGAGTCCTTCTTCTTGGGGGTTGACCTATCCTTTAAATTAGTATCTCCAGAAGAACTGGCTCAGACTTGAAAATTATATGGAGTAACATGGTTTTTCATTATGGTATCCAATAACAAGTTCTGCTCATCACAAATAAGCAATTTATCCGAGGTTACTCAAGTATTAAATTGCCAGGCCAATATTAGCATAATAGCAGTCTCGATTTAGAGCTTCTGACCCAAAGCACTATACCGTGGTGCTTTTTCGATGTGTGGGGGTGGAGGGTAAATAAAAACAGAATGTAGCATATTCACTAAGGTACTGGGAAATTATGGCATTATAATTATGAGACCATGAAAACCAATAATATAGTTTTAAATTTGCTGATCTGTAAAGATGTTCAAACAACTCAGTGAAGAGAATCAGGGCAAAAAAATAAGGATATTATGAGCTCATATTTATAAATATACATAATTATATGTTAATTATATATAATTATAGTCACATAATTATAAGTAAAATGAATGGAACCTATTAAAATTAGTGATGATAAAAACTCTAAAATATTTTTTTAAGAAGTTTGTCTGTAAAAGGAAAAAAAAAGAGAGGATGAGACATCTTCTATCTAGGTCAATAAAACATGTTATTAGGATAGGAAAAATTAACATGATCTTAAGGAGGGGAGAATGAGTCAGTATAGAAGGAGCTATCAAAGGTTCAGTAACCAGGAGTGCCCAGATGGCTCAGTGGGTTAAGCTCTTGATTTTTGGCTCAGGTTATGACCTCAGGGTTGTGAGGTCTGGCTCTGCATTCAGTGGGGAGTCTGCTTCAGATTCTCTCTCTCCTTCTTCTCCTACTCCCCCCCCCACCATGTGCTCTCTCTCTCTCTCAAATAAATAAATCCTTAAAAAAAAAATCAACAGAAAAACAAAGTTTCAAACATCCACAATAAAAGTAATAAAGAATTATTACATTACTGTCTTACTGTTATTGCATTTTCCTCTCAATATTGTACTTATAATAATTTATTTCATCCTCATAACAATCTCATTTAAAAAAACTTTTGTCTTTATTTATTGCTTAGAAATTTGAGTCTCAGAATGAAGGAATAACTTAGTTACTTTGATGAGCCCCCCCCCTTTTTTTTTAAGATTTATCTATTTATTTCAGAGAGAGAGAGAAAGCCCATGCCTACAATGTGGGGAGAAGACAGAGGAAGAGTGAGAAAAGCAGACTCCCCACTGAGCAGGGAGCCTGAAATGGGTCTTGATCACAGGACCCTGAGATGATGACCTGAGCTGAAACCAACAGACGGAGCCACCCAGGTGTCCCCATAAGCCCATATTTTACTCAGTACTGTTGTATTCTGCTTTCTCTACCTGTACGAGATAGAAGATTACAAAAAAAAAAAAAAAAAAAAGAGGTAGTCAGCCTTACATAATTCAACAATGCCAATTCCCTACCCTCAAAATGCAAATCTATTATCCATATCTGAAACTTAATAAATCATTGCCAAATTTATTATAAGTTCCTTTCAGTATTTTGATTTTTTGAAAGGCTATCAGTGAAATTATTTTGAATATCCAGTTAACTTGTACTATCAGATAACATACCAAAGAACATTAATAATTAAAAAACATCTTTACATATGTATTAATTACAAATTGGTTTTTATAAATGACTTAAAAAGAGCTTTAAATGAAATGCTTTAGATGTGTGATTTATATGTGAACCATCATTAGAAAGATCAAACACATAGTATCACAGGAAGGAGTTCTAAAATTACACACTTTGGAAATCAATTCTGGATCTCACTTTGCTTCCTAGACTTAGGAACAGCGGTTTCTGTCTTTAGATTGCTGTAATTAGCACTAGCCTCAGATGCTCATTTACACCTTTGGCAGTCAAAGATGGGAAACTTGACTTTCACTGATGGTGTGTTATAATCACACCAGCTTGAAGCTTTTTCCTTCCTCTGATTTTTGTTGATAACATTCACAGCAACCTTTGAAAAATCAAAGTACCTTTCTATGAGTTAAATGTTTCACTCAGAGAACTTCAGGAGTACATGGACATATATAATAAAAGTTTTTAATTTATTGCCTTTTGTTTCTTTCCCATGTTTTTGGTCTCAAATACTAAGAAAAAGCAAAGCAAAAGAATATATGATTAAAGAACAGTTTCTGTATATGTATATAACCTAAGAATTTCCCACAAATGCAAATTATTAAATATAAAGTATTAAGATTTGCTACAAAAATCAAAGAAATCTCACTCTACTATGATGAATATAGAATTTTGAAATATTTATGTTAATATTTTACATTATACAAGGGAATTTAGTCATCAAACTCCACTTTCAACAAGGACTCAAGCTTCATGGTATTCACACACTGAGAAGTTGGGATAAAATGGAATGTAATGCATCGTGAAATCTTAAATAGGACCATCACTGAGAAAATGTATGTTTATCATTAAGTTCCTATTCCATTTTAACTACCATGATAATAATCACTTCTTAAGGTTTTTACACGTTAATTCCTGTTGTATTTATATAATTGTGAAAGCCTTGTATAAATGGGTATATTCATCTAATTCATGCCAAAGTAATACTCACTATCTGTTAATGAGCATGGTCATTATCTTGTACTGGAATGCACTGTGTGTTCTCAAGGTGGCTTTGGCAGGAGCACACAACTGGGGCTGCTGATTCTCAAAAACACAATGCTTATTATTTAGAAGACCAGTAGATAATCAAGAGAATATAGATTAGAACACTAGAACAAAGAATACTAGTGATGTCTCTAACAGATAACATACTGCAGACCTATTTGCCAAGTGCAGGGAATAGATGAAGTCTTTTTGCTATAAATCATAAAGGCTTTCAAACCTGAGATAGGAGAAAAGTATAATAATGATTTCCACTATCTGTACACCTTCACTGCAACTCATTCACCAAAAGCTAGTTCAAAGGATAAGCTCTTTTCCTTTTGATAACTGAGTCTCCTAGTGGGGAGAAAAAGAAACTAGAACACTGCTGTTCAGATTCTAAGTCTACCCATTTTTCTATTTTGCCAGTTGAAGAAATTATTCTCTTACATTGTGTTCCTTCTTATCCCGTCAAGGTTAAATTTCCTTTGACTTGATTAAAATAGATTGAGCTTGTTGTTATCATTTAGTCTAAATAAAATCAGATGTCAGAATAGAGATGTCATTCTTGAGAGCCAGACAGGGCTGAAGAAGAGAGCACTGGTGTTCTTGAAGACAAACTAGCCCTCTCAATTCCCTAGAGTGAGTTCCATTTCAGGAGGCTGAAGCTGGAGAATAATGAGATGTGTGAATTCTAGACTTTGGAAAATAGTTTAAAAGTATTAGAGAAGTGATAGGGGCAAGTCCACAGCAGGAGACCGAAGCCCTTGAAGAGGAATGAGAAGCTCTTATAGTTCTGGCTATATTTATAAATAAGGCAGAGGAGAAGATAATGAAAGAAAATATGGTGGTCGTAAGAGTGATCTTTCCTTGACAAATGTATGAAAATTACATTAAAGTATGGAGGGCACATAACCAAGAATGAGAAAGTGGTATCAATCTCTATAAAAAAATGAAATATAAATCTCAAAATGATCTGTTGTTTTTGGTTCTGGTCTTATTTTTAGCATTTGACATTGTTTTGTTGTTAGTTTTTGGTTTTGTTTTTAAGCTTTATATTCAGAGGAAGAAACTGATAGCACAAAAAGGCCTATTGTTCTAGGCTGATCATTTAACCCTGAATGAATGCAAAGTACAAAAAAAAAATAGTTTCTATTTAACTTCTTTCTTTTTTATCAAGGGGACAGCAATTCAGACTTAAAAAAGAAAATGGAAAAAAACAAAACTTTGTTAAAGTGAGCTCCCATACTAATACTCACCAAGTGGATGAAGACTTCTTTTTTTTTTTTTTTTTTGGCCTGGTGTATGTGTAAATCTCTTTGTCTAAATCTGTGCTGGCCATAATCTACATATAGCTATATAAATTTAAATTTTAACTAATTAAAAATAAATAAAATTTAAAAATAAGTCCCTTAGTTATACCACCCAAACTCAAATGCTCGACAACCATCCACGACTGCTACTTACCATGTTGGAGAGCAGGTATAGAACATTCCTGTCATCACAGAAAATTCTACTGCCAGAGCTGGTCTAAATTAACTATGATTCAGGTTACTAAGTAGTAAAATTTGGGGGATTTACGTTATTTCTCTTCATGAGTATTGGAATAATATGTGCTCTATTATTTCATTTTCCAGAATTTTATTTTTCAAGCTTAGTCAAGAATCAAACTTGTTTTACTAATTTATTTTGTAAGTCAAGTCACCAATCCCTGACAAGGGTACAGGTAATTACAAGGGTAGTTCTTATGTGCCTGAACAAGAATTAGTGTTCTAAGAACACTATCCATGTTGATTTAAATTTCTAGTTCAGTAGATCAGGAAATACAGTAAAAATAATGTATTGAGACTTCAGTAAAACACTAAATTATACTTGTGGGCAAGATTTAGAAAAATAGAATTGAAGCCAGAAAAATCAGTGAATTAGTTTTCTAGTTTAACAACTCAAGTCAAAGTAATGTTTATTGAACTATAGATTGTGGAATTTGTTCCTGAATATAGACTATTATCCTGACTTTGAAATGAGGAAATGCACACACAGACAGTTAAAGTAATGTGCCCAAGGTCATGCATCTAGTAAGTTATGAGAGTGTTTTCTAATTTATGTGATAGGACACAATGGCTGTGCTTTTGTGGATAACTTATATCAATCATTAGTTATCATTACTTGTCAGCATAGTAACTTAAAATGAGAAATCTTATTATTTTACACTGTGAAGCTGAAAGACCAAGTTCACTATATGACAACATTAAGATTCCTAAAGATCTGGACAGGGAAAAAGAATGGGTTACATAAATGTAACAAGAGGAAATTAATAAAGAAAATTTAAGGTGTTGTTATTAAGTTTTAAAGAGCCTTTTAAAAATGAAGTAAATCTGTAAAGTTTTTAGTGTATATTAAATTAAAATTAATCAAACATATGACTCTAGTACTTAAATCATCTAAAAATATATTTTTAGGGTTAGTCTTCAGATTAAGGAGTTTCATAGATTTCACTAACTTCCAAACTGATTAATTTTGTTAATGTAAGAAGGAACATTACCATCGTGTGGCCAAATATAAGTAATTTTACTGGCACATATTCTATAGAGTATGGGATTTTAATATTTGGGGTGCAACCAAACTCAAATGTCAAATACAGTCTGGCTTGAAAACTAAGGATTTTTGAAATGGAAATATTAGAGAAACAAACATGATATCCTTTGTGGAAACTGGAAAGATTATCTGTGAAAGAAAAAGTGAGTTTATTCAATATGAACCCCAGGTGTAGAAAAATTACTAAGTGAACATTTTTATGAGGACAGAATTCGTCTCAGTACAGACAAAATTTTTATCATGCAGTCCAATTAAGAAATAGGCAGATCTGGAAAACTATGACTTTCCTATCACTGAAGATGCATAAAAATATAACCTGTGCATGCATATTCAGAAATTATGTTGAGTGACAATCTGCATGTGAAGAGCAGTTGACAAGTTTCCATTAAAAATTGTGTTTGTTTTTTTTTCTTTGGTGGGGGGAGGTTTCTAGAATAGGCATGTCTACCCATTAATATTAAAGAAGGGACTGGTTACATCAAGCACAAGGATACATGAGCTACCTAGATTTTCTTCAGATTTTTATCAAAATAATTTTAAATACATGATTAAATCACAGTATCATGAATCATAAGTTTTTGCAACTATGGAATATTATTCAATTTATCTACATTGCATCGATTTACTACAGATAATTATTGCTAGAAATCTTTTGTTTATATCAAAGATCTCCAAGGATGAGAAAATTATGCATAATCTACAAATAGTCCAAGGTTTATTACCTTAATAAACAAACCTCATTTTAAATCATAATGAGCACCTCATTTGCCCTATCTGGCATTGATTATTTCCACTGCTTTATAAGTAAAGGTTTTTTTTAATAACAATTTAAAATATTCAAACAAATGAAAACATACTTTTTTTTCTACAGAAGCATATGATTGGTAATAGAAAATGCCCAAAAGTAGAGAAGAGATGTCGAAGCAGGAGGCCAAGCACATTTTCATTTGGTGACAATAAAACAAACAATTCCCTGCAGATAACTTGTATCTCAAAAAGACACTAAAATGGACTCTAAATACATCTTTATGTACTATGTGAGATAACAGAAACAATTATCTTCTGAAATACTTTCTTAAGTTATGAATGCAGAGAACCAAAACATCGTGTTCTATTTTTTATTTTTTTTACAATGATGACATCCTTAAGTCAGTTCATCAGTTCTGTCCCTGTTTAAATTAATCCACTTTCTCCAATTCTCTTTCTATCCTCAAGCTATCTAATGATGAGGTGTGGTGAAGTGGAGAAAGTGTATTAAAACAAGTCATGCTTGCCAGGTAATGTTATTCAGGAAACATCTGTCACTTACAAATGAAATGGACAATATTGATTATGATCATCTTAATATTTTTCTTGGGGTGGTGTGAGCCTCCAGACAACTATTTCATCAAAATCTTAAAATTTTCTTTTGATAGTTGTTTGATGAGTAGCAGGTTTTATCATCCAGTATTACAGTCAATAAAACTTCTTTAAATCTCTTCTATAGGGCTCCTGGGTGGCTCAGTGGGTTAAAGCCTGTGCCTTTGCTCAGGTCATGATCTCAGGGTCCTGGGGTTGAGGCCCGCATCGGGCTCACTGCTCAGCGGGGAGCCTGCCTCCTCCTCTTTCTCTGCCTGCCTCTCTGCCTACTTGTGATCTCTCTCTCTCTCTGTCAAATAAATAAATAAAGTCTTCTAAAAATAAATAAATAAATAAATAAATCTGCCATAAAGTAGTTATATTGCCCTTATTTTTTGCTAATAAAATATAGTAAATTCCATTCAAAAATCATAATCTGGTAAATGAACGTACTCCCAATTACTTAATATCTGAACATATCAGTATAGATATTTTTGTCTGTTTACTTTTCAACAAAGCTTAATAAATGGTTCTATGACATATTTGCTATGTTTATTTGATCCCTTTTATTTTTCCTTGGACTACCTATACTCATATTATTTTAAAACTAGCATATTATTAATATAAAAAATGATGTCCATATTTTTGTTATATCATTTACTCTATTTTTATTTTCATTTCTTCCTTATGCTCAGGCTTATTTCATTTCACTTTTATATCTTTTCTTTAAAATGATTAGGAGAGATAACATTAAATAAATAATTATAATCAAACTAAAAGTGAAAAATAAAGAAGGACAAAGGCAAATAATGGTATGTTTTCAAAGTACAAAAGAAGTCTTCTTAGAAATGAAAAATAAGGGTCACCTGGGTGGCTCAGTCGTTAAGTGTCTGCCTTTGGCTCAGGGCATGATCCCAGGGTCCTGGGATTGAGCCCCATATAGGGATCCTTGCTCACCAGGGAGCCCGCTTCTCCCTCTCCCACTCCTCCTGCTTCTGTTCTTTCTCTTGCTGTGTCTCTCTCTGTCAAATAAATAAAATCTTAAAAAAAAGAGAAATGAAAAATAAAAGGAGAGCTAGAATAACACTATCCTTCTGCTTATGTTTCTATTTAGTCTTTTAAAGTGAATCTCAAATGTCATCTCCTCCATGATGTTCTCCCACATCATCCAATCTTCATTCTTAGCAGGAAAGTGAAAGGCTCATGTATTTAATTTTTTCACTGTATTTAGGTAAATCAGAGAGGTGAGCATTAACTGTCCTATGCTATGAAGTGAAGACTCACTGTTCTGTAGTTCATAAGTGGTGAAGTTAGGAGTGCTCTTAGCGTATAGGTTTTTTCTAGGTCTAGTATGTCTTATGTTAACAATCATGTTTACACAATTTTATATGTCTGGTTCATATGTAACTGATCCCATTAGTACTAAATGTGAGCATGTGACTCAGATTTCAGCTATCAGGACAATCCAGCTCTCTACTGCAATGACTGAATCAGATATAGGTATATGCTTTAATCAGGACAAGTCAGACTTTCCCTTAGTATTTCTATTGATGCTAAAGGAAAAAGAAAAATGCCTCTTCTTTCTCTGTATTCATCAATTTTAAGGACCTGGAGCTCTGGGTAATAAGAAGAGGGGACAATCTTTGGTACAAAATCCAATAAGAATGAAATACATCAAAAGTGAGCAGAGCTAAGCCATAAATAAAGAGAGGAGAGGAAAGCTAGAGAAATGTTTCTGTGCCCCAGATCTAAGATATGAGCCATGATTGTAACAATTATACCCTTTGAAATCTCTAAATTAGTTAGGTAATTCAATCTTTTTTAAGTTAGTTTCTGACAGTTACTCAAAGGAGTCTAGAATTATAAAGCATACTATTATTGACAGATTCAAATTACTGAATGTTGCGCAGGGTACCATGCACAGATTGTCATTTCCAGATAGGGATTCAACACACTTTTGCCCATTGTATCTTGATATTAGTGTCACCAAGGAAACCAATGCCTGAGCATAGGATGGAACACCACCTTACTTACTTCGAGAAGAGAAAGAGCAGGATCAACTTCAGTAGTGAGCATTAGTCCTCCATGGTCAGTGAGCAACCCTGCAATCATACAGGGCAATTGTCCTAAGCACTTCCATCTTGTGCCTTGTGGGGTTCACCAGTTGCCATAATGCTCACACTTAAACAGAACAAAAGTACAAATTGAGCACAAATAGAGAAAGATATTTCCACAAAGTGATGAGCCCACAGGCTATGTGGGTTATTGCTTGGTAAGAAAAGTGATCCAGGCCCAGGGTTCATTCTTATGTAGAAGAGTGTGTGTGTGGTGGGTGTCTAAAGATTGTGTGCATGAGATTGCCTTTCCCAGCTCTGAATACTATAATTTTAGCAATGGTATTATTATTAAATCATTTTCTTAAAAAAAATATGTCTAGGATTTTAATTTTCTCAACATTTCTGTCATAAATTGCCCTCCCCCAAACCACAATATTAAACCTATCATATAAGTGTGTGATATGGCCTTCTATATAGTTTTAACAAAACCTTACCAAAGAACTTAAAGAGATGGTAGGCCATATTTATTTATTTATTTATTTATTTATTTATTTATTTATTTGACACAGAGAGAGAGATTACAAGTAGGCAGAGAGGCAGGCAGAGAGACAGGGAGAGGAGGAAGCAGGCTCCCTGCTGAGCAGAGAGCCCGATGCGGGCCTCGATCCCAGGACGCTGAGATCATGACCTGAGCCGAAAGCAGAGGCTTTAACCCACTGAGCCACCCAGGCGCCCGGTAGACCATATTTCTGAAAAATAATCATTACAGCTCAACATGCTGCAATATTCTTAAAGAAATACTATATTCATACTTACAGAATCATAGTCCTATGTGAATATATAGATGCATGTCTTTCTAATAAACTATAAATTCTTTAAGAGCCATGCCTGAAAATTATTTATCATTGTATCTCAAGTAATTAGCATAGTACTTATACAAAGTGTGTAACATTTCCAAATAGAAATAACAGAAAGATAGCATTCTGTCAAGGGTGTTCTTTATTGAGTTTTGCCATCACTGCATATGATGAGATCCTTAATTTTTTTATGTTTGATAAAAATTTTATTACTTAGTTTTAGTAATTTTGAACCTTATAAAGAACATCATGGGGACGCCTGGGTGACTCAGTGGGTTAAAGCCTCTGCCTTCGGCTCAGGTCGTGATCTCAGGGTCCTGGGATCAAGCCCTGCATCGGGCTCCCTGTTTGGCGGGGAGCCTGCTTCCTCCTCCTTTCTCTGCCTGCCTCTCTGCCTACTTGTAATCTCTCTCTGTGTGTCAAATAAATAAATAAAATCTTAAAAAAAAAAAAAGAACATCATGCTGTGGTCATCTGACAACTTGTTATCACTTGGCATCACATTATCACATGTAGCTGTCATTCAGTCCTTTTCACCAGCAAAATACAGTCCACAATACAGCACTATTTATTTGTTTCGCTGTTAACAGTCATTTGTTATCTGCTTTTGCTATTACAAAAATTGCTATTATGAATATTTTTATCATTGTCTTGTGGTACACAAATGTACCAAATGCATCTTTGGTATATGACTGGAAAATTGTTCGGTCATAGAATATGTGAATGTTCAATTCTAAAAGAATAGGCCAAGTAACTTCCAAAGGGATTAACCAATTTAAAGCAGCAATAGATATGAAATCCTGTCGACCCACAAGATTCTTAATATCAATAGTCCAGTAGGATTCATTTGTTTGGGAAACTCTAGTAAACTACCTGAAAGAACTTCTAGAGACAAAATATTTAGATGAATACCCCCACAAAATTATTTATTGAAAATATCAAATTATTTTCATTTTTTAAAAGATTTTTATTTATTTATTTGGCAGCGAGAGACACAGCAAGAGAGGGAACACAAGCAGGGGAGTGGGAGAGGGAGAAGCAGGCTTCCCACAGAGCAGCAGATGCTTATTTACAGGTGCCCTGTAAATATCAGTTTTAGACGAGAAGCATAATATATAGAGAGATAGTTTAATCAATAAATAAATAACTTTGCCTACCCTAAATGCCATTATCTTAGAATATGTCCCAAATCAGACATGACTCTTCTCTCTTTCCTAAATCAACTGTGATACCTTAATTTAAATAATGACACAGAAGTGTCTATACACCAAAAAATAAGGACCAAAATTTGTTGTTTTTCCTTTGCTATCTTCCATTATATTTTACAGAAGACAGCCTTAGTCAACATTCAAATATTGTACATGGAATTTTCCAGTGAGATTGTCCTTTTTGGAGAATAGTTCAGGTAGCATGCTCTATTGATTGATGGATTGAAACAAAAGGCTTTACCATGAACCTACAGCTAAGCTCCCTACAAATAAATGACTGCTTTGAAGAAAAGAGGTGTTCTCTCCCATCTGCGGCCTTTCTTGAGACAGAAATGATGTCTTTGTTAATATATACTCATAACTATGTCACTTCATTTGAGCCAGTTTCACTATATAAGCTATCTCTAAAAGATATATTAACTAGCAAAAAAAGAGTAATTCTATACAAAATGATCTTTCAAACAACAATTACACAAAGATTACATGTTCAATTTTTGCAATAGTTACATGTTGTTATCAGGAAAAAAAAAGGGGACACAGCAAATCTTACTGTAGTTTATAATAGTCAGAGATCACAATTGGCTAATTCTACTTATTTCCATAAGAAAGAAAATTTAAATGAGGCATTGTGTCATGAACGTAAGGAAGACACCAGGATCATAAGTAGAAATTGAACAAATATATTTCTAAGTTCTAGATTTACAGTAATTTTGCCTCACTCTCCATTTACTTGCTTCTAGGTTCAAATACCTTTCTTTGTCAAAGCTGGGTTTTGTTTGTGTTTGTTTTTGTTTTTATCACATGGCAGTATTTCCTAATTAAATACAAAAAGTTTTTGACTTTGAGTCTGAAAATGCTCAAAGTCATTCAAAAGTATCTTTCTCACTTTAATTATCCAGGAAAATCTCCCCAAATTCCTGGCTAACAATTTGATTTCTTAAACTGGTAATGACTTTTGACTCTAATGTGAATATTCCTTATCTGATATATGCTTGCTGCTATGTTATCTTTCTCCATGGCATTTTAATGATTAGGTAGATAATTATTATCTCATTTTAAATTACTTTTTAATCAGAATCCCAGAAAAAGGCAACTTTTATATTGGGTAGCACAATTTTCTTTCTGTTTAAACTTTCCTCCCATCAACCCACCGTAGTTCAGATGCATTACGGTTAGTCATTTTATATCCATAAATGTGGGAAGCATATAGGAATACAATAGTACTTCAACAAATAATTAATGATGAATGAAACAAATTTAAAAATGAATAAGAATAATATTTTGTTAGCTTATATTCCCCAAAGTTCTAATTTAATTATTGTATAATTATAAGTCCTATAGTCTCTTTCGTATGAATTAAATATATTGCTAAAGTGAAATCATCACACCTATAGTAAAAGTTACAGTAATCAATCACACAACTTAGAAATGAAAATAGTGGGCGCCTGGGTGGCTCAGTGGGTTAAAGCCTCTGCTTTCGGCTCAGGTCATGATCTCAGCGTCCTGGGATCGAGGCCCGCATCGGGCTCTCTGCTCAGCAGGGAGCCTGCTTCCTCCTCCCCCTGTCTCTCTGCCTGCCTCGCTGCCTACTTGTAATCTCTCTCTCTGTGTCAAATAAAATAAATAAAATCTTAAAAAAAAAGAAAAAAAGAAATGAAAATAGTGTTCCTAGCAATTCTACTTCTGGGTATATTATTTAAGAAAATTGAAAGCAGGCAGGATCTTAAAGATATATTTGTCCTCCCATGTTCATAGAAGCACTATACATGAGAGTCAAGAGGTGAAGTCAACACAAACGTCCATTGATGGATGAATGGAAAATTGAAATATGGTATATGTTTGGCAAGGATGCAGAGAAAGGGGAACCTTCTTCACTGTTGGTGGGAATGCAAACTGGTGCAGCCACTTTGGAAAACAGTATGGAGGTTCCTCAAAAAGTTAAAAATAGAACTGTCCTATGGTCCAGCAATTGCACTATTGGTATTTACCCAAAGGATACAAAAATACTAATTTGAAGGGATACATGCACCCTGATTTTACAGCAAAATCATTGACAATAGCCAAATTATGGAAAAAGCCCAATGTCCATTGACTGATGAATGGATATAGAAAATGAGGTATGTATATCCAATGGAACATTACTCAGCCTTAAAAAAAGAATGGATCTTGCTCTTTGCAGCAGTGGGGATGGAGCTAGAGAGTATTACGCTAAGTGAAATAAGTCAGTATGAGAAAGACAAATACCATGTGATTTCATTCATATGTGGAATTTAAGGGAAAAAAATGAACATAAGAGGGGGAAAAAAGAGAGCCAAAGCAAGAAACTGATTCTTAACTATGGAGAACAAACTGATAGTTACCAGAGGACAGGTGGGTAGGAGTGGGTTAAATAGGTGATGGAGATTAAGAAACGCACTGTGATGGGCACCAGATGTTGTATGGAAGTGTCAAATCACTATACTGTACACCTGTAACTAATATTACACTGTACGTTAACTAACTGGGATTTAAATAAAAACTTTAAAAATAGGGTATATGTATATAATGGAATATCATTCAGTCTTCAAATGAAAGGAAATTCTGGTAAATAATACCACATGAAACTTGAAAACACCATGGTGAGTCAATCATATAAAATTAAGCCAGTCACACAAAACAAAAACAAACAACCAAAACCACACAAATATTATATGATCCCACTTATATAAGTTATCCAGATTAGTCAAATTTACAGAAACAGAGAAGAGAATGGTCATTGCCAGGGACTAGGGGAGGTCAAAATGGGGAATTTTTTTTTTAATGGAGATAGTTTCAGTTTCACAAAATGAAAAAATGCTGGAGGTTGATTACACAACTCTGTGAATACACCTAACACTACTGAACTGCACACTTAGAAATGATTAAGATGCTAAATTTTATACTATGTGCTTTTTACAGCAATTTAAAAAATGAACAATGTGAGAATGTATGGGTTGGAAAGGTTAGAAAATTTAATTGTGTAGTATAAGTTCACAACACTTCAGATGTATTTGTATTCTGATATATTGTATATATATATATCTTTTTCAGAATTCTGCAGTGTCAACTTCTCATAATCAATTTTTACTGAAATCTAAATTAGTTTTTGAGGTTTTCAATTCTTTTTCATTTTTATTTATTTTCTCTGGTATGTAATAAACTTGAAAGACTCCTTAAACATTCCCTGCAGTAATATTCTAAGATTTTATTGAGGGTAATTTTAAATTTTCCACAGTACTAAAAATAAAATATTGAAAGCACATTATTGTGATAAGAGGTAGTATTAAAATACAACAGAAGTGGTTTAATTGGCATGTACATTTTAACTTTAAAAATGATTGTTATAACAATTTCAGCGAATTTCTTTTTCTAAGCAAATTAAATAAAGGATATACTTCTTTTATAAGATCTGAGATTTACTTAATATCTAACTCTAGGGAATTAGTGAAATGTGTTGAGAGACATCTTTTAAAGCTAAAGGCTAAATTGCTGAAAGCAGTCATCTGGACAGCTCTTCCAGTTATGATTATGTGTGAATAAATGTGTTGAATGAGAAATAATATGAACAATTATTTAGTTATTTAAACTCGTTCCAAATTTTTCCATATTAATAGTTGTGATTAAATAGGTCATGTAACATTTATTCACCTGCCAATTAAATTCATTTTACTTAGTTATAGCTTAACTTTCATCAGAATTGAATAAAGTGTCATGCTATGCTTTCAGAATATTTTCCTTGCACGGAAGAATCAAAACCACATGAATAATACAATGAATACTAAATGAATAAGAAAATAATGAATAATATTTTAACATTCGAAAACTAATTTGAATTCATTTTAAAAATGAATTTAGAAAAAGTTTTCTTTTGTAATTCCCATCTTCTTTGAGAAAGACAACTGAAAATAATTGAGAAAATAATCAAGTGCCTTCAGTCTTTTAACAATGATAATTATGTTTTCCACAATAATTGTTCCTATTAAAATATATCCTTTATATAAGAGCCAATCATTAGAATGAAAGATAAAGTCTAGCAACAACTAATCACAACCTTTATGCAATTATATCATAATACATTTGAATTATTAAGAGTTTCAGGAAAGCTTCATAGAAAAAAATCACTACATACACTTCCTATCTATTTCTTCCACAATTACTACCAAAGATAAATGATTTCATAAGTTTTATATTCATGATTAAAGAGAATTGTTCACTTTGGTAAGCTAGAATATTTGACTGAAAAGTCATAAATATGCAAATATTCTGATTATTTTTTATTTATTATTAATAAGAAAGAGCTAAACATTCCTGTTTCCTAAAATTTTTAGATTTACATATAATAAACAACATCAACAATGAAAAACAATGTTTAACCCTATTACATCACACAAACTTCTCCAATAATTTTGCATCTATTGGCTAAAAGACATGATTTCTTTTCCAAAAACTTGTAATTTTATTTTTTTAAGTAAGCAAACAAAAATGCCCAAACAAAACAAAACAATCTTTCAAAAGGAAACCTATTAGAACACTAAAACTAGAGTTGGCTGAATCTAACTTAAGATCACTAAATTTTTTTTAAAGATTTTATTTATTTATTTGACACAGAGAGATATCAGATCACAAGCAGGCAGAGAGGCAGGCAGAGGGAGAGGGGGAAGCAGGCTCCCCACCGAGCAGAGAGCCTGATGAGGGGCTCGATCCCAGGACCCTGAGATCATGACCTGAGCCAAAGGCAGAGGCTAAACCCACTGAGCCACCCAGGCGCCCCAGGATCACTAAATTTTTGACATTAGTAAACATTTCAAAAGTCTCTTCTATGGAGCTAAATTAACAAGTGGATAGCACAGTGCAATAGTAATTTCTGAAAACTCTTAAGATCACCAACAAACATGAAGTTATAGTTGCAACTTTGTCTCAGTCTTTAATTATATAGATTTGAAGGGAAAGCTAAAGTACAATAATTTGATTAAACAATAGTAGGTAAATGGAATAAATAAATATTGGAGCATATTTTTAATATTTTGGCACAAGTTCTGAGATTTTGGCAACTACAATGACAACATATTAATCTTCAACTACAACAAAAGAAATAATTATGGGGGAAAAGATGGAAAATTAAAACAGCTGATTATGCAAACTGTAGTAGTTATATGTTGCAGAATAGGCTTCTCCTTTAAAAAATGAGGAAATAAACTGGGCACACATTAGTTCATCATACATGCAGCATACTTTAAGAAATATAAAATTACACATAATTTCTACCTGATGATTTATAAAATTAAAAAAATCAGGGGCGCCTGGGTGGCTCAGTCGGTAAGCATCTGCCTTCAGCTCAGGTCATGGTCCCAGGGTCCTGGGATCAAGCCCCGCATCAGGCTCCTTGCTTGACAGGAAGCCTCTTCCTCCCTCTCCCACTTCCCCTGCTTGTGTTCCCTCTCTTGCTGTCTCTCTCTCTCTCTCTGTCAAATAAATAAATAAAATCTTATTTTTTTTTAAAGATTTTATTTATTTATTTGACACAGAGAGAGAGAGATTACAAGTAGGCAGAAAGGCAGGCAGGCAGACACGGAGAGGAGGAAGCAGGCTCCCTGCAGAGCAGAGAGCCCGATGCGGGCCTCAATCCCAGGACCCTGAGATCATGACCTGAGCCGAAAGCAGAGGCTTTAACCCACTGAGCCACCCAGGCGCCCAAATAAATAAAATCTTTAAAAAAAATCATATCTAATAATTTTCTGGCTTTTTGTCCTTTTCTGTATGTACTCACAGTACTACTATCATGAAGGGAAAAGACAAATACACTTTATATCCTCAGGTATTAACTTCTAGCTAGTACCACTAAGACTGTTTTCTTTCAAATCAAATTGTAAATTGCAGTCCTTTACCACATCCTTATCTGGTAGAGATTAGGAACCAAGTCTGCTGCCTATTCATTCTTTTCCCCTCTTCAAGAGTTTTCTTCACTAGTGCTGGGACTCTGTCATTGACTATACAGTATCAAATGTTTTCCTCCTCAAGGTCTTCAGAGCAACGTTACCCATCCTGGAACTCCTTCCCCTTTTTCCTCTTCTCCCTAATCTATCTCCTTTTGTAATTCATTTTTTAAATTAATTTTTTAAGATTTTATTTATTTATTTGACAGAGAGAGATTACAAATAGGCAGAGAGGCAGGCAGAGGGAGAGGGGGAAGCAGGCTCCCCACCAAGCAGGGAGCCGGATGCGGGGCTGAATCCCAGGACCCTGAGATCATGACCAGAGCCGAAGGCACAGGATTTACCCCACTGAGCCACCCAGGCGCCCCTCTCCTTTTGTAATTCAGACTTTCCCTATCTTGTTTGTTCTTTGGCTTCTTGGTTTCCTATTGGATGCCACTACAAATCTGATTCTTTGGAGATTTGGGAATTAAGGAGAAATAAGTGGTCCCAATGACCAAGTCTCTCTGGAAAATATTTCTTCAACATAAGCTACTTGAGTGTTCATTATAGGCCAAGCACTATTTTAACCATTTTACATGAAGTGACTCATTCAGTCTTCATAACTCTGGGACAGGTACATTTTCTTTAACCCCATTTTACAGATAAAAATACTGCAGCTTCAAGAAATTAATTAAATAACCCAAAGTACCATAGTCAATGGCAGATCCAATATTCGAACCTGAGAATTCTGTCTCTGCTTTGCAAATTCTTCACTAACTTACGCTAACTCTAATACTGACCTTTCGCCACACCACCTTGTTAACAAACATGTGAGTTTTGTGGTATCTAAATAGGGTATCCCAATCAGATGAGGGCCCCCAAATGTGGGGCAACTGATCTGGTGGACGACAGTGGCACAGGAGGTGAAAGAATTCACCTTACACAGAACACAGGAGATAGAAATGTATTAAATATACAGCAGGGGAGCAGCAGGCAGGACAGCAGAAGAGAGCCTGTTTGCAGTAAGGCAGTGGGTGGGGGCCGTTTTTAAAGGGAGAAGAGGAGAAAGTATGGTGATGTGTGAAATTCCCTTTTTTGGTAACTCTGCCTGATTGTCAGTAGCCCATTGATCAGTTGGGGCCTATGCACATTTTGAGGTGGGTCGCCTGAGGGACTTTTGTATTCAGCCAGAGGGTCACTCTGGGCCCTTTCTACGTCCCATTGCTTGAATCTGTTTGCCTAAAAGCGGCCTTACAAGTTTTATAATGAAATTTTATTTTGAATTTTATAATCAAAGATTGCTTCTCCACAGCTTTCATGATGGCCTGATGTGTGCTGGATTGACAAGGGGAGAAAGGGGGGAAAAAAGGAAAACATCTTCCATATAGGTGTATGTCTAAATAATATCTGTTCAGTCGTGGTCAAGCAACTGCATTATTCATTAGAATTTTTTTAAAGATTTTTTATTATTTATTTGACAGAGAGAGAGAGCGAGAGAGGAAACACAAGCAGGGGGAGTGGGAAAGGGAGAAGCAGGCTTCCCGCTGAGCAGGGAGGCCAATGCAAGACTCGATCCCAGGACCCCAGGATCATGACCTGAGCTGAAGGCAGAAGCTTAACCGACTGAACCACCCAGGTGCCCCTGCCAACTGCATTATTCAAATGAAAATTCAGCATTGGCTATCCTCAATGAAATGTCAGGTGTGATGACTTTCACATATTAATTGAGTTCATCTCTTGGGAAGTAAATAAACTTTCACTTTCAGTTATTGTATATCTCATTGCTTTCTGTTTTTATACAAAATAATGATGTTATACTTGAAATAATATTTTGTTCTTTAATCCAACAGTTGTACAGTATCCCCATTGTTGTCAAACTATTCCATTCTAGCCATACTCCAAAGCCTACTAAAAGTCCCCCATTCTTTTCATTTCTTCCTGGACATGTCACCATAGTCCTTAGTGCCATTTCCCTAATATTTGCTTGTCTTTATTTTCACTAGCATTTTTAATGTGCCTTTTGTATAAATCCCTTCCTCAGCTAATATATACAATTGTTATACCATTTTCATTCATCTATAAATACATATTACTTTGTGTCTCCACAAGACCATGAGAAGTTCGAAGTCATAATATTGTCTTTTACATCAATAGTCCCTTATAACATCTACTGACATTAGACACTTAATGTATTCCTATGGATAAAGTGATCATAAGTTATAATTCCCTCTAAATAAGGTAAAACAAAACAGTATTTAGTTCACTATCATTCTATAAATAGATGAGTGGTATTCATTAAATTATTTGTTATTTGTAATAAAATGCAAGATTATCACAAATATGCATTTTATAATAGCTCTAGACATTAAAATAACTTTGTTTACCTTATTTTAAAAAGATTTACTTATGTATGTATGTATGTATGTATGTATGTATGTATGTATGTATTTATTTATTTATTTGAGAGAGAGAGTGTGAGCAGGGGGAGGAACAGAGGGAGAGAGAGAATCTCAAGCAGACACCCTGCTGTGCTTGGATCCTGACCCAGGGCTCAATCTCAGGACCCTGAGATCACGACCTGGGGTGAAATCAAGAGTCAGATGGTTAACTGACTGAGCCACCCAGGCGCCCCTGTTTACCTCTTTTTTTTATTATAAAACTCAGTTTTTAAAATCAGTTACTATGTCAAATGATGGAGATACAAAACTGAAGAGGGAAAACCTGAAACTTTTGATCATGCAATCAACTTGAGGATAACCATTATTGAATATTTTTAAAATAAATGCAAAATAATAAGTCTGGTAAATTCCATAAAGAGGGATATAAGATTTTATGAAAAGATATACGAGTAGATTTCACATGAGAGATCAAGGAAGCCTGTCCTAACCAGTAAGTAATGAATAAGCTAAAGTAAAAAAATAAAATAAAATAAAATAGAATAGGCATTAACGAAATAGGAAAAAGAAGGCCTACTATGCACAGTTGACCTGTGTCAAGAGGTGCCACATCATATTGTAAAATCTGGAAAAAAATCCTGTTGTGGGTGGAACGATAAAATGATGATAAGGATGGAAAAGTAACTAAGACTGAATTTTGCAGGCACTTTTTATATTATATTTGGGATTTTGAACCTTTATTCAGGGTACTATGAACACTTTGATATATCTAAGCAATGGGCTACTGAATCAAATTTGCGTTTTGTCGAAAAGCATGCTGGTGTCAGTATAGAAAATGAAGGAGGAGTATAGGAGGGACATGGATGCCTGGCTCATATCCCTTTGTTCTTTACCATTTCAGTGACTTCCGCCAGACTTCCAAGTCAGTAAGTACTTGCTTTTTTTCTTCTTGACCTGAGGGCTTTCTCTCGCAGTAAGAACTCCTTCTAATTCCAAGTTTAGCAGGATGAATGTTCTAGAGAATTAATGAACAATAAGCAATCCGAGTTTGTGTATTAATACCCCTGAGTCTTTGTTGTTTAGATGGAATAACCCAGAGCACTTTTTCTTACAGTTTCTCAGAATTCTGTTGGGGGATTAAGCTTGAGCTAGCCCCAGTGGTAACTAGCTTGATAAGTAATCCTTTTAGGGAGTTGTTGCTTTACTTTTTTCTCCCCTAAAGGCATTTCCTGAGATTACCTCCCCTCAAAACATCAACAACAACAACAAAACAAAACAAAAAACAACTATTGACTGAAATCTTTGTCTCCATTGCTTCTGAGAATATATAAAACAATACATGTAAGGAATGGTAGGAGTGGATAACAGGGTACAGGTTAATATAGGCATACCTCAGAGACATTGCAGGTTCTGTTCCAGACCACTGTAATAAAATGAATACAGCAATAAGGTCAAATAAATTTTTGGTTTCCCAGTGCATATAAAATTATGTTTGCACTACACTATAGTCTATTAAGTGTACAATAGCATTATGTCTAAAAACACACTGTGCATACCTTAATCAAAAAATACTTTGTTGCTGGAATGCCTGGGTGGCTCAGTCAGTTAAGCCTCTGATCTCGATTTTGGCTCAGGTCAAGATCTCAGGGTTGTGGGATCGAGCCCCATGTCGGGGTCTGCGCTCAGTGCAGAGGATGTTTGTCCTTCTCTCTCTGTTCCTCCCTGCCACTATCTCTCTAAAATAAATAAAATTTTTAAAAAAAATTTATTGCTAAAAAATGCAGTCCTCTAAATTTTCAGTGAGTCATAATCACTGATCATAAATTACCATAATAAATATAATAATGAACAAATTTGAAGTATTGTGAGAATGACCAAATATGACACAGAAACACAAAGTGAACAAATGTTTTTGGAAAGATGGCCCCAACAGATTTGCTTAATGCAGGGTTGCCATAAACCTTCAACTTGCAAAAAATGCAATATCTGTGAGGAACAATAAAATGATACACAATAAAATGAAGTATGCATGTATACTTTTGAAAGCAACCTTGCAAAGAGATAGAATGAAAAGAAAGCATGCATTTAAGTATGATCCTGTGAGCAAACCTTATATATAGTTTCCCTTTCTGTTAAAATCCAGTCCTCTTTCTTCAAAGTTAAAGAGGATGGTAAAGAGAGTAAATACCATGTTCAGTAGAATATGGAACGTGATGTAACCATATGGATAGTGCACTACACCACAGCTAGAGATATCAGAAAAGAAAAAGTTACTATATTTGGAGGGAGAGAGATTCCTATGGAGCAGTCTACCTTGCCAGGATCAGTGACCATTGAGCTAGTGATAGAGTCCAGCTGGCAGAGTGTCACAGGCAGGACGATTGAGGAGTAAATGTCCTCATTTTCTATCCACACTCGGACCTCCTCCCCAGTACTCCAAGTCAGCTGAATCCAGCAGGAATCTAGAGAGCAGGGAATCCACTCACGAAATCCATATAGTCTTCCTCCAAGGGCAGAGATCTGGGAGGAGAAGGGTGGAGAAGGACTCTGGAGGGATAAACCAAAGGTACCTAGTGTATCAGAAAAGTGCCAATGATGGATCTTTCCGCATCACAGAATTGATCACACCCCAAGTTAACCACATGAGCTGACATTAAAAGTACTGCCCAGATTCTTCCTAAAGAAGTTTGCTCAGTAACAAAAGCTTCATAAGGTAGGAATTCTTTGTATAAAAAGAATACACTATGCATTATCTTTACATAATAAAACCAAATATCATACTGATTTAACACTGCACAATGAAGCAAGGTGGGGAATTCCTGATCAAGGTCACCCTCCAAATAGAATATTAGTTAAGGGATCGCTTTCTCAATATTTTCATGATTTGTATTACTTATCCATTACTTCATAACAAATAACCCCCAAACTTAATGATTTAGAACAACACATTTACTATTTCACAATTTTTGTGGGTCAAGTATTATGGCACAGACACAGAAAAGCAGCACAAACACATATGTAAAAACAAATCTTACTATGTCAGTTAAGTAAATACTAATTCACTAAATGATGCAGTCATGAGACAGAGTAAAATAAATAATAAAGAGGGTAACTCTTCAATTTGCTGCTTATACTTGATCCACTTAAAAAGGCTGAGTAAGGGGTGCCTGGGTGGCTCAGTCGTTAAGCGTCTGCCTTCAGTTCAGGTCATGATCCCGGAGTCTTGGGATCGAACCCCGCATCAGGTTCCCTGCTCAGCGGGCAGCCTACTTCTCCCTCTCCTACTCTCTCACTGTGTCTCTCTTTCTCTCTGTCAAATAAATAAATAAAATCTTAAAAAAAAAATCCTGAGTAAAAAAAAAAAAAGGATGACTGCAATATAACACTGCATTGATTATATATCTATGCATTGATATGGACTAAGATTCAAAAATATTATTTTCAATAAAAAATTATTTATGAATATGTACAACATGATTACAATTCGTAAAGCCTAAGAAGTTTTAAAAGTAAACAATGTATTTTCAGAGCTATTCAGAAGCAATAAAAGGAATCAGTAAATGAATAAAAACAAGAAACTACCTCAAACTAGAATTTCACTCGATCAAATGTTTTTGAATTGATCAATTGGAGAAATACAGTGCTCAATCATAGAAGACAGGAGTGCAAAAATATGTTCAAAAGAAATAAGAATCTTTCACAGTTTTTCCTGAGCAAGGGAGTGGGATGCTATTTGGCAAACACAAGCCACCCTAAAGGTAAATGCCTCCATGGAAGCTAGTTCATTCATCAGTTTTGTCATATTAGGACACTCTAGTCTCTTGTTCTGATTATAAGTCTACAAAACAAAATTCTAACCTAATTAATAAGAGGCCATTTGAACGTTGTCATGTAACTACACTTGAATAGTAATGACCTGTCCTTTGGTTGTTTTGATTGTTTGTGTCTTTGTCTTTTTCTTCTCAACACCCTCGCTCTCTTTCTTAAACTGGTTTTTATACTCCACATAGTTCAATCTGCTACACATAATATTTTCATCTTCTATTTTTGATCAGGTTCTAGCCTCATGTTGCCCCTTCCCTCTTATTCTCTCCATTTATCTAGATTAAGAGAGCTGTTTATGACCACCATGATGTCTGACTTCATCCCATAACATAGTTGTGTTGTGTCACCCTTTGTTATGATAATTCAGAAACACTTTCCCCTGCTAAGCAGTCCAAAATGTGTCACTTTCTTACATTTATTTATATTATGCTAATGTGGTTTAATATGTGATTTATTATTTCCCTTTTGCATTTAACATTGACATCATCTGCGGTCATTGCTACCTATATTACTTGAACATTTATAAATGCATTATAAATATTCTTACATATATTACAATTTTAAAATAGGTAAAATGTTAAATCAAATCTATTATTCAAAAATGGTCATAATGAAACTTTTTGAACTATTAAGAATTAAATCAAGATTACTTTCATACAATATTAGCATTATAGAAGTGTCTTTAAAGTGATTGTTTTGAAATGTCATCCTTAAAAACCATTTAGTTTTTATTACCGCTTGTCCTACATCAAAAAGCAGAGAACCACAGAACATTGAGCAGACTATAGTGCTAAAATGCTGCCTGACAATTTTCCTTCTGCTAAGGATGGCGGGTTTGGATTTAGTCCAACAAAATGCTGTCCCATTTGGGCTTCGTATATGTAAATAAAGAATTTCGTGTCTCTCAACAGCATCACATACCAGGCTCTAACTACCTCTTCAACCAAGAATATGTCAAATCCTTGACTATTGTGACAGAACAACATTGGCAGCAAGCAAACCATTATTTTTTGAAGTTGCTTTAGTTTCTTCAGGTATTTGTGTCCCCCTGTTATTTTAATAGCATGTTAAAGTTACTATTAATATTTTTCCTATCTTGTATTGCATGTAGTTCTAACACTCCAGGCCTATAGATTGTGTTATGATGAGGGAGTAAAATAGAAGTGAGGAGAAAAGCAAAAGCAGTATGTTTAAGATTTATTCCCCCCCCCAAAAAAAATTCTCTAGCTTCTTTTGTTTTGTTTATTTGCAACAAATTTAGGAGAAAAACTAAAATTTCCCTTTTCTTTTTTTCCCAAAACTTCTCATGAATACCACTATATGCTCATTAACAACTTTTCATTCAGTTAGTCTCACCTCTTGCCCTCGTTACCTTCTTCATTTATCATTAGATATGTGCTCTGCAGTGAAACATGATCAGGATACTGAGCAACTCTTCACAGATAGGAAAAAAAAAAAATGCAGTCTTTAGAAAGGTGGTACTTTTAACTACACACATGTTCTTAAAAAAGTGTCATCTCATAAAATTAAAAAAAAAAAAAAAGACCTTTAAGACCCCTATTTTGGAGCAGATAAGGTATAAGTTATCAATAAATTTTACAAATAAAATAAGGAATTGTATCTTCTATGGAGCTAATATTAATAATAAACACTACCATTATTATAACTACTAATAAAAAAAAAAAAGTGTCATCTTTTCTGGGAGTCACACAAAAACTATTTCTAAAAGAAATGAGCATATTTTAATATCTGTTTTGAATAAATATGATGCAGCATGTATTTAAGATATCTTGAATAGTGTCCTGCAACAAAAATCATAACAAAAGTTATGAATCACGTCAAAATCAAGATACTTCAGAATGAAGAAAGCAGAGCTTATTAGGGGTAAGAGAAAAAAGTTGTCAAGCCTATGTGGTTTGCTCTGGACTGTCTTGTCCCAATAATATTATCTTGTGCAAGTAGAATTTAAATGTTGGTTTAAATGCATCAGTATTTTTTATGCCGTATATCACTGTCTATTTTTCAATGTAGCTATGTGCATAACCTGTCTCTCTTTCAGAGGAGAGTCTATGCTTGGAATCACTTGAAGCATTCAAAAAATGTTCTTTTTAATAAAGAAAACAATGTACTTCTCAAATGCTTGTTAAATTTGGCTTGATCCCCTATGTGAACAGCCAGTAAATATTTGCTATTTTGAGGTCAAGTTTTGAATTCCTCCTCTTTCACGTACATACTTAGTCATGCTGCACCTGCCATTTCATCCTGCTGAGCCTTGGTGTCTCCAACCATAAAGGTGAACTTTGTAAGGTGAAATTTGTAATAATGTACAGTAATAACTCTTCTCTGAAGAGAAATAACAGATCAGCAAGTGATCAATAATAGACATAAATATGAAAAGATCCAGGTGTCAGAAGCAAAGAATAAATTAGCAGGTAAAAGTGAGTTTGCGTGTGTTCATTTACTCTCTAAGACCTAGTTGGTTATGCCCAAATCAAAATAAGAAATTATGAGATAGATTACAAAGAAAAAAAGATGAGCATTGGAATCTTCACCATGACCATGTCATAGATAACAGAGTGATCTATAATAAGTTTGGAAATCTGTGCTGTGACTTATTAGAAACTATAACTATATGCATCACCAACCATGGTTACCCAGTAAGAATGGAAAAATGGATTGGCCGAAGGCATAATTTTGAACTATAATGAGACCTACTCTCCCACAGCAGAGCATTTAAGGGGTAAATGAGAGCGATAAACCTTCATTATCAACTCATAAATGTGTGCTCAAAAAGCTATTAGAAACTGGAAATGGGAGGGCAAAGTATTATCAGTTTTTCCTAGAGTATGTTCAGATGGCGAGTAGCTCAGACAGAAATCCCACATCAAGACTGTATATCGGGCGCCTGGGTGGCTCATTGGGTTAAAGCCTCTGCTTTCGGCTCAGGTCATGATCTCAGCGTCTTGGGATCGAGGCCCGCATCGGGCTCTCTGCTCAGCGGGGAGCCTGCTTCCTCCTTTTCCTGTCTCTCTGCCTGCCTCTCTGCCTATTTGTAATCTCTCTCTGTGTGTCAAATAAATAAATAAAATCTTTAAAAAAGACTGTATATTATTGAGGGTCTTTGTCTTTTTTTTTAAGATTTTATTTATTTATTTGACACAGAGAGAGAGAGATCACAAATAGGCAGAGAGGCAGACAGAGAGAGAGGAGGAAGCAGACTCCTTGCTGAACAGAGAGCCTGATGCAGGGCTCAATCCCAAGACCCTGGATCATGACCTGAGCTGAAGGCAGAGGCTTTAACCCACTGAGCCACCCAGGCGCCCCGTCTTTTTTTTTTTTTTCTTCCTGGAATCATGTGTTAATTAGCAGACCAGGCTACTTTCACCCAAAAGAATAAAACAAACCCTTTTTCTCCCTTCTGAGTTCTTGGGATGGAAAGCACTTATTAAAAACAGCAAGACTACATCTAGGTTATTATCTGTGAGTAGAGTACATCGGCACCTGTTCTCCTATATCCCATTAGTAACAGGAGTAAGTGAGGATGATGTTCTTAACTCTTCCTGCGACTCTCCCCTTATTGTCATAATGGTTGGTTTAAAAGCCAGAATTAAAGTCCTTAACATCTACACATTTTGCCCTGGGACTTGATGTTCCTCTCCCACTATGACTTGGTGACTAGCTATATGACTTGCTTTGATCAATAAGTGTCAACAAACGTGACATAAGCAGAAGCTTGAAAGGTGTCTTTTTGCATGTCCAGTTTTCTCATCCTTGTAATTCTGTCACTAGCTCGAGATCAGATTTCAACTACTGGAGGAACGCGAAGAACACGTGGAAGAGAAGTGAAGCCATCCTAGATCAGCAAGCTCTCAGACGCCCGCTGGCAGGCGGCTCAGGCATGAACAAAAACCGTTGAGATCACCCTAGCCCAGCTCACATCTGAAGAACAACCCAGTCAACCATTAGACTTATGGAAATGATCGTCATTTTAAGACTGTGAGCATTGGGGTAGTTTGTTTGATACATTTTGAAGCCAAAAAAAAAAAAAACCAAACAATAAAACAAAAAACAGGAATACACGCACACAAACACGAAAGCTTTGCATCATCCCACAGAAAGGTGGAAATTCTATGGAGACTTAATAACTGGTTTCCCATCTGCCTCAATAACCTGGACAGAGTAAGTAGGAAGGATTTTTCTATAGCCAGAGCTTTAAATGCTCATGACTTTGTATCTGACAAAGTTTTAAAAAGGAACTTTCTTCCCCTGGTAGATTAGTTAAGGAATCTGAGCTCTAAAAATATTTTGCTACTTGTAGAGAGCATAGAAAATAAGAAAATTCTGCTCCACAAATGTTAAAATGATAATGTGTTTATGATCTACTCTCCTCCCTGATCTTCTAAGTCTGCCCTTGTGCTGCTCAGTTTAACTTTATGGACTATCCTGAAAACTAATGATTCCTAAAGGTTAAGGTTTTTCAATGAATATAAAGTCATGAATATTAGTTTTCTACTTTACAGGTTCATGGTCTATAATGAATTTCAGCTTAAGCATTTTCCTTTACTTAATAACAAAGAAGGTTAAAAGGATCTCTATTTCTTGTCAAGGCCTTATCAAGAACAATCAATACATATTAAAGGCTACAAGTGGGGTATCTGTGATTCTGCAGGGGAGCTCCCTCCTGAAGGTTTATTTGAAACATAAGGAAAGTGCACTTATAATTGATAATCATTTATGGAATGATACAATTTAAATGTTCCATCATTCTTAATTGAAAGACCAGGATACCTAGCACAGGTTAAGCATCTGTGCTCGGTTAATTAAATTGTCTTCTCAGTTAAATCACTTGATTAAAAATTGCTAGTGTGATTAAGTCAGACTTTTAAACTCATACTCGCAAAAAGAAGAGTGGATGTGTTTCCATTCATTACCTCTTTATACTTTCACAACGTACTCCCTATTAAGAACAAAGAAATTGTGCCTCAGAATGAAAACTCATAACAATTCTCTTTCCATGAAAACTTACTGTAAACTCAAGTATTCTTTATGACAAAATTAAATTCTTGCTATGATTTGATTTAGAAACCTAAATGTGCAGTTGGTTTATATAGGTCAAAATGTAATTGATTAACTTAACTATGTGGTTTAGAACTGTATTATGCAATTAAGACTTTAGGGAAACAGGGAAACGTTTAATATCCCCCAAGTGGCAATTATGCCCTAAATACATAACACTTTTTTTTTTTTTGGTTTGAACTTGAAGGCACACTATTCCAGTCATTAAAAGCCTGATTTGGAATCTTAAAAATTGGAGCTAAATCCTATCTCTCCCACTTACTTGCTGAGTGACCTAAAGCAAATTACTCAACTTCTCCAAGAATCAGGGTATTTTTATTTGTAAGTTGAGTTTAATAATGATTCTTATTTCATGAACTGCCATTAGGAATAGATGCAAAGCACAGGTAAATTTACCATTATACTGCCTGGTTCCTAATTAGTATTCCATAAATGACAGCTTTTACTGTATTTAGTGCTATTAGTATCTTGACTTTGTTGCCCAGTATAGTTGGAATGAACACAAGTTTCACTTTCAGCGTATTATTTGCCGATAAATGAACTTTGAATCAATTAAACTTCAGTAGCCAAATTCTTTCTCACAAGTGAGTTATTTCTACCTTCTTTCTCTCTCCCAAGACCGAGGAATTTGATTCATACCACAAATCCTCATGTAAAATGGAGTCTGCTTTTGTTAGTAACAATACTTCTATCAACCGTAAGGAAGCACATAACCTTAATTAAAAGTTGGCAATGGGTAACAAGTGCTAACAGACCACAGTTGATCTTGGAAATAACATGGATTCAGCCCAGGGTTTTTGAGAGTTGATAAGGCTATTATGCCTGTTCTTGAATCTTCCTGCTCGGTATGTCTTCCCTAATCAATATATATTCTCTTTGTAACTCTTAGCTGGCTTTGATTCTGTCAACTTTCCAAAATAAAATATTAAAGCTACTTTCTCTCTAGCTCCACCCAAATCCTATGCTAGCCTAAGGTTCTCCAGCACTGACCTTGAAAACTCCATAACCTTTCCTGGAGGCCTTAGTAACTGACATCTGACATCTGTCCTCCCTTTTACTTATTGATCTCCTTCTTGTTTTGTTCTGAAAGATCTTCACTGTTAAGAAGTAAAAATGAAGACTTTCTACTTTCACTTTTATTATTCTAAGCTAGAATTTTCTAATATATTCCTACATTATGTTTGAAGAAAAGAACATTCCACATTTAAAAAAAAAACACATTTAGAAATACTTAATTACCACAGTGCTCAATAAGGAACTGAAAGTTCTTGGGCACCTGAGTGGCTTAATCACCTAAGTGTCTGCCTTCAGCTCAGGTCATGATCCCAGGGTCCTGGGATGGAGCCAGCATTGGGCTCTCCAGTCAGCAGGGAGCCTGCTTCTCCCTCCCCCTCCACCTGTTGCTTCCCTGCTTGTGCTTTTGTCTGTCAAATAAATAAATAAATAAATCTAAAAAGAAAAAGGAATTGACTGTTTTGAAGTGTCATATAAGTATATATATATATGTTTTTATATTAGTTAATATATTAATAAATTCACACACATATGTCAGAGGAATAAACACACATACACACATACATATTTCTGTTTCAGATTCACTCAAATTTATTTGAACTCAGAACTTACTTCTTTTTTTATGTCAAGTGAATTATTATATCACAAAAAGCCCTTTTTATTTCAAAGATTACACATTTAGCATTGTCCCTAAAGTTCCTTTCAGCCATAGAGAACCAGCTCTTCTTCCCAGCTCATATGAATAGGTTTAGCTACACTGTGGACAGGAAACGAATAGGACATATTCTGAATTTTCAGATCATTTTACAGATTTTCTGACTCATTTTTCTGGAAGGTGTCATTTAGTGGCTTTTGTTTTATTTAGTGTTGTTTGTTTTGCCTTGGGTCTCTTTGGCAGTCTTGTTGAGTCTATGGTGTCTGTCTCAAAGTTATATCTTTAAACATTTCTCAGAAAAAAATATTTAATATAAATGCTTTAAATAATATATTATTACAAAAGAAAGCAATTATAATGAAATGTAATGAGGATATTAGAAGTGTACTACAGTTAAGTATATGCATCATGATTAATTTATTAAATAAAAAATATTGGCAGATAAATCATTGTCATAATTTCAAAATAATGATGTTAATAAAAGATAGTAGGAAATATTTGCAATTAGTATAATGGGACATGGAAAGATTTTAGTTCTCCCAGTAAAAAGTTAGAGGTATTACTAATATTAGCATAATTTATTGCCTGCCATATATATTGGAGAACAAGTAAATTCAGCTGCAGGTTCGTGGGGGGAAAATATATAATCTCTTCGTCTAAATTGATGGTCTCCCAGAATTCTCTCTTGTCTGTAATTACCAGGTTTAGTACCTCAACCTTATAGGAAAGTGTTTATTATTGTAATTGTGCTTGCAGGAAGGTTTCAAGGTGGTAGCTTTGAGTTTTCTAATTTTGGGTTTTTTGTTTTGTGTTTTTTTCAAGTAAATCATATTTCTTTTGAAAATGCCAATTTTTAGTTCAGCCCCAGTTTACTTGAAATAATTTTTTAATTAAAATATCCATAATTGTATTATCTGCAGCAGTTTTATTCCCTCCTCTTAATTTACTATGAACAAAATTAAATATCCTCACATTGCAGTTTAATCCTAAATAGTGGGAGGTCAAAGTGAATCAGATGATGTATCTATACATTTTACAGATATAAAAAGGCATAAATTAATGCCTAATTATCATATTCATATCTCATTTATAGGTATTCATTTCTTGTTTTATGCAGGTTGATGGCAATTATGTAACTTTATAACCAACACAGAATGCAATTTTCTTTCTTTTTTTCTAGCAGTAGAAAAGAATGATGTACTAATTGTTCTCACTATTGTAAGATTTAGAGTTTTATTTAAGTTTAGTGGACAGAAAAATGAAACATGAGTTGCTAGATCAAAGTTAATGCTTCAGAATGCAACACAATAGCCTATATTTAAATATGTTATAAAATTAATTTTTTTATGTTATTCATGTAATAAAAGTCATAATCATATATTTTTAATACATGGCACCTACTTATGTATTTTAAGTCATAATCATATATTTTAACACAAGGCACCTAAATAAATCTAAAAACCTGAAAAATTCTGTGAATAAAATATTACAAAACTTCAAAGAAATTTTTCAGTATATGTTTGATCATTTGACTTCCATTGACTTCAGCCTCTTAGAATATGGAAACTGGAATAACATACAATTTTTAAAGATCCAAATTAGAGAAAACTAATTTTCACAAAGTCACAATGAAGTATGTAGAGCCGTTTCAGGTTCACAACACTGTACTCATTGTTAACATTTTTATTCAAAGCTCCAATGTAAAATAAGATCATTACATTTTCTTCATACTACCCTTTATGACTTCCAGTTTCAGATGAGTAATAAATTGAAGAGAAACATGTATTCAGCAGTGGCAAATACAATGATAAGTAAAAGAAATAACAGCTAAGATGATAAAATTGGAGATATCTATAGATACACATACTGTATATGTCTAATTAATACATACAATAATTCATACTGTATATTTGGTAACAATTTCATAGTGAGTTCCTGTTCGTAAAATAATTTTTTATAAATGTATGTGAAAAAAGGCAAGGATTAATTAATGTCATTGGCATATTAGTTATTATATATCAACCTTATCATGGTCTTTTCAAACCAAACTTTGACAAATGGTAGAGAAATTAACTTAGTACTGGGACCACATCATATGTAAACTCCTTTCCTTCCCATGTAAATGCAAACTGTTTTGGACACTATTTATTGATGGGATTAAAAAAGAACATACTAGAATATTAAATGCATTGCTAGAGGTTTTGGGCTATATTCATCTTTTCTAGTAAAGATAGTAGGAGACTAGCTATGTTTGGGGCTACATTCTGCTTAAGTGACACCTACTGTCATAATAGGGGAAGTATTCTACCATTGCCTGCCATGACCGCTTTGTTAGATGCTGTGATGCACTACTCAGTAGTCCCTAAGGAAAGAAGACTTCATTACACACCTACTGGGATTGCTGCTGGCAGGTATCTCTTGGTTGTGACTCCACTTTGGGAATTGCCTCAGTTGAAGAACACTGCCTCACCATTAGTCACAATCCCTTCCCAGGGCAGACCACATTCAAAGACTTATTAACATGACAGTAAAAATATGTCTCTCTTGAATCAATTTGGACAAATCTGAAGGGCAATTCACCCTCCAGATTAGTCTGTAGGGTTGTCTGAGCTTCACTTTAGGACTGCAAAAGAGCTCCATCTCTCTTTGCTTAAGCTAGTCTTCGGCTTCTCATTTCCACAGATGTAAATCTTAAAACTACTCCCTACTATACCTCTTGCATTATTATTTCATGCGCAGTGAAGCACAGACATAGAAATAAGTGTTTCCATGAGAAAGATATGAAATATTCAAGCATTTTCCAAAGGATGAATGTCCTCTTTTGAGGACTCAGTCTGTCCAAACTTGGGTAAATGTTTATCTCTTTTGAGGAAACAAAAGCATTAGCTTATCAATGTTGACTAATTAATATTTTTGCCATAAAACTAGGACCCCTTTTTCAGAGACTATGATTAATAATCACCCTTCTGATTTTAATTTGTTTTTCCAAATATATTTATTTTTAAAGAGAGAATTTATTAATTAGAAGATATGAAGCAATAATTTCCTGAGCAATAATGGTTGTAATTATGATTAATTGAAATTGATAAACCACCTTCTAGTTATTTACAGTTTTCCTATGTGCTTGTTAAATTATGGTAAGAATTATTACATTTACAAACTTATTATGTCCTTACTATGTGCCATGAACTGTTCTAGGTAGGTGCTTTATATATGTTATTTTAGTTATTCTGCACAAAAATTCTCATGAAAACAAAGCAGATGGAATTATCCCTATTTTGCAAATAAGGTTGACAAAGGCCCAGTGACTTCCCTAAGGACATGTAACTAAGAACCCTAACGAGATCTTAAACTCGGGTCCATAGAATGTCTAAATCCATATGAAGAACTAGTCTTTCTTGGTATAAATGCAACTTTATAAACTTCTCAGCAGATGAAAACAAAACAAAACAAAACCAAAAAAATTAAAGGCAAAATCAGAATGTTTATGGCAAAAACTTTAAAAGTCAGATATATTCATATCTTGATTTTAGCTAGGATTAAGTTTTATCTTCACATCGAAGATAGCACATGTCATGAAATCTTTGTGAACTTGTTTTGGGGGTTATTCCTCTGATCTAATACACTAGGAATAGCTAGTAATTCAATATAAAACACCCCAATGTTTATAGGAGCAGTGTTCACAATAGCCAAACTGTGGAAAGAGCCAAGATGTCCAACAAGAGATGAATGAATAAGGAAGATGTGGTATACACAAACACACACACACACACACACACACACACGATGGAATACTACTCAGCCATCAGAAAGGAATACTTACCATCTACATCAACATAGATGGAATTGGAGTGTATTATGTTGAGTGAAATAAGTTAATCAGAGAAAGACAATTATCATATGGTGTCACTCATATGTGGAATATAAGAAACAGCAGAGGATCATAGGGGAAAGGAGAGAAAACTGAATGGGAAGTCATCAGAGTGGGAGAAAAACCATGAAAGACTCTTAACTATAGGAAACCAACTGAGAGTTGCTGGAGGGGAGTTAGGTGGGGGGATGGGAAATTGAGTGATGGGCATTAAGGAGGGCACATGATGTACTGAGCACTGGGTGTCATTGAACACTATATCTGAAGCAGATGATGTAATATATGTTGGCTAATTGAATTTAAATTAAAAAAACACACTTTACTTTGGTATCAAATGTGTCCCTCTCTATTGCTTTTTTCATAATCTTTTTTCTTTTTTAGAAATTTTACTTATTTATTTGACAGAGAGAGAGATCACAAGTAGGCAGAGAGGCAGGCAGAGANAGAAATTTTACTTATTTATTTGACAGAGAGAGAGAGATCACAAGTAGGCAGAGAGGCAGCCAGAGAGAGAGAGGAGGAAGCAGGCTCTCCACCAAGCAGGGAGCCCAATGTGGGCCTCGATCCCAGGACCCTGAGATCATGACCTGAGCTGAAGGCAGAGCCTTTAACCCACTGAGCCACCCAGGCACCCCAGCTTTTTTTATAATCTTTAAAAACAAGAATAAAAATACTATTAGCTAACAATTATCATGTATGAAGCCCTGGTGTTAGCATTTTAATAGGCTGAGCGAATTAATGCTCATAACAAACTTACCAGATAATGCACAATTATTTTGATTTCACAGATACCATAACTGAGGAAAAGGGATGTTAACTAATTCACCAATGGTGGCAAGGGTATTGAATGAAAAAGCCAGAAGAAGGGATGGAATCTGAGAGGATGGAGTCTGAGTCCTCAATGACTCCTTCACTGTGTTAGTTTTCTAAGGGGGCCCTATGGTTCATGAATAACTTGAGAGATCAAACAAAAGATAAAAGAAGGGGAATTACATTATCACCATTACTACTGACAGATGTGAGATTGATTATATGGATGAATGTGAGAGCCAAAGAATTTGCTAACTAAATGTCAATTAGGCAAAATTACCAAGTTACAAGTAATGCTGAACCAGAACAGGTCTCTGGATCCAAGTCTAGAAGGCCACGGAATATACTGAGCTAGAGCCCAATAGTATCAGTGGGCTAAAAACCCATTTGGGAGACATAAGCAGAACAGCTGTTAGGTGAAATTATGAGAGTGTGAGCTCATCTAGGAAGAGTGTGCAACACAGAACAGAAATAGCACTTAAGAGAGAAGTCAGTAAATGATAGTAGTCACCTACCGATGAGATAGCTGGAAAATCCAGAAGAGGGTGATGTCAAGGAAGTCAATAACATTGTTTAGGAGAGTGTGTTCTGTAGTCACAACTTATATATATATTAGAATCAATAACAAGAAAAGACTGAATAAATGCTTTTCCTTTCCATCACTTATGTCAGTTTTAACCACAGTTGTCAAAGTAGCCTTAGTCGAGATAGCCATGGGTGGGGCATAAAGATGGTAAAATGTTGAGGAGCAAATCGGAGACAAAAAAATTGACTCAGTGAATGCAGTTCACTCTCTTGAGAAGCACACACTTAGATATAAGGACATACTATGGGTAAAGGGAGTTTGGAAAACACACTTTTTCTGTGGAAATTGTTAGTGTTATTTTATTTACTTCAAAATTATGTAAATTAAGACTTTTTAAGTCATGATGAGGCATAGAACAAGAGAGGTTTGTTAAACGAGCTCTAAGATATTTAATGGGTTGTGATTTCCTAAAAAGAAATGGCATCCAGATCAGAGGAATATACCCTAAGAACACACACAAAAAGGAACTGTTGGCAAAATAACATTTGAATTTTGGAGAGATGAGACAAAATAGGAACTAAAGCTATTTATTTCACAATTTTACTTGGATCTCATCTTCCTTTTCTTCTTTTTTTAATAACTTATGAGTGTTTGGCTAGATAGTAACTCAAGAGTTGTATATAATGATTTAAGAGCAAGTTGAAAGTAAAAAATAACTGCCAATCTAAAATGATTTAATGCTCTCATGAAATCCCTAATCCTGTGTGCCAAAAGTAAGAGATTTTTTTCTTTGTTTGTTCAGACTGGGGGGTTCTATATCCATGATATAATAGTTGTGTATCTACAACTTTTCTCTTCATCTGACACATTGTTTTGGCATGATGAAAAATAGAACAACTGAATAGAAAAAAACAAACATGTGAAGCACTGTGGAAACATGGTGAATGAGAGAGAAACAATTATGATACTGAATATTGAGTAGCTGTGCTTAAATCATGAGCCAGAAGAGTGGTGAGCACTTCAACCCATTTCTCTAATATTGTGGCTGATGAAAAGTATGCCAGTTCAGCATAGGTTTCATTTTGTACAGTTTATAAAGGCATCAGGCTATGAATATCCAGTTTCAGGACATTAAGATATAAAATTAAATAATAGCATGGAGACTTAAGAGACTACCTTAAATAACTTCAAATTGAGATAGGAATGCAAGTAATAAATAATGCACATCATACGCAACAGGCAAATGACATTTCCTGCCACATACTTGAGCAAAAACAGTGATCTTCTTCCTGTGACTATAGTGAAATATGTAGGCAGCTTCAGATAGGAAACATATAGGAGTGAAAAAAGTCATATACTGTCTTGTCACCTATAAATCTCTGGCAACCAATAATGTGACATTTTTCATAATATTATACAATTTAGTTTGAGGGAAATTTATGGTGGTCCGTCATCAATTATACTAACAAATTCTTCTGACTCTCTCTATGTTTTTATTCCCTATGTGTCTTAGGTAATGGTAAAAGCATAGGTTCTAAAATCAAGTAACATAAGTAAATTATACTATTTGCTAGTGAAATATTAAAACAGTTGNCTCTATGTTTTTATTCCCTATGTGTCTTAGGTAATGGTAAAAGCATAAGTTCTAAAATCAAGTAACATAAGTAAATTATACTATTTGCTAGTGAAATATTAAAACAGTTGAACCAAAACTTATTTTAATATACCTGTTACTTTAAAAATAACCGTAGGCTAACAAGGCTGTGTTTTAGATAAAGGAGGCCATGAGTATGTACAGCCTAAATAACTATTTACTTATCTTTTACTTCCCTTTATCAGTTCTTAACTTTTCCCTTGTTCATGAATCAGACTTTTATATACTTTCCATTGAAGCTTTCAGAGCTCTGTAGTGGCTCTTCTTTGTAAGCTAGACATGGCACAAGACAATTCTCATTTACCAGGATGGGTGTACATGAAAGGATGAGAAATATCTAGATAGTCAAGCGAGGAGTGGACACAGTTCTTAGGGAACATTAATTCCTCACACACAAATGCCACTATGGTGCATCAGTCAGATTAAAGACATATGAAGGTCAGATGATTAATGGATTTTAGCAAAAATCTGTCTCTCAGAGGATACACTCAGACTTTGAAATGATCCTGTGGTTATCTTCTATTTCTGGAATGTACAGTTGTAACAGACATAGTAAGCAATTGGCCATCCCTAAACTGATATCCTACCTCCATACTCTTATTACAGTAAGAAAGCCCGACTGTAAGCTTTTATTTCCACCTCCATCTTCCAAAGCAGTAAACCAAAAACATACAACAGTCTTGGAGAGCTTGCAGAGAACAGTGTCACCATCAATGACTTAGGAAACAAAGAAGTGGTAATTACTTCCATATTTCTATCCAATTTGCCCATTTGGAGTATACAGAGGACTGGTTAAGAAGAGAAATATTATAATTTCATTAGCTGTAGGCTCAAAATTCAACTTCTCTTCCAGATGTGGTTTCTTTGCTGTTGCACATCAAAACATCCTGTGGCGTGAGCAACTGTTGACAGGGAACAAATTTTTCCCTATAGCTATTAAGAAACAAAGTTATCCATATATGTTCATGGCCCTATTCTCTAGCTCTGCTTCATAATCTTGTCTAGCCTCCTCACTCCCCAGGGAATCACACCAGTCTACGACATTGAATATATCATGCTGAATAGACCTATTAAACAGGATGTAGTAGGTGTTTTTTATACCTTGTTAAGGTACATGTATGATAAAACGTTCAGGATCTTCATAACTCAGTGAACTTTCTAACAGTCCAGCTATCTAATGCATGTCAAGATATCCCTTAAAGATATAGGACAATTCAGCATTTGGCCTCTCCTATCCTACCACTCAGAGGGGGGAAAAAAAAAGTACGAAGACTAGTGACCCTCTTTACAGTCTGCATGCAACATAAACATAAGTTTTATTTGCTACCACCACAAAAATTAAGCAAAATTTCTTTTTTTTTTTTTTTAAGAAATGGAATCCGACTTACTCCTGGGCCTTACAAGAGGTTGACCACTTGACCATGAGTCAGACGTTATCATGAATATAGAGTTTCCCATTATGAACTGTGATGTTATCTGACACACCACCATAAATGTTGGTGTACACAGAAGTATTCCATCATTAAATGGAAGTGGTATATACAAAATCATGCTAGAACAGGTCCTAAAGATACAAAAGTTGAATGAACGATTAGCTCTGATTCAAATAATTCCTATTTTTCCTACATTTTTTCCTTTCTCAGTTTTCTTTATGGCTTTATGGGAAGTTGACTCTGGTCAGTTTACTGGGGAATAGCAGTGCAATTCTGTCTACAGGTGGTTATACACGATATGATGTACATGTGAAAGGAGACAGATGCCTCATTACTGCTCCACTTGGGAGTGGCTTTAAAGAACAATAGTGAATGAGAATGCTCTCAAAGGTAGTTTGAGAACACTGTCTTGTTTATTTTTTCCTGGAAGAAAAGAAATCTAGAGGTAGGAATTATCAGTTCATGGGCAGCAGCTAACATTTTGATGAATTTATGAGGAAGTCAGGGAAACACAATTAGAAAATCAGCTACAAGAAAGTTTGGGAAGAAGTGTAAGATTATCTGTACCCTATCTGAATGTCTAACAAAGACCAACCTCAGGAAAAGAGAATATTAATGATCACATAAACACAATGCCCCAACTGTGGATGGCAATCAGACACCTTTGTTCTTATCCAATAAAGAAAGTGGCCATAGGGTGCCTGGGTGGCTCAGTGGGTTAAAGCCTCTGCCTTCAGCTCAGGTCATGATCTCAGGGTCCTGGGATCGGGGCCGGCGTCAGGCTTTCTGCTCGGCAAAGAGCCTGCTTCCTCCTCTCTCTCTGCCTGCCTCTCTGCCTACTTGTGATCTCTCTCTCTCTCTCTCTGTCAAATAAATAAATAAAATTAAAAAAAAAAGAAAGTGGCCATAGCAGCAGGAATTGAGTTTAACGTTGGCTTAGCAACATGGATTTTGTAAATCCTTCATTTTTGAAAAAGTTACCTTGTTCTAACCATTGCAATAAAACAAGAAAAAGAAATAAAAGGCATAGAGATAATGAAAAAAGAAATGATAAGATCATATTTGTTGACATGATTGCATGAAATCCCAGGAAAACTACAACTAAAAGCAATAAAAACCCCACAAAATTCTCCTAGAACTAATAGCAATTTCAGCAAGATCACAGAATACGAGATCAACACATAATCAAGCATATTTCTGTATGTTAACAATGAACACTTTGAAACTGAAATATAAATGAAATACTGCTTACTATTATGCTAAAAAATGAAATACTTAGGTATAAATCTAATATGTACATGTATTATGAAAATTACAAATTGCTAATGAAAAAAATCAATGAGTAATAAAGTAAATAGAGAGACACACTGTATTTATGAATTGATAAACTTAACACAGTGAAGATATAAATTGTCCCCAANCTAAATAGAGACACACTGTATTTATGAATTGATAAACTTAACACAGTGAAGATATAAATTGTCCCCAACTGACCTATAGTTTCAATATAATTGTTATAAAAATCCCAACAAGGTTTATGTTGTGCAGACACAGAAATCTTATTCTTTTTTTTTTTAAGATTTTATTTATTTATTTGACAGAGAGATTACAAGTAGGCAGAGAGGCAGGCAGAGAGAGGAGGAAGCAGGCTCCCCGCTGAGCAGGGAGCCCTATGCAGGCCTTGATCCCAGGACCCTGAGATCATGACCTGAGCCGAAGGCAGAGGCTTTAACCCACTGAGCCACCCAGGAGCCCGGAAATCTTATTCTTAAATTTATATGTAAAAGTACCTACAAAAGCTAAAGCAACTTTGAAAAAAAGATTAAAGGGGAAAGAATAAACATGCCCTATATTAAAGCCAACTTTTAGCTTGCCATACAGAATATATGGTATTGATGGAGAGATACACAGACAAATCAATGAAACCAAATAAAGAATACAGATAGACTCTTACAAATACACTCAAACAATTTTTGACAAGAGTCATTTGAAAGAAGAATAGACCTTTCAACAAGGACCACAGTGAGTGGATCACAGGAAAAAAAATCAAAGTCAATCATAGACTTAAATGTGGAATGTAAAACTATAAAACTTATAGGAGAAAATGTAAGAGAAAATCTTGGAGATTAAATGGTAGTCAGAGTTCTTAGCCTTGACACCAAAAGCACTAACTACAAACTGGATCTCGTAACAAACAAACAAACACAAAAGGAAAAGGGAAGAAAAAGAGGAAGTTTTTCTTTGCAAAAGATATAGATATGAGGATGAAAAGATATTCTAGAAAAATTATTCGCAAGCCACACATCTACGAACTAGTATCTAGAATGCATAAAGAACTAATTTCTTATAACTCTTTTTAACTTGATTTTAGGATACCATGTTATTGATTTTCCTCCTGTATCACTAGCGTTCCAACTTGATTACTCTTCTGCATTACTCGTTTTAATTAAGAAACTAGTTCTTTCATCTTTCTCTTCATATTTTCCTCATCTCCCTGTTTTCTAAATCTTTGAGTATTCTAAGATTCAGTCCTCATTCTTATCTTTTGTATTCATGTTTACTTTCCTTTAGTAATTAAGCTTTAAATACCATCTTTGTGCTGAGCCCCAGATATGTATATCAGTGCTACCCTTGCATTCTAGATAGCTGAATCTAGTTGCCCTCTTAATATTTCCACTTGGATACTTAAGAGGCATCATAAAAATAATACTTTTAATATTGAGTTCCTAATCTTCCCTCCAAAATGTCTTCTGATACAGTCTCCACTATCTTAGTAAAAGGCATCTTTAGTTTTCAATTGAGTTGCTGAGAAATCCTCAATTTATCTTTGATTTTTCTTTACCCATCCATTCTTAAAATTCAATCAGCTAGAAATTCCTCTTAGTTCTTAAAAAGACTTCAAATATCCTGCCACTTCTTACAATATTCAGTGCTACCTACCACCTTACTGAATCCACTGTTACATTCACTTGGATTCTTACAATAAACTTCAAACTTTTCCTTCTCCTTCTCTTCCACTTTCTCTAGCTCCCTTGCTTATACCCACAATCAATAGTGATACCAGTAACTAGAGCAACCCTTTAAATATAAGTCATATATTTTATTGATACACACTTTTTCCCATATCTTGGCCATTGTAAATAATGCTGCAATGAACATAGGGGTGCATATATCTGTTCAGATTTGTGTTTGGCCTTTTTTTTTTAAGATAAATACCCACTAGTAGAATTACTGGATCATATGATATTTCTATTTCTAATTTTTTGAGGAAACTTTACATTGTTTTCCACAGTGGTTGCACCAGTTTATATTCCCACCAACAGTGCGCAAGGATTTTTTTTTCTTCTACGTCCCTACCAACACTTTATGGAATTTAAAAAACAAAAGAAATGAACAAAAAAAAGAGACAAACGAACAAAAAAACCTGCCACAGACTCAAATATGGAGAACAAACAGGTTTGCCAGAGGAGTGGGGAGGTGGGAATGGGTGAAATAGATAAAGGTGCTTAAGAGGTACAAACTTCCAGTTACAAACTAAATAAGTCATACACATAAAAATTACAGCATAGAGAATATAGTCAACAAGATTGTAAAAACATTGTCTGTTCACAGATGATGACTACACTTATTGTGGTAAACACTGAGAAATGTACAGAATTAGTGCATCATTATATTGTACACCTGAACTAATATAACACTGTGTAGTAATAAAAATCCATATAAGTCAGATATTTTAAAAAATTGTATTTTATCCCACTTCCCTCCACCCCTGAACCACTCTCCTCTATAGACATCATTATCTGATAGAGCATTTTCCTCTCTTCTCTAATTTTAAACATCTCTTTCTCTTTTACCAAATTATCAGCAATATAAAGGCCCAGATTTTTATCTAATTTCTCTCCTCAGGAATCCCCACTGCAAGAACATTTCCTCACCCACAGTTGATATTCAATAAATATGTGTTAAGTGTATGAATTTTAAAAATAAATCAATAAAATAGAAAATTGCCAAAACATGAAAATTGTCTAAATGTAAAATATGTGTGAGAGAAAGAATTTAATATGGCACTGGGATTTCTTATCTAAGTGACTGTGAAGATTAATGTTTTCATTAAATGAGGGACTTATGTTAAACACTGAGGGTCAGAGGAAGACAGTGATTTTGAATGTGTTGGGTTTTAGTCATTAATATTAGTGAATCAATATTAAACTAGCAATTAAAATTTATTGTAAGGGTCCTCTGGGTAGTTCAGTCAGTTCAGCATCTGACCTTTGGTTTTGGCTCAGGTCATGATCTCAGGGTCATGAGATTGAGCTTTGGATCAGGTTTTGCACTCAGGGTAGAGTCTACTTAAGAGTCTCTCTCGCTCCGTCTGTCCTCCCACCACCATATTGTCTCTCTCTCTCTCTCTCTTACTTTAAGGTATAAATTAACAAAAGGTATGTCATTTTTTATTTTCTTAAAATATATATATTAAATCATTTTACTTTTCTGCTGAGTTTTGTGGGGTTTGGGTGGTGTGGTTTTGTCTGTTGTTGTTGTTGTTATTATTGTTATTGTTTTTTCCTTCCAGCATAGTGCATATATGGTGGGACAGATTTTACCTCCATCTTGGGGTCGTATTTGGGATAGTTGATTAAAATGGAGGTTTTGTAGTTTCCTGACTACCTGACTTGGGAAGACAGACAAGAACTTCAGTGATCTTTACAAACTTCCTCAAGAACAGGTAGAACTGATGGATACCTAACTAAACGGAAACCCATATAGTTGTTGAAGGGGAAAGACATATTAATATGTGTTTTTATGCAATGAATAAACAAAACAGACAGTGGTTTAAAATAGGGTCTTTAAATGAAAGTAACAAAGATAGATGCTCCAAATTATAGGCACTGATATGCAATCAAGCCAGTTCTCACATGAACAACTCTAAATGTGTGCTCCAGGGTGAGAAGCAGCAGAGATTTATGTACATTTGTTAATGATCCTCCCAGTAGGCCAGCGAGTAATTTAATAGAAGAATTTGAAAAAAAAATAATTGATTTGTAGCTTACGGTATTGGAGGAGCAATTAAATATCACAATAATTAACTTTGAGTTTCAGTACTTGTGGATAGATTTTGACTAGTAAGTCCCACCCATTAGAGTCTGACCACATTGTCTCTATTTGGTTCTGGTCCCACCATCTGAAGACTAATGCCCTCATAGGTACACAGAAGGTTTACAGGTGGAACTTTTCTTTGGTACAATGTGATTCAAAACAACTATGATTAGTTATTACCCAACAAAATTCTATTCTTTTCTTAAGCTACTTTAAGGAGATTTTTTAAAATCAGGAACCTCTGATGTTTACAGAATTAATAAACCCAGTTTGCAGATATACTACCTCACTGTTCAATTTACCTTTCTTGAATTTAACATTTCAGTGCTTCAGAAATATTTGATATCATACAGTTTGATCACCTACTTTTATTTAATTGGAGAAAAAAATGTCAATTTACCTGTCCCATATTAATGTTCCTTCTGTGCAAGTAGCCAGTATCCAGACTACAACTACTTTTCTTCATGGTAAACAGAGAAAAGAAAGAAAAGTAAAATTTAATTACAAATAAATATGGATAATGAAAACACTAAAGAATGTAGGAGATACTAATAACATAAAAATAAAACTATTATTATTCCTTATGATAATAATTTTGATAAACAACAATAGACCCCATTAGACCCAATTTGGGCCATCTGATTTAGGGAAAAAATAAAAATATCAAATTTAGTACATAGGATTCACACTTATTCCTAAATATTTAACTTATTTGTTGTGCTCTATTAAGAATATAACTCCCTTTAAAATCATTTGAAAATTACATTTTTACTTGATGGTGTATCATAAAAAAGCTTAACTTTCTGGCTATTTTGGGGATAATACAAAATAATGAATAATTTAAAGGAGTTCCCTATTAAAAATTTTTCTGTTTAACTGTATTTCATTATTTGATTAGAATCCTTGATTTGGTACGAAGTCTAATTTATCTCATTTTAATTTTGAGGTTATGAGGATTTTTGATGTAATGATTATCAGAGAATGCTTTAAACCTTAAATTTTAATCTGCCACTACATGGTAGGAATATGGAATGTATAGGACATTTGTCAAAAATGATGTTTATTTTACCTGTATGTCTACAAAAGAACAAATTATATGATTTCCAGAGAATAAATTGCCTTATCATTATTCTGGCCCCCTAGTATTGCCTTTACCCATATGTGTGAACTTGAGCACACTAATTTTTCTGGTATTTACTTGATTATATCATGTAAAAATTTATTGCCAGTTCTCAAAATAATTCTGATTATATGTATAATTATCTGATGAAAATAATCATTTCAGCCTCTTTAATGACTTTTATTCAATATGATTACTGCCTTTTCCAGGTATAAGTGAAGACTAAATGTTTAAATATGATACCAAAAAAGTGTTTTAGTTCTCCTAGACTATTTGTGGGAACTGATACTATTTTTATTCATTTATTTATTTTGAAAAGATGTTTATTTATTTATTTATTTATCAGAGAGAGAGAGCATGCAAGAGAGAACACAAGAAGGGGGAATGGCAGACAGACAAGCAGAATCCCTGCTGAGCAGGGAGCCCACTGCAGGACTCCATCCAGGACACCAGGATCATGACCTGAGCTGAAGGCAGATGCTTAACCAACTGAGCCCCCCAGGTGTCCTCTGATACTATTTTAAAAATAATATCCCATTTCCTTTCCTCTGCCATTTCCTTACATTCTCTATGCATTCAAGCTGATGGTTGAGTTCTCATTGCCTCAAAGGAAGGACAGAACACAGCTTGAAGAAGAAAAATGTGTATCTTGCCTGATTGTTGAGTGCTCAAAACCTAAATCTTTGAGGTGATAAAGTGGGGATGGGAGAATTTGGATTTGGCATTTAGACAAATTGTTTCAGAGAAACAAACAAACAAACAAACAAGACTTCTGGGATGAAAAGACTGTATTAACTGAAGAAAGGGCTATATTGGTCTAAGAGTAAGATATGGTGTCATAGGGCCTGGTCATATTTCCAGGAAGTCTTCCAGAGATCAGAGAGGTAATGGATGTGGGGTAATGAAGTCATAATACATTCAGTAAAATTTCTGTGCCCTATAAGAGTAAGAAAAAAACAAAACTATCTAATATCGACTAAATATCTTGTCTTCTACCACATAAAGGAAATTACTGCTTGTAAACTGAATTTTTAATTTTGTTTATTTATTCACATTTATTTCTTCCCTTTCTAACCTTGCTGGTTCACTAGAGGCAAACTACATTACCTTGCCGCAGGTGACTCTGGATCTGTCATGAGACATGGTTTGACCAAAGGAATGTGGGCAGAATGGAACTCTCCAGTTCCAACAAAGGGTTCAAAAGGCAGTGTTCCAGGGTGCTATTCCAGTGTGCTGTGCCATAAGTTACAAAGAGATCACTTTCCAAGCAGCTATCATTCCTATAACCTGGGTCCTTGAATGGAGAAGACTTGGAGTTAAGTTCAGCTGAGCCCAATCAAATCCAGCCAAGGCACAGCCAAGACATAGACTCTTAGGTGAGAAATCATTTTAGCTGTTGTGTACCACTAAAATTTTTATGGTTTTTAATCACATTAAAAATTAACAACTATAAGGGATTATGTTAACTTAGTGGATAACTACAAGGGAAATGACTTGAGAATTAACATATTCCTCACCCACCACAGCTACTCACCCCATGATATTTAGAAACTATCCTGTAAACTAGATGGTGGAAATAGCAAAAATTGACCAAAATTAAGTTTGTTTCACCTAATTGAGAAGAGATTGATAAGTACAAAGAAAATGGGGATTAAAGAAAAATAGTTTGAGTTTTTTAGGTAATAGAGTTGAGAGATTTGCTGCCAAAATACAGTAGCCATTTGCCACATATGGTTCTTTAAATTCAGTTAATTAAAATTACATAAAAGTAAAAATTCAAATGCCTGATCACACTATCAAGTTTGAAGTCTGAATAGCTACATGTGGTTAATAGCTACACTATTGCAGGACACACATTATAAGTTATTTTCATCATCACAGAATGTTCTATGGGACCATGATAGTATAGGGATCTCAGTGATTTATCCTTTGTATAGATAACAGTTGAGATAAAATAACTCCCATGTTTCCATCTTGGGCAAATAGAATATTATGGCAGATTGTGTTATTCTTACAAATATTAAATTTGCCTTCCTCTCTGTTAATGTAGGGCTTGGCCCTGTAAATTGCTTTGGTCATGTGAATAAGAGTACATTTGACATGTGTCATTTCTAAACAGAAGACTTAAATAAAAACCATGCATGAGTTCATGGTTTATCTCCCCTCTTTGAGCTTATCTTTTGACATAAAAATTGGCATGTCTCAAATGAGAGCTGTTCCTTATTCTGAGTCCAAGAATGAAATGGCAGGTGAAGTAAAGTAAACAAGGTGAAGCAGACCTGAATTTCAGAGGATGACTCAGAAGCAACCTGTAACCCTTGCACAACATGAAAAATGAACATCTGTTGCTGTGAGTCACTGAAATTTAGATTATTTGATTCCTCTAGCAAATCTAACCAATTCCGTTGGTTCATAAACTGGCCCCTATACACAGCAGGCAGGGAAAGACCCAAAAGAGAGGCAGGCTATTCCAGATTGGTAGGTGGCATGTTTAATGAGCAAGAGAACTTAGAGACAAAGCTTGTCTGGGGTGTCCACAAAATGCGTAGATCTCTGTACACACCTGCCAGATTCTTACACATTTAGATAAAGGTCTTAGCTGGTTCAGTCACATATACTATCTAAGACAGTTTCCACAACACCTTACTCTGTCAGGGCTGTGTCCTTTGAATAACTCCCACTGTAGGAATGATGGGTAGAATGTACATATCAATGGCAGAGGAGGAGATGAGGGGCCTCTGATTGTCCAGGTCCAACTAGTGGGTCAGCCAGTGGTCATATCCTCTCAGTGATGTCCTCCAAAAAATGCCAAAGAAATGCAGAGAACAAGGAAATGTTGGAGTACAAGTAAAAGTTTAATATGCTGAGTTTGAGCTGCCAGTAATACAGTCTAATAAAGATGCCTGGGAAGATGTCCAATAGATACTGGGTTCTGGAGCTCAGGAGAAAAACTGAGGCAGTTGATATCAGATTTGGGCATAAACTGCTTAGAGATGATCATTGCAAGTTGGGAATGAATGCATTTTCCATGTAGAATTCATAGTATAAATAAGAGTTTTGAAAATAAAATGTCACTATAGTAGATTACAAACCTCCAAGTACATTTTCACCTTTTGATAGATAAAAGTTGGTGATAATTCCATTCTGGAAAAATACTTCACTCCAACATGGATTGACTAGGTTTAGCTCTATCCAAAGACCCCCAGACTGGCTTTATTGGGCTACATCCTTTTTGCTTTATATGCAATGATCATTACCCTTCATAATCAATGAGAGATGTGGGGCAGCTGGGTGGCTCAGTGGGTTAAGCCTCTGCCTTCGGCTCAGGTCATGATCTCAGGGTCCTGGGATCAAGCCCCATTTCGGGCTCTCTGCTCAGCAGGGAGCCTGCTTCCTCCTCTTTCTCTGCCTGCCTCTGCCTATCTGTGATCTCTCTCTCTCTCTCTCTGTCAAATAAATAAAATATTTTTAAAAAATAAAATAATCAATGAGAGATGTGATAAAGTATTTGCAAAGCTAATGGGAAATAGAACTCTTCCATAGAGCAAGAATAGATACTTTTCCCTTGGATGGTGTAGTATGTCTGTGTGAGATATACGACTGCTATAGCAATATGACTCTTGAAAAGATTTCTCTCTCCCTCTCTCCTAACCCCATCATGTGAGGGTATGAAAAGACAGTCATCTGAAAAGCAGAAAGAGCGCCTTCACTAAGAACCTGACTTCCAGTCTCCAGAACTGTGAAATATAAGCTTATTGTGTAAGCCATCCTGTCCATGATGTTTCTCTTATAGCAATTCCAATTAAGACAAAACAATGCCTTATGCACTTCTGTGAATAAATGATATGGTAGAAATAAAATTGAGATTTCCATACTTTGGGGAATGACTGAATTTTGGAAGTAGAGTAAAAGTAGACAATATTCACAAAAAGATTTGGCTACATAAGGGGAAAACAAGTAAATATTTGGTGAAATAATATATGAATAAGAGGCAAGCTCTTTATACTTAATCTTTTTTTTAAAATTTGTGTTTGTAAGTTTTCATACTTATGATCATTTTTAAAATATACAGTAAACAGGTCAATACAGAGAACTGGAAAATTTAAAAATATATGAGAGCTGGGATAACAAAGTGGATCAATATCATTAGGAAGATAGGAAAGGAGAGGAGACATAGCTTTATATTAAGACAAAGCTTTATTCTTAAAAAAAAGATTTATTTATTTATTTCAGTGTGAGAGAGAGAGAGAGAAAGCAGAAGTGGGAGAGGGAGAAGGAGAGAGAAACTCAAACAGACTCCATGCTGAGCACAGAACCAGACCTGGGGCTCAGTTTCACAACCTCGAGATCAGATCTGAGCTAAAACCAAAAGTTAGATGTTCAACTGACTGTGCCACCCAGGCGTCCTGACAAAGCCTTATTCTATTTTCTTTTTAATTTTATGTATTTGAGAAGAGAGAGTGATCAATAGAGAGAGAGCACATGCAGGGGGAGCAGCAGGCAGAGAGAGACGGAGAGGGAGACCCCCAGCAGAGCAGGGAGCCCCATGCGGAGCCTGATCCCAAGACCCTAAGATCATAACCTGAGCCGAAGAGAGACACTTAACTGACTGAGCCACCCAGGTGCCCCACAAAGCCTATTCTAAATGTGGCACTAAGAAGTTAAAATATTTTCATTTGATTTTCTCTATTTTCTTTTTGAAGTATTGAAACAAGAACTCCCCAGGAGTAAGTGAAGAGGTGTTTGACTATGTGTTTGAAAACAGTTGTAAAAGTTTGCAATAGTGTCTGTAGAAAAGAAAGAAAATTTTGAAAGCAAAACATTTAGAGGACACCACTGAGGGCTTGTTTAACATTGGGACACAAGAATGTCTGTTATACTGTGTAGTGCTGGATATATAGTCCATTTGAATGTGGTAGTCAACCAGAATAATGGCTGAATTTAGCGCAGAGAAGACTCATTCATGTTAGGTACTGCACTCTTCAGTAAATGAGAGGGAGTTATAATATACTTGGTAAAATAATAGTGACTAAAATTGAGTAGTTGGAGGAATAGGCACAGCCAGATGGCATAATGCTCAAAGGAACAGATGCTTTTAACATGAGGGTAGAACAGTAATGATCCTGAAACTACATTCAGGAGTGAATTGGATGTAATCCCCATCTCCTAGCACTAATGTAGGTGGGATTCAAGATAATGAGGAAGCTGTAACAGGAGTTATACTCTTAGCAGATAGTCAGATTTCAGCTAGTGCAATGAGATAGAGGCAAAGTATATGGAAAAATGTTCAAGTTGCAGGAGAATTTTTTAGCTAAGAATATTCCAGAAGGCAGAATGACAGGTTTTGGTAAAGAGAGCATCAGAAAAAAAGAGTTGATATAAAGACAGCAAAGTATACAATGAACCTTCTGCTATGATAATAATACTAAAACCACTGAATTGTGGTTTAACCTTTAAAAGAATTAATTTTAGATAGTGAATTCTATTTCTATAAAAATAATTTTAAAAGTACAGAGAAGAGAGAGGACTAAAAGTGCTTTCAGGATGATGTTATGAAAAGGAAGAAATGATAGAACCATCTAGCTATAATTTTTATGAAGGAATTAGCTCCATTCATATCTGAAAGAAGGAAGTAACTCAGGCTTCTTCCTTCAAAGAACCAACAGCAAATAATCAAAAGCAATACACTATGGACATATTTAAAGAAGACAGTATTCACTCTATCGGAAGTGGCGGCTCAACTGGCTTGTACAGAAGACTTCACGTACTAACAAGCACTAGTGCACATCACCATGGGGCACAGAATAAACAATTCCAAAGGAGGTTAGGAGGAAGGAAGAATCAAACACACACAAATGAAGTAACAAAAATATTATTGACATAGCACTGTTATCTCCCCAAAGGTAGGTGAGATCTTGCTCCCCAAAACAGAGAAGCAGACATTGTGCATTCTATGAAATACCTAAATTTCCTTTTTTTTTTAATGTTTTGTCTATTATAGATCATTATTGCCCCACTGGAGTTTATTCTCCATAGATAGGATTCGAGGCAGAAAAATAAAATAAAATAAAAAAATAAAAAGAACAGGGATTGTGACGTTCTTCTTTATATATCATCTATTATCACAAGAAGAAAATATCTGTTCTGTTTCCTGGGCTTAGTGTTGAATTTTGAGTGTTAGAAAAAACAGAAAATGAAGGCAGCCTTCACTGACAAGTGTTCCACAGGAATAAATCTGAGATGCTACAATATGGCAATTACATTGATATAATAGACAACAAAGCCCCTTGTAACAAACCCCAGGGGCCTCAAGAGGAGGGAGGAACACTATGTTATGGTGGAGAGATTCACTTCATGTGAAATTCATTGAATCTTATGAGCTATGTGCTGAGATTTGTTGTCATTTTAATAGAGCCTTTTTTTTAGATTTGCTTTCTTTAAAACATTGTATTTTTTACTATAAAGACTAAAAAAGATTAAACAAGATGATTTAAAAGTAAAATAATAACAGACATATCAAGGTCTGAGAAAATTTTGAGAAAACTGATTTTAAGTAAGAATACTTTGTGTTTTAGTATCTTGATGTATTTTTCTGAACAACTGAGAAGAGTTGGAAAAGAGGAAAGGTAATACGGTTTGGGAGAAGAAGGACAAATAAGCATCCATATTTCCTAGAAAAAATTAGGCAGTCTGATTATGTTATTTATTCATAAGATTTGGCAGCTCAAAAATATTAAATCATGTAAATTAATAATTAAATTCATAATTAAGAAAGTCTTTGTCATTCTTATCATGTTAACAATATAAAAAGGTTGTAAATTTTCCATAACCTATTCTTTAATGCCCACTAGAGTTAAGAGTCCATGTCTCCTAGATTGATCAAAAGACTCTGACTTTGATTTTCTTGTTCTGTACAGTTAAATTATTCAGGCTCTATTTTTCACCTCAGAGGAAGGCTTCCCATTTACAGGAAAATTTCAAAATTGCCCTCTAGCACTACTTTGTTTATCATTACCTATCTCTAGATATGCCTTGATTGTAACAGAAAGAACAGTTCAGAACTTCCCATGCCAAATGCATTAGTACTTAGAGCAAAAAAGCAAAATTTCAGAGACACTATTTTCAATCTGAGAGGTTTGATAAGTTACCAAGGCTTTCAGTCTTTCCTAATTTTTCAATTGTAAAAATATTAAAGTGACATTAAGGGTAGTAGCTTGGTTTTCCATTTTGGGGAAAGAAAGATTTAACTTTCACATTTTTGTGAAAAATAGGATCACAGGACAATGGTGTGGGCATTTCCAATATAGAGATGGTTTAGCACTCCACCAATAGTACTGGCGATATAAATGAGAATAAGACATGTTGAGGAAATATACTCTGAGTAGATTTTTTAAAAGATTTTATTTATTTATTTGGCAGAGTGAGAGATTCCAAGTAAGCAGAGAGGCAGGCAGAGACAGAGGAGGAAGCAGGCTCCTCCCTGCTGAGCAGGGAGCCCAAAGTGGGGCTCGATCCCAGGACCCTAAGATCATGACCTGAGCCGAAGGCACAGGCTTTAACCCACTGAGCCACCCAGGCGCCCTGAATAGATTTTTAGATACAAAAAAATATACTGAACTCTTAGGAAATTTTACTATTCTGAAATTATTAATAAATTCAAAAAAAGAGAAAGAAANTAGATTTTTAGATACAAAAAAATATACTGAACTCTTAGGAAATTTTACTATTCTGAAATTATTAATAAATTCAAAAAAAGAGAAAGAAATGCTGAAGCACATCATTTTTTGATGACAAAACAAAGTAGAAGGAGATAGAGTTGAATATAGTGAAATTGGAATAATGGTGATGGGAACAGAATTAAAATGGTAGATAACTGAAAATTCATGATTAATATGAAATTACAGTCAACAGTAATAGCCAAAGGAGAGAAACCATTCTGGAATGAATTCTAGTTAAAGCTTGGCAAGAAGCTGAGATAACTTTTTCATCTGAGCTCACTGCACAGGAGTTAATTAGGTGTTGCCTTGCCCTTTCCCTGCTTGTTCCCACCCCCAAAAGGCTTAGAAAAACTGAAAAAACTGTTAGCTTTGGTTACTATGGAAGAGGAGAAATAAAGAATGAGCCAATAATGGAATAATTCATAGAGAAAAAAATCAGTTTATCTAAAGAGCTAAATATTCACCTACACACAGAAAACAAGAAGATAATATGAATTAACTGGCTCAAGCATAAAACAATTGGAAGTCAAGAGGACTTTGAGAAAGAATAGACTACAAGTCCTCACTACAAAGCACGGACATTTAAAGGAAAATGACTATGAGGACGAGAACAAACAAGTGAAAACAACAGTAACAGAATGCCTATCTATGACCTGAAAAAATTACTTGTGTCACCAATTTGTTTCTCCTTCATACAGGGACATAATAAGCCATAAATTAGATCAGAATACGGTCTTGTAAATTAGTTAATGGGGTAAATTTATTTAAAGAAACTCTGTATCAACAGAAGCAGGGAGAGTAAAAACAAAACAAAGAAGTCTAAGAGTCAGAGAGGAAGTATAGGTAATGTTTATCCAATCGCTAATTTTGAGGAAAGTTGCCCAAATTAATATAAATATCTTTTTTGGAGGGATGCATAAGAACTTCAGAGACTAAAGTTATTTAGTATCTGTATCATGTCAACAACTCCCCCGAGAAAAATAATTTGACCTCTCATACTTACTTTCCAAGAGAAGGGATGCTGAGAAGAGGCAATATAAAAGTCTGAACTGTTTTTTTGCTGTATATCAAAAATTGATGATTTCACCCAAAAGTTTTACAGAAAATTAAGAAATTAATTACTGACAAAGTTATACTATAAAGGTATTTTATGTATAGTAATAGGAATCTAAATGTGGACATATATGTTAAAATTCATTTTAGCATTGTTTTTATTTTTATTTTATTATTTTATTATTATTATTTGCCCCAGAGGTACAGGTCTGTGAATCACCAGGCTCACACCTTTCACAGCATTCACCAAAGTACAAGCCCTCCCCAATGTCCATAACCCATCCACCCTATCCCTACCCTCTCACCCCCCCAGTAACCCTCAGTTTGTTTTGTGAGATTAGGAGTCTCGTATGATTTGTCTCCTTCAACATCCCATCTTGTTTCATTAGTTTTTCCCTCCCTACCCCCCAAGACCCCCCACCCTGTCCCTCAAGTTCCTCATATCTGAGAGATCATATAATTGTCTCTCTTTGATTGACTTATTTCTCTCAGCATAATACCCTCTAGTTCCATCCACATCATTGCAAACAGCAAGATTTCATTTCTTTTGATAGCTGCATAGTATTCCATTGTATATATATATCACATCTTCTTTATCCATTCATCTGTTGATGGACATCTAGGTTATTTCCATAGTTTGGCTATTGTGGACATTGCTGCTATAAACATTCGGGTGCATGTGCCCCTGAGGATCACTACCTTTGTATCTTTAGGGTAAATACCCAGTAGTGCGATTGCTGGGTCATAGGGTAGCTCTATTTTCAACTTTTCGAGGAACCTCCATACTGTTTTCCAGAGTGGCTGCACCAGCTTGCATTCCCACCAACAGTGTAGGAGGGTTCCCCTTTCTCCACATCCTCGCCAACATCTGTCATTTCCTGACTTGTTGATTTTAGCCATTCTGACTGATGTGATGGGGTATTTCACTGTGGTTTTGATTTGTATTTCCCTAATGCTGAGTGATGTTGAGCACTTTCTCATGTGTCTGTTGGCCATTTGTATGTCTTCTTTGGAGAAACGTCTGTTCATGTCTCCTGCCCATTTCTAGACTGGGTTATTAACATTGTTTTTAGATGGCAAAATTAGGGAGAGTATAAAATGTACCATAGTCATATGGTAAATACAGCTGAAAATTAAAAATTAAAACTACTTCAATCAACATAAATAGATCATCAAAATACAAATGTGAATGACAGAAGGCATTTCAGCATTATGCAAACTGTATTGCATTTATATTAAAAACCACATAAAATATGCATTTTCATGGTTATGTGTTAATGTTTATAATTTTTTAATATTATTACAAATGTTTTGCTTACTAGTACATGCCTCTCAAAAGGGCATAGTGTCCAAATGAAAATTTATTTATTTATTTTTAAGATTTTATTTATTTATTTGACAGAGAGAGAGAGAGATCACAAGTAGGCAGAGAGGCAGGCAGAGAGAGAGGAGGAAGCAGGCTCCCCCCTGAGCAGGGAGCCTGATGCGGGCCTCGATCCCAGGATCCTGAGATCATGACCTGAGCCGAAGGCAGAGGCTTTAACCCACTGAGCCACCCAGGCGCCCTGAAAATTTATTTTTAAAAGACAATTATTTGTTATATCACAAAAGACTACTCTTAGTATTTTTTTTTTTATTCTTTGCCCCAGGGGTACAGGTCTGTGAATCATCAGGCTTACACCTTTCACAGCACTCACCATAGCACAAACCCTCCCCAATGTCCATAACCCATCCACCCTATCCCTACCCTCCCACCCCCCAGTAACCGTCAGTTTGTTTTGTGAGATTAGGAGTCTCTTATGATTTGTCTCCTTCAACATCCCATCTTGTTTCATTATTTTTCCCTCCCTACCCTCCACGACCCCCCACCCTGACTCTCAAGTTCCTCATATCAGAGAAATAATATGATAATTATCTTTCTCTGATTGACTTATTTTACTCAGCATAATACCCTCTAGTTCCATCCACGTCATTGCAAACGGCAAAAGACTATTCTTAATATTTAAAAACATATACAATAGCCTAAGTATATAAAAGGGCAGAATGTATATATATATTTCAATGAGGAAGAATTCTAATGCATATAAACATGAACAAATTCAAACCATTTTCAAAGATGACACTTTCCTTCATAGTAAATAAAGTTGTTTAAAATCATAAGAACCTATACATAAAAGGTTGGTTTATATAGATCTAAAGCAAAAAAAAAATCTACACTTTTATCCTCCAGGTAGAAGAAAAGGTTGGCAGAGTGAAAAGGGTTGCCCAAATTTATCTCAACTCTAAAAGTTAATTTTCTTGACTCAGAAATTCTATTTCTAAGAAATTATCTCACAGAAAGTCTGAGAAGTATGTTAAGTCTTCAAAGTCTTATTATATAGACATTAGAAATAAATTATACAGAAATTAGAAAAAAAGCAAGAATAAGCACATGAGAAAGTAAAACCTTTATAAACATAACTCAAAAAGGATAGTTTATGCCCACAAATACCAAAAAATGTATTTATTAATGTAGGTATTTTTTGTTATATAAAACTAAAATTTATTATATAAAACAGCTATATATGTTATGACTGCAATATATACTGAAAGGTAAAGTTATCCCTAAAAGTAAAATTATCCCCAAACTTTGCATCTGAGTAAACAGGTTATAGGTGACATCTTCTGTTTTTATGGTTTTCGGTTCTATAATTACTGAGCAGGATTTTTGTTTTCTGTTTTTGTTTGTTTATTAGAACAATCAGAAAAACTGAAGAAGACAAAGGATTGGGAGAGGTAGCATACAGAAATTATTTATAAAACCTGATTTTCTTCAGGCCTTGCAGGTCCCCAAAGATCAAAAGAACATTTTAGGAATCATTACACATTACATGATCTCCTGTTACCTACTGTGTCTATGCTTAAATTTCCATTCAAAAACATTATTAAAGGATCTGCAGCTGATAGAACATAGCAGTTCCCTGTTGCTGCTATGCCTCTTCCCCTTTTTCAGATGCACCCTCCCTCTCTATTCCATGTGCCTTATCAATACTAACCTGTCTCTATTTCAATGAGATCTCCTCTGTTCTTTCAGAATAGCTGTCTGGGTCTGATAGTGATATTCTAAGTTATTCAGCCTATTTGGTGGTCTCTTATTTCTTTAACCAGATTTAGTAGTTCTTTGGCCACCAAATGGAGTTGAAACCCAAACTAAAAAAATGACCCAGAATCATTTCCTCTGAGATATATATATATATTTCCCCCAGCTTTACTGACATATAACATCGTATAAGTTTAAAGTGTACAAGGTGTACACTATTTTAATTAACATTGTCAGATTAGAGTAGTAAATGTATACATATAGAGAGACCTTCCATCTCAGTTATTTCATTGTAGAAGAGGAGCTAATTTGATTTCTTTTGGGGTCAAAACAGTATTTTTTCTAAAGCTTTTTCTTTACTCTCATATATTTTGTAGCCAGCATTTAAGTGTTCTTATAATAAATCACCAATATTTGGTTACCCTTCACACAGAGAGCAGCATGCCAGATTATAGTCTCCCTTGAGATGAAGCAAGGAATAGACTTCTTACCCCACTTTCCTGTTGTAAAATACAGATATTAAACCAGCATAAAGGGAAAATCCTTGTATTAAATGTCAGACTAAACTTTAGATTTAGACTGAACCGAATTAATTCCTAAATTGGAGACTGCTCTTATATTCCACATTGATTATAAAAGCTCTGGAACCTTGCAGAAATACTATCCAGGGGTAGTGACAAGAAAAAGCCTCGAATCCAGTTCCAAGAAGATCAATATTATAGGTCAACCTGGCAGTCAAGATCAAGATCTAGAATGACCTTGCTATGTTGAGAACCAGAAAGGTACTGATGCCTAGGAATAGATGAAAAAGTTGGAGAGCTGGATTCTTGTAAGCCACTGTTACTGCTACTGTTACCAAAACAAAACAAAAAAAAAGTATTTTAATCAATTTATAGTTCATGGAAGAGTTCAAAACCTAGACTTTCCTCCCAAGTTTATATTGATCTTTTCTGACTCCAACTCTGTAAAATGCAGGGAATTTTCCTTGTTTATAAATGTAATAACCAATAGATATATTGTGGAGGGAGAGGGGTATCCTAACAGTTTAATAATCAACAGCAGTGAATTTGCTATATCATTGGTAGTTACACTTAAAATTTTATTTTCTCAATGGATAATCCATGAATGTATTTTTTCTTTCAGTTTCTCTTAATCAAAATCTAATCATTCACATTGATATTTTTAAATTTCTCTCTGCAGTATTTCTAAATATTTTAATGTTTCAATGAAACTCTTTTGGTATGTTAACTGGAAATTAGAAAAATGTTAATCAGACACTATTAATTTACCATAGAAAATATTCCATTTACCTTCAAAATAACCTCTTTGAGAAGGAAACTTATTTTTTTTAATTAATAGCTACCCTTCACAGATAAAAACACAAGTTTACAATAAAATTTTTGACAATCCCTTTTGGTAGTTTTGATTGCAGTCAGAATTATAGAGTTTCAAGTTAATACTCTTTGTTTAGTGTGTATAATGTTCCTGGATGCCAAAAACCATGGGGGAAAAAAATATGTGCATGGACATCAAGATTTTTTAATAAGATTAAGAAACAATAATCTAAAAAAGAGTGTGAGCAAATCATAGATGTAGCACAACATATAAGTAAATTTGAATTTGAATTTGTCCTTTAAAATAGAATGTATGGTAGACAAAGGAAGAAATAGCACTATAAATTATAAGAATGTAAGTTATGGGGGCGCCTGGGTGGCTCAGTGATTTAAAGCCTCTGCCTTCGGCTCAGGTCATGATCTCAGGGTCCTGGGATGGAGCCCCGCATTGGGCTCCCTGCTCAGCAGGGAGTCTGCTTCCTCCTCTCTGCCTCTCTGCCTACTTGTGATCTCTCTTTGTGTCAAATAAATAAATAAAATCTTTTAAAAATAGTAAAAAAATAAAACGAAGAAAGTAAGTTATGTATGACAAATGGTATACTATTTTTAACAAAATTAGAAGAACTTTGAAGAAGAAGGAATTAACAGGAAAGAAAAGATGTGGCATTTATATCTTTACATGTACCAAAACAATATTTATAACCCTTAGCAAGTCAATTGAGTCCTTGATAGAAGTGGCATTTTAAGTACACTATCTTGGAAGATTGTGATTTCTAAGAGAACTTTAGTAAGATTTATCCAAATACTATTTTTATACATTTTCACCTGAATTATATGCTTTCCAAACACCTAGATTAATCAATCTTTTTGTCTATGCCAATTTATCAGAAATATTTTGCCTTGTTTTTATCCACTTGACTATAAATTTCTAAGAACACATTCTCATAGACTATGGACATTTTCACACATTTATGGACATAATATATCCTGCTTGCCTTATGCTGTGATATCTGATTCTGGGCCCAAATGAATGTCCAGAAAGAATACAGATTTCTTCTTTTATCCTTTTTATTTTTTAATTTGTATCATTTGTTACTCATTATGCTCTCCTTTGTCTCTTCTCCTTTCTTTCATACTCTTCAAGTTTATATTCCAATCTTATCTTAAACTTTTTTTTTTCTGCTTTCCCATAAGTATTTTAGTCAACTCTAAGTGCCAGTCACACACATTTTTACTCAGTGAGCTATGAACAACCTAAAGATTCGAGAGTTGTGTTTATGATGAGAAAATGTAAGGCAAAAATTTTTAGATGAAAAAGGAGATAAAAAAATTGAAACATTATTTATAATTTATGGTTTTTGTTTTTGTGTTTTTAGAGTGGGGAGGGACACCTGTTAGCTCTGTTGGTTAAGCATCTGCCTTTGGTCTGGGTCATGATCCCAGGGTCCTGATCCAGCCCTGCTTTGGTCTCTCTGCTCAGCAGAGAGCCTGCTTTTTCCTCTCCCTCTGCCTGCAGCTCCCCTTGCTATGTTCTCTCCCTCTCTTTCTGTCAAATTAAAAGAAGAAAGAAAGGAAAAGAAAAAAAGAAAAAAAGAAGAGAAAAGAAAAGAAAAGACAAAAGAAGGAAGAAAGAGAGAAAGAAAGAAAATAGAGAGAGCATGTGCATGCATGATGGGGGCAAGGGGAGAAGGAGAGATAGAATCTCAAGCAGACTCCATGCCTTGCACAGAGCCTGACATAGGGCTTGATCTCACCCTGAGATCATGAACTGAGCCAAAATCAAGAGTAGGCCGCTTAACAGACTGAGCCGCATAGATACCCCTAATTCATGATTCATTACCTATCTACTCCAAAAAACAAGGGAGGCTGACTTCATTGAAATAGAAGTTGAAAATCTGTAGGTGTGTTCCTTTGGGAACAAAAAGAATATTGCCTTTGGCAAATTATACAAAAATATCTCATTGTAGAAAATGTGAGGAATTTAGAAGTTTTACTAATTTAGTTTTACTATGCCAAACATAGAGATTTATTTATTCTAGAAATTCTGGTTTAACATGGGGTCTGAAGTGTTAGATAAAGAACAGAGCTTTGTATTTTATTCTGAGATTCTAAAACTCAAGGGAAAAGAAGAATAAATATTGTAAATTACTGATGCATTTATTTTGAGGAACAAAATAGTGTTTTAATTTTTAAGGAAAATATAAGTTCCAGACTCTGAAATTTATTTTTAGTAAGATATTTTTCTAAGCCCATTTTTCAAAGTATCAAATTTTCATGAAACAGTGAATCTGAAGAGATTTACTTCAGTACACACAGCAGTTGTTGCTTAGTGAAAATCTTGGTGAATGAAACATATGCTCTATTTATGAAGAAAATAAAAAAGATAAAACATACTCTCAAGCCAAGTGTATCATCAAACACTAAAATAGTCACTTTTTACCAGTCGTAAAAATTATACATGTATGTACTCACATAAAATCTTTATAGTTATGTATTGCAACACACAGACACACACACACACACACACAGAGTTTGTTCTTGGTTGTATACTTTAGTGTCAGGAATATATGCTATCAGAAAACGATGCAATAACCAACACTTAAGGACATTATCAGAGTTAACATTAGTCCAGAGAGTTTTGAACAGAATTAGAAGAATCAATGAATACATATAGAGAATTAGACTTTCAAATAGGCCTAGAATCATTCTCTGATAGCGGATTTCAAATCAAAGTTTAAATTCATAGGTGTTTGCAAATTTCAACCATAAAATATCTAAGACAGATTTGCCCTTGAAAGGAACTCTTCTCTGTTAGGCTTTATTGCATGTGTTAAATTCTCCACTATCTATAAAATGCCCTTTGATAAATTTAAAAGCTTAAAGATGTTAGGCTATGGTCTCTTCTGTTTCCCAGCACAAGAAGTTTCACCTGTATAGGAGTACGAGTATACCAAAGTAATATGCATTAACAGATTCCACAGCCACACATGTGCATATCTGATATATAATTACATTCACTGCTTTCATGTCTAATATGTGATTAGTATTTTTGTGATTATGGACTGAAAAAAGAGTATCCAGCCGTTCATTCCAGGCATCAGAGGATGTTTCTCCTTAATAAGAGATGCTTAAGTTTTTTTGTCCTACAATCAAATGTATAAATGAATACTGCCTTAAAACACATTTCAGATGATTTATATTTCATATAAATTTGAAAAAAAATAGAGAAAGTTATAACTTACCCAGAATGTTAACTTATTTATAATAAAAAGTGTAGTAGAATAATTACTAGTAAGCCAAGGTCTCCTTCCTAATTTCAAGGTGTCTGGGGAATCTGATCAAAGACAAAAACATTGTTTTACCAGTATTTTGTCAGGTAGAAGGTAGATAAAGACCTTGTAGAACATTTCGGCTGCACAGAAATTAACCCTGTTTGAATGTAAATGATCTCAAGACATTTATTTTTATACTTTTACTGTCATGATCAAAGTATAATATATTATGACCATATTCCCAATGTTTTAGAATGAATTTGTTTAGATGTCTACCCTCCTTCCCATCAATGCTCTGACCTCAAGCATTTTAATAGGTTAACTTTCATTAAATAAACATTTACTAAGCATAATAGATGACTTCTTATCCAAATCCATAAGGTTGATTTAAAAAAAATCAGCTAAAGCTGGGAATGCTAACATAACTACAAGATGTTATATCTTATAGACTTAAATATTTTATATTTATTCATTTCATTCACCAATGCTTTCCTGCAGGTACGAGTTAATTTCTTTGGGCTTAGGTCTACCAGTTGTAATTTATGTTGACTTAATATCATAGACTCTACCCATAGTGTGTCATCTTCTATTTTTCAATATTTTCTTTCAAATAAAGAAAAAAATTACCAAACCTCTGTCAAACTAATGTAAGCTGCGATAAAAATAGAATAATTTGTGTTCCCCAAGAACACATAACAGAATACTTCACTATGACTAAAGAGTCCAAGTAAATCTTCCAAATGAGCATATATTTTGAGTAGAGTCCCGAAAAATAAGACTTTTAAAAGGTCAAAGTAAGAAAGTCATTCCAGTCAAATGACACAGGATGTTCAAACACCTAGGTGATCAACAAATATATTCCAGAAAGTGATGTGACATATTTTAAATACCACTAGAAAATTAGCCAAGTTCTGCATTGTAAACATTTAGTCTTATCTAGAGGCAAAAAAAATTGTTGGAGGATTTTTTGTTTGTTGTTGTTGTTTTTAGAGGACTTTAATTAGACAGGTTTTTGTTTGTTTAATCATATTTGTAGTATAGATAATAGCATTCACATATAAATGCAATATCTGAAATATGGAAATAGAGAAAGGTCCTACTTTCAAATCTGTGTTCTCACACATTCTAGTACAGTGATTTGAGGCAAATTTCTTCAATGTGTGTTGGATGTTAGCAGAGATCTTACTGTCTTTTCTTAACCCCAGGTCTGAGGCAAAACTATTCCAAAAAGATTATACTCACGTTAAAATCCCATGGTAACTCATAGCCTGGATATCTGCCTCTTCCTGCTGAGCCCCTTTCCTACCCACCTTCTTAGGCATGCACAAGCATACTGACTGAGTATAGCCTCCTCTAGGAAAAGCGTTGTCCCTGTAGACCAGAGCATGCCTAGTGGTGGGGTTCATGTTTCCTCATCCTTATTCAGTATCTCAATCTCCAAAAGATCTTGCAGGTCTGTGAAGTTTAGTATGCTATATTGATTTTGCAAAGTGGAAATGGACACAGAAGATAGTTTGATCAATTCTTTTACATGTTAAAAGTACACTTTTTTACATATGTATGTAAACAGACATCAAAAAAAATTGTACCAACCACATAACCCATGGATGTCATAAAACTTTACATATCCCAAAAAAGGCTTATAGTTAAAATTTCTCAGCATTACAGCCTAGTATATAAGCTAGACCATATAAATTGCTTTCCTTTTCTCTCCCACTGGTGTTATAATATCCAAACTGAGTTTATTTGTCTTTGTCTAAGTATCTATTTACCATCTATCACCTACCGATCATATGTCAGTTAACTCTTATCTGACTCTTGCTCCTACCTACAATGGATAGTAGCCTCCAGAAAAGTCCTTTCTATGTTGCTTGAAGATGCCTTACAATAGTGCAGAGCCCAAAGTGGAGCTGGATCTTATGACCCTGAGATCTTGACCTGAGCCAAACCAAGAAGCAAAGGCTTAACCAACTGGGCCACCCAGGCTCCCCCTATTGTTTTGCTCTTGACCAGGCCCTGGCACTTCACAGGAATCACAGTGGCACATGAACTTTTTAAGATCTAAAACCTCCATTTGTCCTTACATACTAAAATAGTTCCACCCTCCAAAATGAACTACCTTATTTAAGTCTTCTAAAATCACTGAAGCAAAGAACATTTTCTAGGTGAAATACAAGAATATTTCCCAGAAATATTAAGCATGTTTTCCCAGAGTCTCCCCACCCCTGAACTCCAGTTTCTCCAACATATAGTCTAATAGAAAATTTCCAAATATGTTTTTTTCTACTTGGGCATTCCAAAATATTTAGTGTTTGGATAGCTACCTGTGAATATGCTAGGGCTATCTGTACTTATGTAGTACAAGACATGACGGCAGTTCTTTGTTGTTTTCTATAAATTAAAGAATGCTTTGAGAGAAAGCAAAACTTTTTATAGAGAATTAAAGATGAGATATGCAAAATGGTTAGATATAAATAAATAAAACCCAACAAAGCAATAGAATAAAGTGGGAAAAATAGAGTTGTTTCTTTATAATCGCAAGCCTCTACTTAAATCTTTTTGGAAATTTGTTTGGCATTACTGTACTGATTCAGATCTAATATTATTAGTAAAGTAGATTTAAAAATGTGGACTCAATATTATAGCACGAACAAAAAATGATAAAATTCAAACATAGAAGAAATGAATAAATTAGAAAATATCACAATTTTAAAATGAGTGATAGTAGGAAAATTACAAACAGAAAAGTATAATACAATAACAATAAAAATAATAAGCTATAAAAACCAGTAGGTATTAGAAAGCTCAAAAAAAGCTTTAAAAACACTAAAGCCTAGCTATTAACAAGAAAATATTCAAATCAATATTGCCAAGTAAATACTATATAGCAGAGGTAACCTGTGGCGATAAAAAAGTCTGTCCAGTTTTTCTACCACATAACATGTGATATAACAGAATATATCAGATTTCTATTGTCTCAGAGAGAAATGGGTACTCATGTAATACCAATTAATAACCTAATTTATACATATGTAGATATATATTTTTTGTTGCCATGATTATAAATAAATGAATAAAATCAGATATTTTTCTTGATCTACTGCATTTTTCTTTTGTGACATAAGTGATCTGGTTCACTAACATAAACATAAGCAATTCTAATTAAGAGTTCCCCCAAAAGAAGTTAGAATAAAAGATTCTAAACAAATGCCTGTAGTCATTAATCTCTGACAAACTGAAAGGACAAAAATTATCTTGCCTTAAAATACATTTTATTTATCAGTATGCCCATCCAGTCCGCAGCAGATAGGCTCAGCGGGGCCACTTTAATCCTCCATTTGAATGCAGATTTCTAGATGTCAGATTTAGAATATCTCAGGGATGCTAATTTTCTCTACTTACACATCACCTTACTTTCTTAAGTCTCTTTATATTTCATGACTCCTGTGAATGGAGCAATCTCTTTTACTATGACTTTAAAAATAGTTTCTAAAATAAACATCCGAAAACTGAACTTTCAAATTCGTATTTGAAGACTTATCAGTATTTATTATTTAAAAATACCTCCTAATCATACTTTCTCCATATATTATAAATGTGTTTTTCTTTATGGGTTAAATAATCAAAATCATACAAAAATATTGTAATTGCAACTGTCTTTGGTAACATTCCCACTGACAGACTTTCTTTACTCATAATTCCTCAAGACGATAATACTTAAAATTAGATTAAAAGTTAAGTTAAGTTTCTGGTATAACATACTGCTTACATTTCCCATCACAAAGCTGTTTGCATGTATGTAACAGATCTAGGGTCAGTTTTAAAATGTGAGATAAATAAACGCTCTTTCTTTCTTTCTTTCTTTTTCTTTTTTCTTCCTTCCTTCCTTCCTTCCTTCCTTCCTTCCTTTCTTTCTTTCTTTCTTTCTCCCTCCCTCCCTCCTCCCTTCCTCCTTCCTTCTTTCCTTCTTTCCTTCTTTCCTTCCTTCCTTCCTTTCCATCCTTTATTAAAAAGTCTTGTGGAGAAGACAAAGTGAGCTTTTAAGGTTTTGCGCAGGATGCTATACCTAAATCACGAAACTGAGAGTTTTCTTAGATGCTTCCTTTTTATTTTTGTATCTCCTTTCTCTCTCCAGGAACACCTGCCTACTCTGTCCTATTGTGATATTACAGTCACAAGAATATCAGCCGATTTTGGTTAATCGAGTAATCAAGTTACTGGAGATTAGCATTCAGGTGAATGAATATAGTAGCTAATAAAACCTTAATGTGTACTTTTCATAGATACATGAAACCTTCAATAAAATAAGGAAGAAAGATTGATTTCTGAAACCTCTAACAGGGGCCAGAGTAAATATATTGGTATCCGTTAATGGGTGAATTTTTCCCCTAAAAAGATATGCCGAAACTATCCCCCGGTATTTTTGAACATGATCTCATTTGAAAACAGGTTTTTTGTGGATATAATCAAGTTAAGATGAGGTCATACTTGATTAGTTTGGATCCTAATCCAGTATAACTGGCATCTTTATAAAAGAAGGGTGATAAACACACAGAAAGGAGAATGCTGTATAAAACAGAAGACGAGGTTGGAGTGATGCTTCCACATGTGAAGGAATACTGAGGTTGCAAACAGCCAACAGAAGCTAGGAGTCTTGGAGCAGATCCCCACTCTGCACCCCCAAGAAGGAACCGACCCTGATGACATCTTGGTTTTGGACTTCTAGCTTCCAGAGCTGTGAGATAATAATAATGTGCTGTTTTAAGCCACCCAGTTTGTAGTAATTTGTTACAGTAACTATAGGAAACCTATAGAGAGTCTCCAAAGAAAATGATTTGATGTGTACTGCTGCTCCATGGAGGCCCCCTGGGAAACACAAGAAAGGAACATGTTCAACAATTATTAGTCTTCAAGTTAATAAATGGGGATTATGTTCACAAACTGAAAGGTCCCAGGAGAAGTGAAGTGTACGTTCCATTTAGCATGGCATAGATTATTTTGATGCCTATGCTGTCTCTCTGTGTTAATACAAGTTGAGGCCAGTCTAACATTTCTCTTGCTATTCTTACATGGGACAACTTGACTAAAATGACCTTAGAGAAGAGGTATTCACGCTTAAAGGAAAACCCATGTTTGGATTGGGTAGTTCAAAGATGAGCTGGAAGTGCAAAAAGGGGGGCAAATGTAAATTACCCCAGAGTTGGAAGTCCCATGTTGAGTTTGCAGATGTGTTAGGTTTTCCAAGCCCAATTTTCCTCATCTGCAGAAGACACTCAAGTCCTGCCTAATTCTAGAGATAACCAACCCACTTCTAATGTATCCACTTTTTAAACCTTCTTTTAAGGCAGAAAGGGAATAGTTTATCTTGACTTGTTTCACCTTGGAAAGACAGCTGCTTACCATGTACCTTAAACAAGTTACAATATGAGAATGCTTATTCAAAGTACATTATAACTTTAATTTTATCCAATTACTAAATCATTTCTCTGTTCTTAGGACCTAATTTCTATTTTTAACCTAAAGATGTAAAAAAATTAAGATAATCTTTTTTTGTTATTGCTTCTCAAACAATTTTTATTGTTTTCCAGTGAGAATTATCTATCACTCTTAACAAGGACAAAAGAATACCAGTCTTCTTTTCAGACTGCTTTTCTGAAAGGTTATTTTGGGTCTCCGTGAAATTTTGTTTTATGCTTTTGATTATACTCCTGAAACATATGTCTTAATATCTACTATTCCTCAATTTCACAAAACAAACTGACTTAGTATACGTATTAGTCATCAGTCTCTAAGATAACTAAATCCTTCAAGAAGAATGATATCCGCTTAAAACAATTATTGGATTTCACCGTTTAACACCAAGGTCAGGGAGTGGGGGTGGGGGGGTAGGAAGGAGGAATCAAGCTTTTCACTTAATATCACCCATTGCTTCTTCTTGTATTCATTTCTCTCCAGTTCAAAGCTAGAACTAACATAAAAATAGAAAATTTATCTCCTGGAACATAAGTGAACTGAGCATAACTGAGACGAGGACTTTGTCATGTTTCTAAATATTCTGGCAAGTATTACTATCTGCTAGGAATTACTTTCTGATTGCTATGTGAACAAAAAGTTTACAGAGTCTTTTTCTTTTCTTGAATATGTCCCTCTCGGAAGTTTTGCTAGGATTTTTAGTCTCTTTCGTTTGATATCATTAATCAACCTGGCAAGGTGAGACTTAGTCCTCACAGGATGGATCTCATCTCTGTAGGACTCTGGAAGGGTTTTAAGGTGGAAGAAGTGCCCTTCCCCTTGCCATCTTGCTTCTTTGGCCTCCACGAAATAACACAACAGATTATAGAGCCAAAATATGAACAAAATTCCAATGCTAGAGGAAGACAGATGAAATTTCTTACAAACCCGCACTTTTCTTTGAAGATTTTTAAAGAGAAGATCCTCAATGTGTCCTTGCACCTACCAGAAATTCCCGCCGCAAGGTTTCTTTCCTTCACTTGTCCACAGCCCTCAAGTCCAAGTTCTTTGCTCCATATCCTATGTAAACTCCATTCCAAGCCTTTTTCCATGAGTCTCTCAGCAGTTTTTTTCCTGCTAGAAGTATGGTATCTCCACTCTTAGGAAAAGAGGTTTCTTCCTAATCTTATGGTATTAAGTAGTGTCCTAAAGGTCAGGCAATACATCAAAATTTGCTGAAGCTCTATTTCATTTACATGGAGAAGATGGATTTAGACCTGTGAGCAATGATGAAACATTTTGTTTTTTTTTTTTAATATTTCTGCCAGAAAAGCAGCACACCTTCAAATTCCTTTAGTTGTCAATCAATAATATAAGTTCCAGTCATGTATCAAAATGATGATTTCATCATAAGTAATAGAAATCATAATTGAAAATGGTTTATAAAATAAAAATATTTATATATAACAGAAAGTCCTGAGATAGGGACAAGTTTTACAGTTAGCTGATTTAATTGCTTTATGATGTCATCAAAGACAAGATTATTTTCATTTCCTTGCAATGTCATTATCAATTTTATTTTATTTTCTGTGCATAGAGAAATTCTATGTATCTATCTAGATTTCAGTGAATTCTGAAAAAAACAAAAAGGAGAGAGAGAGACCTCTCTTCCTGTGGCAAATTGTTTTCCAGAAGACACTTAGCAGACTTCCCTCACCCATTATTGACTAGATAGGAGTTGCTTGCCTATTTCTGAACCAAAAACAAAGAAGAGTAATTGGCTTCCCCTAAGGCCAATCACACCCCATCTGAGGTGAGTTGGCAGGACAAGCCTCCCCCTGAGACATTAGCTAAACAAAACTGAAGCTCTGTTGGGGGAAAAAAAGTGAGAGGAATAGACGCATTATTGCCTTAAAAGAAAGTTTTCTTTTCTCTCTCTCTCTCTCTTAGAAAATGATAGTCCTTTCTAAATTTAACACCAGGATAAGGTACCAGCTTTTCATAAAATTTTCAGCTCAGTAATTTTTCCAACAGAGTGAGGAGAATGGGTGGAGGAAATCAGAAACAAAATTATGTCCTCGGCATGTTTCGACTCCATCTCACCATCAGAAGTGAAAAGAGATACTTAATAAATATCTTATTCTCCTTATTTGGGAATAATATCATCTTCCAAAACAGATAAAGAGCCCCCACCTTTACCCAAATAAACCAATTTTCTTTCATAGCATGAGGGCCACTGACTTACTTGAAACTTCTCAGACTAAAATATGTTCTGAGTGCTATGCAAGTTTGAAAGACTCTGCTTTGCCATTCAACTTCGCAAGCCACACCTTCAATCTCTTTGGATCAGTGTTCCAGAGACTGAGCAGACATCTGAGAAACCCATTCAGGATATTCTTTTCTAGTGTTGCTTCAAGTCCACTGTTCGGATTCAGAAGTAAAGCCATTTTTGCCTACCATCTAAGAAATACCTAATTTGTTGGTGTCCTATTTTGGTAACCTTTATAAACAGTTAGCATTCCTAAACTGATAGTTGGCTGCCTCCTACCTGTGTATTATTGCAGCCAAGTTCTGAAAGTGGACTATATCCCTTTTCATCAATTCTGGAACTCTAGAATAATGTTGATAGTTCTCTATCAATGGCACTGCAGAAACAATGAAAAGAACCACATTTTTCATAGATTATTTCTTAGCTTAGCTGTAATTTGACTAATATAATTTACCATCCCATCCAGAGGAACTACACCAAGATTAATAGACATTTTCTAGGTAATTTTAGTTATTTATTGAGATGCTAATAAAAATTTGAATTTCTCAGTCTGGCATCTACTAACTCCAATAGTTTACTTGGTGTCTTCACTAGTTGTCTACCATGCATCTCAAATGCAAACTGTGCACATTGGTCTCTGGGATGCTATTACAAAATTCCAGAAACTGGGGGGCTTACACACAGAAATTTATTTTCTCATAGTTCTAGAGACTAGAAAATCAATGTGCTACCAGAGTTGGCTTCTCATGAGGCCTCTCTCCTTTACTTGTAGCTGGTGCCTTCTTACCAAATCCTCACAGGGCCTTTTCTCTGTGCACCTGCAGACCTCTTATCACTCTGCATGTAAGTATTCAATCATATCGGACTAGGGTTCCACTCAACAACCTCATGTTATCTTAATTCACTCTTCAAAGGCCCTATCTCCAAATATAGTCATATTCCAAGTTACTGGGGGGTGGGACTTCAGCACACAAATTTGGAGGGAGCATAATTCAGTCCCTAATACTGCAAAACAGACATTTTGGTTATCCACCCCAACCCTCTCTCCTTAGTGTGCACAACTCTAGTGGCACCATAACATAAGCTGTTCAGTTTCTATTCCCTTCCCTGAACTCTTCTTATGAACCCTCCATTTACTATCCTGAGGCGAGCCTCTGCTACCTCCTGTGTGGACTACCAGCCTTCATACTGGCTCTTCATCATTTACCAAACTCCAGCCACATTAGCCACATCTGTGTTTCTCATATAATTGATCTAATTCTGAATTGACTTTAATTTGCCTCTGTCTAAAATTTTTTTCCCATGTCTTCAAATGTATGAATTTTTCTGATCATTAGAAAATTTTCTATTTTTTCTCCAATTTTTTTTCCTGACTATCCTATCCAAAGTATCCCTCCTTTCAGTTTTTCTCCAATACCCCTGTTCTATTTTGTGATCCCTCTATGAAGGTATCCTCTTCGTTATTGGCTCATTTATATTTTCCCTAAACCAACTTATATGCATGTTCTTTTAGAGCAAGGGTATTTTCTCTTTCATTCACAACTTCAACAGGGCCTAGAAAATAAGAGAAATTCAATAAAAACTTATTTAATATGTAAAACACAACAGGTCTTCAGGAATGACACTGATCCATATGACAGACTGTAGATCCACCCCAAACTACTCTCCTTCCATGAAGGTTATAGAAAAGATAATATTTCACACCAGGCCTACAAATGTTTCTTTGTCCTCCACTTGTATTTTTTTAGATGAAGAAGAATTCCTGAATTTGAAACTGACATTTTCTCTGGTTCTACCTCATGAGGTACCAGCATGATATAAAGGAAATAAAGGGAAAGAAAGCATAATTTATATTTTTTGAGTTATTCTGAACTCTCTCTGCTAGTGTACACTGGTACATAAGGATTATTGGTAGAACATAACTATGTTCTAAAATCCAGACTGTGGCACTATGGCTTAAACTATCAAGAAGGTTAGAATTAATTCTGATTGAGAGAACTATGTGAAAGAGCCAGCACACACTAATCATTTCAGACATGGAACTCAAAGATACAATATTGCCTAGCCCATCATATAAATATTGAAGTCACTCTAACTGTTGGCAGAAATTAAGGTTAAGAAGACTGTGAGACCAGTTTCAAAATTGTTAATATATCAGAAAGATTGTCATGGGGTCTATGGATGATTGCAAAGGGTAGAGAAAGAAATGGCAAAACTGGATAATATATAGCTCAGATAATCAGAAGTTCTTTGGGTTGAAGAATAATGATCCAAAATGGCAAAGGTGGGCAAGGGAGACGCTGACCTAATCTTTTCGTCTTGATACTATACATAATATAATAGAGTTGACTAAAATGTAATTTTAGATAGGATTTTTCTAAGGTAGCTATGTATATTTAATAAACAATTTTGGTCAACTTTTGAATTACAGAGTTATTTATAATAAGGAACACTCTTAGCTACAAAACATTCTTAAAAGTAATTGATATATATATGTATATATACAAGTGTGTTAAATAATTGAAAATATGCTAAATTCTTAAGCAAACTAATGTGTTAGCTATTTCTAAATGAAAGTGTAGCTCTTATTAGAAAGCTCAAATTCAGCTTTATTAATTATTGAATATAGGAACAAAATCACAAAAAGAGTAAAGTTGTTTTGCAAGAAGGGACGTCAATGAAATGTTTGAATTTTAATACTAAAATATCAAGCTCATTATCAGACTTAATATCAAACTCAAAAACAATGGATTGCATATAAAGACACTATCTTAAAGAGACCAATTCTTAGATGTTTATTTTCTAAGGTCTGTATTTATTGTGAATTAATAATTTTTAAATGGTATTTTATTACAGAATGATCACCACAGTAAGTCTAGTTAATATCCATAGCCTCACAGTTACATTTTTTTTCTTGGGATGAGAACTTTGAAGGTTGAATCATCATGCTACACACCTGAAACTAATATAATACCATAGCCCAATTACATCTCAATAAAGCCTAAAAAAATCTTTAAAAAATATAAATTAAAATAGTATTTGATGAACAGCAAACATTACAAGATAATTATAGCAGTCCTGTTAAGCCCTTTCACAATTCAGAAAATTGGGGCTGAAAGGGGTAAAAGGAGTTTTTTGTCCAAGGTCATACAATTGGTGAATGTCAAGTGGAACTTGAACCCAGGTTTTCATACCTGGTATAATTTCACTGTCAACTAAACTTCCATGTAGATATACTAATAATATTTGCTAAGAGGAAGAACTCTTATTTCTGAAATGCCTTTGGTAAGATATTCTAGCTAGATGATAAGTAAAACTGAATCAACCCAGGATCTATAGATTTATCAGCCAGGGCTCCTTTTGTTGGTATCAACTACTTCAGTGTTGATAAGAATTCTGAGAAATGGTTACAGAGGAAATAGAGGTTTAGATGAATTAAGTTATTTGTACTAGTTTCACATATTACATGTAGAGCCCAGATTCCTATCTAGTAAGCCTGATTCTGGATCATATACTCCTAAGCACTACTTTCTAGGTCTCTCCACTGGGCACAGAAAAGACAATTTCTAGAAATTTTCTAGCAAGCCTTTCAAATTTCGAATATGTAGAGCTTTCCAAAGAATTCTGACTATGAGGTATTTTAAAAATTCATTTGATGTGGGAATGTAAATTGGTACAGCCACTTTGGAAAAAAATATGGAGGTTCCTCAAAAAATTAAAAATAGAAATACCATATGATCCAGTAATTCTACTATTGGGTATTACCCAAACAAAACAAAACAAACTAATTTGAAAAGACATATGCATCTATCATATGTTTATTTCAGCATTATTTACAATAGCTAAGATATGGAATCAACCCAAGTATCCATCGATAAGAGGTGATACATATATATCCATTATAATATTTCATATATATAATGAAATATTAATCAATCATAAAAAAGGATGAGATCTTGCCATTTATGACAATATAGATAGACATAGAGGATATCATGCTAAGTGAAATAAGTTACACAGAGAAAGATAAATTAAATGTCATATAATTTCACTCATATGTGGAATCTAAAGAGCAAAACAAATGAACAAACAAAAAGAGCAGAAATAGACCCATAAATACAGAGAACAAACAGATTGTTGCCAAGATGGTGTACACGAAATGGGTGAAAGGGAGTAAGAGGTACAGGCATCAGTAATGAAATGAATGTCATGGGGATGAAAGGTACCTCATAGGGACTATGGTCAATGGTATTATAATAACATTGTATGGTAATAGATTATAGTTACACTTGGGATGGGCATAGCATAACATATAGAATTGCTGAATCACTATGTCATAAACCTGAAACTAATGTAACATTGTGCATCAACTATACTTCAATAAAAAATAAATAAAATTAATTCATTTGATGTGACATGATTATATGCACAATAATGCTCTTTTCTTTAAACAGATTCATAGCACTAGAGTGTACTAGGCCAGAAAGATAAATATTTAAAATTGGATTTTTTTAAGATCAAAGCTTTTTCTACCAAAAATAATATAAATATTTATATTACTATTTTGTCTGTAACCAACAATTTTAAATCCCAAGACTTAATAATTTGTTTAAATAAATACTTTTTCTTGAATTATACACTGTATTTTATCTTAGTTTATCTCTCATGCCAAACTCTGGCTAAAGTCATTTATGAAAAACATTTGTGATCTCATCATTCATGGAAACCACTCATCCTTTTTAGTCCAACTTATTATCCAATTGTAATTTTCTATACAGTCTGTTTGAGATGAAAGAAGAGATATAATTCTGCTAAAATAGGCTTTCAAAATTTCATCTATCTTGATTTTTCTTCATCTAGAATGTTTTGAAAGTTTCTGCAAAATATATGTGAAGGAAATAAAATAGATACATATACACACACATACTGTGGAATAATAAACTATGACTTATTAACAGAAATGCATCTATAGCTAGATTTGAAACCCTGATGATCATCCCAGTTCTACTAAACATCCTTAAGCAATGATCAACTTTGGTTTATTAAAAAAAGGGAAGCATACTAAATAGTATATAAAGGAAGTAAAAAGTTATCTTTAAGATGAAAAGCCTACAGTAACCTGCTGTTGAATAGAAATAGAACTTTTTTTTTAGTTAAAGTTGTGTTGATATGATAATATCAAGGATATAAAAGGATATGAAAATGATCACTAGTCTGTCATATCATAGAACAAACTACTGAATTAATTTTTGGACTTAAGTTCTCAGAATTGGCAATACATATTTCTAATTTACAGTTTCTAAATTGGTTATTTACATTTCCAAAATTCACACAAACCTCTGTTTACTTTTTAGCAAAATTGCAATATTAAATCTATGAACTGAGTTTTTAAAAATGCAAACCCATAAGAACTTCATTAACTGTAAACTTACAAAATACAAAAACATGCATTTTATTTTTCCCCTTATAATAGCCAATTCACCCCTAGGTGATAGATCACAAATATTTGGAGCCCCAGGCAAAGGAAAGGAAATGCAGAATCTACAAGGGAATCTTATCCTAAGGCAAATGAATGCATAAAATCATAAAGAAGTTGAGTTTAGGGGCAAATTATTCAGTTTCGAATCATCATCATTATGACTAAAGTTGCTGTGACTAAATGTTTGTGTCTTCCTCCCCCCCACCCCAAATTCTTATGTTGAAGCCCCAGAAACCAATGTGATGTTATGAGCACCTGTGGTCTTTGGGAAGTAACCAGGTTTAGATAAAATATTGAGGGCAAAGCTTCTATGATGGGATTAGTGCCTTTATAAGAAAAGAAAGACACCAGAGTTTCCTTTCTCTGCCTTTTGAGAATACAGCTAGAAGGTGGCCAGAAATGTGAGAGGTAAATGTCTGTTGTTTAAGTCACTTAGTCTATGGTATTTTGTTATAGTCAGCTTGTGGCTTGGGCTCCTAAGACAAATTGCTCACAATGAAGCAGTCTTTACATAACTCATCACTAGTCTAGAAGATGCCTCACCACAAGTCTCTGTGAGGTCAGAAATATTTGCCTTTTTTTGCTTCCTGATCCCATGCTACTACCTGAAGCAGTGCCTGGCACATGTTAGACCTCAATAAATATCTGCAGAAGGGAATAACAGCCCACTGAGCAGCTGGATGGACAGATTTACATAAATTAAAGGAAAGCAAAAATAATATGAAGCCAAGGATTACTTTATGGAACATCTACTATGTACATGAAACACCTCAGCCAGATCATGGTGGATGAATTTCACTAGGGAAAAAAGGAAGAAAAAGCACTTAAACCTAAAGAAATATAAAAAACAAAGTCATGAAGTCATTGAACACCACAGGCTAATGTATGTGAAATATAAGCACATCTTTATTATTAAATTGTAAAGCTCCCAAAGAGAGAGAAGCAGTGATAAGGCGGAAAGCTGGAAAGGATATGAAAGATTATTTCAGTCCTTCAGTGAGAGGCAATGAATATCTAAGGAAGCTGTGATGTTGGGCAGCTCTGCACTGGTAAATGTTTACTAATGACGCTTCAAAAAAAATATGTATCTATGGGATTGGAAGTGGAGTGTGTGTGTGTGACCAGAAAAATGAGAAGAGGGAGAGTAAAGAAAATATTTTAAAGTTATTAGTTGAGAAGAGAATAGACTATAATTTCACAATTATTTAGACTTCATAAAATATGAATAGGAGGATAAAAACAATACAATTCTTGTAGCAGATTAAACCAACAGTTTACATAGACTTTCTTGCTGCTGTATCATGTCATCTGCCTCAGCCCAAGTCACTACTCTAAATGTTTCTTTAAAAATGCAGTAAGTACACATACACTGAATGATACATTATACCTATAGGTATAAGAGAGTGAATGGAGATATGTATGCACACACATATAGATTTTTATATATTTAAGTATATATATATTTAATTACATATATATGTAAATTTGTCAGGAAACCAGTTGGAAAATGCTCATTGGTCAAGGCAGGGCTTTTTTTGTATCTATCTTCATCTAAGTCTTACTCGTGAACACTTGGCCAAAAATCACATGACTTACCTAAATTCAAGGAGGGAGAATTTTACCCTTTCTCTATGTCTCCAAAAATAGAAGAACTAAATGAGGTGAATATTCAATTAGTAATTATTGTCACTTCCCTCCACTTTTTAAAAATATGAACCTCTTTCTAGCATGTAGAGCATGCCCACGGGATTCATCATCCTTTTACTAGAAACTTTGCTATGCAGAAGTTACGAGGTTGCAAAATTATATATTTGTCTATATACGTATGTGTGTGTGTATGTGTGTATGTGTATAATAGAATCTGAGGAAATTTGTGCTAGTGGGGAAAGATGGATAAGTATATGAACACAGAGTAAAACACAACATGACATTTTGAATGTATCTAATATATTTCTGACTGTTTGGTTTTGTTTTTTAATAACTGGATACTCAGGGGTAGATATGTCACATGAATGGTACAGATTCCCTGAGAAGATTCAGGAATATCTGCAACTGCCATTAAACTATGTGAAGCTACCTTTATTTCATGTTCAGTTGAGACCTGGTTAATCTATGATTTTCACTGTTGAACCCATATAAAATCTTTTGTCTCTTTTGGAAATAAAGTTTCCCTCTACATGTGCGATCCTTGCAAACAAAAGACATGTATTAACTAAGGTATGAGTCTTTAGTTTTCATTTGTGCATACTAACTTTCTAAAAGCTTCTAAGGCTGTGTTCCAAAAACAATTGACCCAAGACTCCCAGAAAAGGGTAAAAAGACTCTATAAGCCATCTAACTTTCAAATTGTCAGAACAATGATCACATCCTTGAAATATGCCTTATATAATAAAGGTGCACACAATTTAATAATCCCACATATTGCTTGTGATTCAGAGGTTTCTGGATGTAATGTTGGTAGAGTAGTTAGCTTTTTTGGGATTCTAAGAGTGATGAAGGATAATATTCTGGAGGTCAGGTTGTCAAATTGGTAGCAGAGATGGGAGAAACAGGAATAAAGCAACACAGGATACAGAGCCATGTCATCAGAGGATAATTAAAGGCTGTCTGTAGTCAGATGTCATAGGCATTCAATGACATACATATTTAAGTAGTCAACAACGGTAACATTGCGATGCTTTAAAAGTTAATTAGGACAAGAACCTTTATCTGTCACTTTTTCCTTGGACTTTGGTGTTATTTGTGGAGTTGGAGGAGAGGTGGCAGGGGAGGAAGGTTGAAAAAAGTGAACTTTCTTCTAGGGGAGGAGTCTTTTCAAAAGAACGATTCTAGTAAAAGTTAAGATTTGAAAACACGAACTAACATTGGTGGAATACAGAGAAGTGTGGTTAGATTAAACATAAAGAAAATGACTGGAATGATAGAAGAGAGATTACATTAGTGAAAATGTGACTGGCAAGTGTAACTCAACCAATCCTAACTGGTTCCTGCCCAACTGCTGGTGCCCCATCTCCATCCCTCTGATCCTATAACGCTATAGCTGTGTGCCTCTCCCCCAGAATCTGTATTTTGTTGTGTTCTATTTATTTTTTTTTATTTTTTTAAGTTATCAACATTAACTGTGAAACTTTTATTCTATCAAGGTTTACTAAAGGTCAAATAAGCTCATGTTATCTCTGCTGTAATCTCTTATCAAAAAATGACCTAAAATGATGGTTAATCTTGTCTGTCTCATGAAAGTTTTCATGATAATTGCTTTTTTGTTTGTTTGTTTTAGATTTTATTCATTTATTGACAGAGAGAGAGAGAGATTACAAGTAGGCAGACAGGCAGGCAGAGAGAGAGGAGGAAGCAGGCTCTCCCTGAGCAGGGAGCACGATGCTGGGCTCGATCCCAGGACCCTGAGATCAGGACCTGAGTGGAAGGCAAAGGCTTTAACCCACTGAGCCACCCAGGCACCCCTGTTTGTTTGTTTTTTAGAGGGTGCCTACCTGTGACTTTCTTTGGGAAGCTGTCCTCAGGCTATAGTAACAAATTTGCCCCACCTGCAGACACCCCAAGTGCCTGAAAGCTAAGTCTCCTGAGGCTGCCCTTGACCAATATCTGATTAGTACAGAAGTATTGAAGCACCAGCATCTTTGCTTACAGTTGGATCAATTTCTGAAGCATAATTTACACAGAGCTAATCCATAAGGTCAGGCTCAGCCTGGGGCTTTGCCTGTGATTGCACTTTGCTTGAATTCCTTTCTTCCTCATTCTTTTCTCCTGAGGGCATTTTCTTAATAAATTCCTTGTACAGGAACCCTGAGCTCATGGTCTTTTTCTGGGAATGATTGGGATTAAGGATCAATTCTGGTGTTTTTGGAAGTTTTTTTGTTGTTATTGTTTTCATTTTTGCTTTTGTTTTTTGCCCTAAGCGGATCTTGGATAACTAATAAAGAAAACTGCATTGTACAGGGGTCTTAAAAATTTTAAAGGTTTGTAACATGTCTCACAGTGAATCAAGAACTGAAGAACTGTGTCCAAGAAAAGCATAAATAATAGGAAAATATTTGGAAATAATAATTTTTCATTAAAGATGAAATTATGTATTAAAAGTAAATTATTTATTATAAAATATCCTTAGATTATTTGTTACATGGTAAAGAAAAATGAACAAGACAAAGCAGAACTGCATGATTGATTAGACCAATGCCTGCCAAGTTTAAGAATGCACTCCTCCCTCCTAAGTTCCAATATCACTTTTTCATGTACTTTGAATTTCTCAAAACTGGATTAAAGAAATGTCTATAACACAAATATACTTCAGGGGTGCCAGAGTGGTTCAGTCATTAAGCGACTGCCTTTGGCTAAGGTCATGATCCTAGGGTCATGGAATCAAGCCCTGCATCTGCTCCCTGCTTAGTGGGGAGTCTGTTTCTTCCTCTGCCTCCGTACCTCCCCCCAACTTGTGTGTACTCTCTCTCTCTCTCTTTCCCTCTTTCTCAAATAAAATCTTTAATAAAATAAAACAGAAATATGCTTCAAAGCATCACAAAAGGACTTTGGAGCAAAATAAATTATAAATAATTGATAATAAATTTAGCAAGTATTGTGGTAAGTAACTTCTAGGGGTGGATCCCAATGTTATCTCATCCCCTTATTTACAGATTTGTATAAGCTCTTTCTCCCTGAGTAATTGGTTTCTAAACAATAGAATTACTCAACCTGGAGATAATGTCTTTTGTGATTAGATTATAAGAGACTGTAACTTTGGTTTTGCCGGTAAACTCTCTTCCTCTGAGTGTCTGAGAACAACTAACAAGAAACTGAGGCCCTCAGGTTAATGACAGGAAAGGAACAAAAGCCTACCAACAACCAAATGGCCTTGGAAGTGAATCTTTTCCTAGTCCAGCTTTCAGATGAAACTCCAGCCCTGGCTGATACCTTGATTGCAGCTTAATGAGAGAGACAGAAGCAGAGGACCCAGGTACACTGTGCCTAGATCCTGACCCACAGAAACCATGAGATAATAAATGTATTTTTTAACCTGTTAAATCTGTGGTCATTTGTTGTGCATTAAACAATAACTAATGCACCTATTGCATTTCATACTATATGGAAGTTACAAAGGATAAATAATGTCCTATACCTTAAAATTATAATCTAGCTAAAGAATGAAATCATTAGAAAAACACTAGGCAGATGGACAGAATTAAATTTTATTTTATTACGGATATTACAGAATGAAGTTATTAATGAAAGACTTGGCAGTCGGGAGGGAGAGAGCACAAAAGCAAGAGAGAGCAAGGGAACATCTCATTTGATGCTGACTTTTTTTTTCTTAATACTAAAGAGTGAAAAACACATTGACAAATCAAGTAAAAGGAATATTACTCTACAGAGTAATGTTAATTCAAGATTCAAGAATTGACAGAGTGTATCCAAAGTCGGTAGAGTGGCTTACTGCGTGGGTTGTGGACGAAATTAAGATATAAAATGTGATCTGATGTGGAAAGACTTCAAATGCTATCATCATCATCATCACTATCATGGATTTTATTCTATGTGTACTGGCGCTTTATCAAATTTCAAAAATGGTGATAACACAGATTTCTTTTCCTGTAAATTGTGTTTGACATGAGAAAATGAAGTGTACCTGGGTCAGAGGAATGAGAAGGGGAAAAAAAAAGAGAGATTTCAAAAGGGAAAAGTACAGCTACAAAGATAAAGTTAATCAATTGCGTAGTTTTGTTTAGAGCTAGCACTAAGTTCTAAGCATGAGCTTATGACTATTTTTCCTATAGGTTGTATTCCAAGGTCATATGAATCCTCAGAAGACTAAAACCACACAGGACTTCAATTTTATGAAATAAAATTCCATAATAAGTATACATATGGTTCTAGAAGTTGTCTTATTTCAACCAAGGTTGAAGAGCATGGTGCTATTAGTTTTCCATTTATAAAATTCAAAAACATTGTGAAGGAACTTTAAAAAAGAACAAATATTTCTTAAAACTGTTTCTTAAAAAGATTTCATTTATTTATTTTGAATCTTTCCATTTTCTCTGGAGGTTAATTTATTTTAGTTTAACATTCTACACCATTTTGCAATGGAATTTATTGCCAAGTACTGAAGTCATATATTTGGGAACAATTTCTTACATAGGACATTTCCCATGTGAATTTCTTAGAAGATATTGCTAGTAGGGACTGAGACACCTGCCTATTCCTTTGTACTCATTTATTTTCCTGTTTAACATTACAGAAATAAATATTTTGTACATTGTCTCACCTCTGGAAAGCTTACCAAAAGGAGCCTCCTAAAAAAACTTTGGCATCATTCAAGAAATTATAAATAAGACAATATGTCATAATAAAGAATAGAAAGAAAAAAGAGACATAATAGAGTTCAAAATATTTTCTGGCTTTATGTATGTCCAGCTGAAACACAATCTCATGAAATCTGTCCAATTGTCTTAGGACATTACACATAGTTCTGATTTTTCTTAAGCCAAGTTTGTTTCATTTACAGAAATCCTCGCTATGACATAAAATCATTTTATGTCATTTGTTTCTGTGAATTTCTGCCAAGCTCCATTGAGAATTGGCCCTGATTTCTGTATTTTGAGATAGTCGGTTTATTTGTGGATGATAGGCCCAAATGGACTGAGATTGAATAACTGCATTACGTAGAAAGAATTCCCAAATGATGAGTCATTTTTTTTTCAATATTTACTTCTAATTCCAGTTGTTGTAAGAATCATAGTCATTCTTGATACAAATTATTTTCCCTAAATACATTAATATACTAGTCTGTCCCATTTTATGTTCTTACATTTAAAGAATCCTTCTGTTCGTTGTTGCCCTTTTAAGAAATTCACACATTAGGTCTATCTTTCTCACTGTGGTGGATCCTTCCTCAACCTTGACAATTCAATATGGTTTCTTACTGTGCTTAAAGCATGCATAGCTCTGAAATGTGCATTTGTCAATACACATAGCCCGTGACCATACATACAGTTGACAGACTATATATTATTGCTATAAAAACATCTTAGAAAATTCTTATCTCTTCTTAATGTTAAAGCATCTTCTTTGAAAACAATATAGAATATTGTTGAACTTGTCAAGCATAGTAACAGACCACCGCACTTTCTGTCACTGCTAAATCATTTAACAAAGTATATTATTTTCTGATACGGGTATAGTCTTAGCATCTCCACAATTTTGCTGAACTTCTGCACAGTAACATTTAAACTGCCTTCTCAAGGAATTAGAATTCCCTGAATTTACAAAATAGCCCACATTTTATAGCATTGCCCATTTGGGAAAGCATATAATCAAATATATTCAAATTACTTTTATTTATAATATTAATTACATTCTTAGTATAAATGTTTTTATTTGCAAAATAGTATCCTATGAATATTAAATTGGTTCTTATAATAAAATGATTGTTTGTAAGCGCTTTTGTTTCCTTATTCCTTTGCTATTTCACTGAATATTACAACACATCTATCATAATGGGCAAAGGGGAATAATCCATTAATACTGCCTTAGAAAATTATACTTGCTTTGAAATTCACATCCCTGCAAGTGCAATCAAAATAAATTACCCTACTTAGCCTATAAGTTGATTTTTGGACCACTTTGGAGGATTATATCTCTAGGTTTTTATCATTGACTTTACAAGAAAAGAGCATTGCATTTAAATGTTATAGTCCCTGTCTTCACTCTGTGCAATTAACACTCCCACACCCCCATCATGTATTTTAAATATCAGAGCACTTCACTTTAATAACACTTCATTTTAACATGACTCTTCATGGTCATTGAGGGAAAATGATTAAATTAAATCAGGAATGCCCAAGTATTCCTATGAATTATATTGAACACAAACCATTTGGTCTTCAAATTCTCTTTAACACATGGAAGTAAAGAATTTTTTTTTTAATAGGACTTTGGTATTACCATACAATGCCACCACACTATAATGTGTGAAAAAATGACTTTAATATCATATAGTTATTCTCCTTCACTGAACTAATGAGACAGATGAAATATGAAAATGATTTATCAAAGCAAACTTAAAAATAATTTAGAATAATAAAAATAAGCATTTATAAAATTTAATTGTCAGTTTACTAGGGAAAATTGATTTTGCTCTGAAAACAATAACTTTATTTAACCAGCTCAGTTAAAAAGATCTAACTGTTGACTGATTTTAAAGGAAATTTATTTTAATTACTCATTTGGTCTTTGTACTATTATTTCTCCTTAAAAAAGAAAAATCCTACCAAAGTTTCTTTGAACATCTGTAATAGCAGAGATTCAGTACTTTCCAAAAAAACTGGTTTTTTAACAGAAAGACTATTAGAAATAGTTGCATAAATATATTATATGAAATCTATTAATTTCCAGAAGTTTGGTAAGCTGTAAACTTGGACCACACAGAATAAACTTAAGATAGTACACATTAGATATCATCAAACACATAAAGAAGCATCCGATATATAATTCACAGTCTAACCTTCCCAAATTTAGTGGCACTAGAAAATTAAGCATTCAAATATGGTTCTAACTATGACTATCTCTAGATAGAGCAACTTAGGAAGAAAGCATTGTCTCTACACACTAGCCATTAAATAATGTTAAAATATTTATAAAAATCTCATTTTTGCTATTATCTGTCCTACTATTTCTATGTAGATCTGAATGGAAAAGATGCTGAAGCAATTAAACAAATAGAATTTATAACTGTAAAGTCTTTCCTACTAAGAATAAGAATTCTAGGGGCGCCTGGTGGCTCAGTAGGTTAAGCCTCTGCCTTCGGCTCAGGTCATGATCTCAGGGTCCTGGGATAGAGGCCCGCATTGGGCTCCCTGCTCAGCGGGGAGCCTGCTTCCCCCTCTCCCTCTGCCTGCCTCTCTGCCTTGTGATCTCTGTCTCTCTGTCAAATAAATAAATAAAATCTTAAAAAAAAAGAATAAGGGTCCTAGAAAGTCAAGAAATTAGTATAAACCTTTGAAACGAGGAAAGCTACAAGTGTTTAAGTGAAGCGATCCCTTTTCCTACTTGAGAAGAAGTTTCTCATGATCTTTGCCCATGCCATGGTATTTGGATTAAATTTTTTAGTTTTATTGTTTTACATTTTCTTACTTTCTAGTTAGTGTTGTGGAGTCCTTGCTCTCTGACAGTCTCCTAATCTGGGGATATAATAGTTAATTAGGATGTCTCTAATAATCACAAGCAAACAAACTTTAAAGTAGGGATATTCAAAATAAAAAAGCTATATCAGATAAAATTATATTTACTTGTTGGTAAATGTTGAGGCCATCCTACAATGGTAGTAGAAATACATCTAGCAATTCTTGAATGAATCCATGTTGTAACTGAACTTAAATCATACACACAGCCATCTCTAGTCTGCAGCATATGAAGGAACTGCCACTCCAAGTCTGATGATCAGTAGGAATCAAATTATTAAACAGGAAAGAAACAATGGAAGAGAGACTCTGGACAACTAAATGTATGAGATCCTCACATTTTCTTCTCCTTAAGCTTCAAACAATAAATTTTCATGGAGTTACATATTCCCCAAATTTTCAATTTTGGTTTAGAATTGGCTTCCTTACTTCACATCTTTGTGATATATGGTAACAAACATCAACTGAAACATGTTTCTTTAAAACTAATTCTCACTACATTGACTATCATCATTACAAAGTCCTGCTAATTTTATACAGTAATATGTAATGTTCTTGGCATTTGCCAATCTCCAGAAATGGAGAAGTAAGAAATAGTATAACTAAATGTACTACTACCATGTGAACACACAGAATTCATGGTCTTGATGCCATTCTGTGCACCCCCACAAAAGGTTCAGATTTTCTATTCTTGTATTTCTTTTCAAATTTTTTCTTTATAGTTTCATACTTTGATTTTATGAAAAATCATAATTATTTGATTATGATTTAATATACAGGAAAATCAAGGTATCTTATTTTTATAAACAATGACCAAATGAGAAAATGAGATAAGAAGATGAGAGCTAAGAAAAGTAGTCTGAAAGAACTCATTTTAAAAGAAATCATTTAAACCCCATTTTCACCTTTTCTATCTAAAAGTTGTACATAAAATCTCCCTTATATTAAATACATTGTAAAAGTCATAGGTAAATTTGCTGTTTAGGAGACCCTAAAACAATTACTTTGTTTAAAAAAATCCCACAGTTTTCAATACAAATTAGCTCCTTTTTTATTTGTTTTATGGTCATATGTTTTAATATAAATTTATTTAAATTGAGATGGCCATTAGACCTCTAAGTAAATTTATATGAGTATAAAATTAGCATTATAGAAAATGATTTTAAGAAAGGGTCTTTTTTTTTTTTTTTCTCTCTGTCTCTTAAACATGTCATACTCATTTCTGGAGAAATTTCTTTTTCACCACATAGTAAAGGGTTTCCATTTGGAGTATCTAGATGAACATATTTTAATAAACTGACCACATGTCTATGGGTCCCTTCCTCCTTACACACAGATGAGAATGCAATATTTTCATATAAAGTATATTTCTGGTAAATTATGTTAATTATATTCTATACATTATTACGTTGATTATATGTAAGAACAGCATTATTCCCAACAAACTAGTTTTTTTTTTTAATTTCATTTATTTGTCAAAGAGAGAAAGCACAAGCAGGGGGAGCAGCAGGCAGAGGGAGAAGTAGACACCCCACTGAGCAAGGAGCCTGACTTGGGACTCAGTCGCAGGACCCTGGGATCATGACCTGACCAGAAGGTAGGAGCTTAACCAACTGAGCCACCCAGGCACCCCAAATTAGATTGGTTTTAAAAGACCCCTCAGACTGTGGTTGTTCAGAGGTCAAATGAAGCACATACGAAGCCTGAAAGTGTGATACAGTCCTGAGAAATACACATATGCTCATACGTTGATAGACATTGCCTTGAAACACACAGTGGCAACACAAGTGTAGCCCACAGTGCTGGCACTACTCATTAACAGAACTCTTGGTTTTCCTTTTCATTTCTTTAGGGTATTCCTTTATTTAGAGAAAGTATTTCATATTCTTTAGAGTATTCATTTCTTTAGAGTATTCATGATTTTAGAGTAGAGTGAATAGAGTATTCTATTTTTTAACAGGTTAAAGAGGCCAGCTGAGAAGACAGAGATCTAAGAACCCCACATATACTTCACTGGGAAGCTTCAATTTCATCTCAAAAAAGAGTTTCATAGATTACAGAATGTTTCAGAAACATAAAGTCATAGGACTTTGATTTCACTTTTCTACTCAACATGTGGGTATTATCAGCTCGTAGAAATCACAAGGGTGGGCGAGTTGGAATACATATTTGTCTTTTGTTTTCAGGCATGACAGAGAAAGAAAGCAAAATTGGAAATGAGATTAAAAAATAGAATAAAAAATCACCACAATTTCGAAACTAATATTGACATGGCCTGTTATTAATATCTATTTGGTGTAATGGAAAAGATTAAGTGCTTATTAAAATATTTCATAAACAAATACTTAGGTCTATGTGTTTAATTTTATGTCAATTCTTATTAAAAATATTTTAGTTATTTAACAAAGAAGAAACGAGAAACATCCTACAGATTCTTGTTCATAAATATATACAACCTTTCTCTTAAACTTGATGAAATGTTTTGTCAAATACAACAGATGGCATTTCTTGAGAAACATACCTCTGTCTACTCAAACACTAACATGAATTTTAAAATGTAATTATGTGAAAAGTCTACTTTGCTTTATCAAACTTTTAGCATGTAAAGATAAGAATAATGAAATAAACAGATGGTGCATTATTATCAAATTTTCTCAATATTCAGGACATCCATTTTTTTTATTAATCCCACTTGATCTTCTAACCATACTGGGAATGATATTGTTGAGTGTTAGTATTGATATTGTAGAGAGGTTTTTAAAAATAAATTGAAGTGGTCGTGAAGGAGCTACAAGATTCGTTGTATTTCCCTTTTTATGAAGTAATCAAATACATAAAATAACATGGCAAGGAGAACCTAATTCCACTGAGTATATTTACAGAAATAACTGTAAATAAATATTTTGAGATAAATTAATAGCTTCAGTATTCTTTCTGTGGCATCCATTTTTCAATTCATTTAGATAGTGAGGGGGGAAAAAAAGATGTCCAAAGCATTATTTTTGTTCATATATTTTTATACTTACACAAAATGAAGGCACGACTTTCTTAAAATTACTGTCTAGGGTGTATAATCCCTTTTCCTTGTCATTTTCTCATTCAAATACATTCTATTTTAATTACTCAAGCCTTTGATTACTTTTCACTTTCTTGATTAATTCTTCTTCACATTTTAAAAATCGTTGTATTTACTTCTTCATTTAGACATCTCCATTCTAACATGGCTTTTCTCTAAATAACCACAGTTAATAAGAAAAAAATGTAAAAATACAATTATCATTATAAATAAGATTTATTCCTATAAATTCTATGTATCTTTATATAATCTGTGCCAGGTCTTTCGGAATATGTGTTATTTTCTTTTAAAGCTATAGTCAAAAAGTGTGGAGTCTCAGCTGATATTTCCTTTTCCTCCTCACGACTCTTAATAAATGGTTCATACATATGATATCAAAATTGAAATGATAAACCAGTATTAAGAACAAACACAGGTAAGGAGTCTTTGATTCCATGTTCACTGTAAATCATATGACATTTCTGTCACTGTATATTATTTCTAGCTGGTAAATTCATTTCTAAATAAAGTGATTATGACCTCAGGTATTTTGCTAAATGTAGAATACACCATTTTGAGATTTCATGAACTGAACATGATTTTTTTTTTTAAAGATTTTATTTATTCATTTGACACAGAGAGAGAGAGATTACAAGTAGGCAGAGAGGCAGGCAGAGAGAGAGGAGAGAGGAAGAAGCAGGCTCCCTGCTGAGCAGAGGGCCCGATGTGGGCCTCGATCCCAGAACCCTGGGATCATGACCTGAGCCGAAGGCAGCGGCTTTAACCCACTGAGCCACCCAGGCGCCCAAACTGAACATGATTTTAACAACATCTGTACCACTCAAAATTATAAATATATTATTGAGAATCTCATTACTGTAATGACAGAACCCTATTCAAAGTAACTTAGACCATAATGGGAATTTATTAGAAGAATACAGGATTAACTCACATACCCACAAATAAGGGAGTGTCTATCTTGGGCCTAAAAAGCTACTAAATTTATGTGTATTTAACTAGAACTAAAGAGAGAAATTAAATCCCTGAAAAGTGAAGTTTGGGAGCTAACAGTGGTCATATTTCTGACCAAAAAGAGGAAGCAGATCTAGTAGGATGCCCTTGTTTCCTTTGAACCAATATTCTTTTGGTGTTCCTAATTATTCTCCTAGCTACTTTTCTAAGCCACCCAAGTTAGCACATTCCCTAAATGTACATATTAAAATTTGAATGTCATTAATTTTTAAATTTATTTTTTTATTTTATTACCCATGCTTTTCCTAGGAAAATCATCTTTTGCATGGCTTCGATGATCAGTCATACCCAAGTAATTCATATATTTCTATTTCCAACCCAGTATGCTCCACAGAGTTCAAAACATCAATATTTAACTAATTAATTGACAATAGGGGATTATATATATCAAGGCCAAATCAATATCAATATAAGGCTCATGATATTTTCCTATACCACATACCAAAACACACAAACAAAAAAGAAAGCTACTGGCCATCTTTTGATGATCTTCAGCTCAATAATCTGTCATCCTTATGATGAAGAAACTGAAGACAGAAAGTCATACCTGACCCATAAATTTCTCTCACCTGAGCTCTACGCTCATAGACTTACATACAAACATCTAATGCCTCACTGAGTATTGTCAAATCCTATTGAATAATCTGTGTGATTCCTCCAAATTGTTTCATCTCCACCACTACTACCTTAGTCTATCTTACATCAATTCTCAATAATGTTACTCAAGTAGATTACTGTAGATTGAGTTTATTTATATTTAAATTACTAAATATTCTATGTGTGTGTCTCCACATTTACTGTCTTCCAAAGAGTTCTCAAGGCAGTGTTTGTGATTTAATAACATGCAGATATTTTCATATGCAATATATCCTCATGTGCAATAAACCTTTGTTTAAAATGCTTGACCCACCTCTGCATATCTTGTAATATTAAGAGAAATCCCTTAATATGTATTCCAAAGACCTATACTAACTATTTTCCACCTCTCCAAATTTTTCTGTCATCCTGTTACATTTATGCTTCTCTTTACACAACCTGTCTATAATTCCCTCATATAAATCAGAGTAACTTGCACCATTATTGGTCCTTCTGTGGGGGGATATTCTTTTATCCTTTTAATGCTTGGATAATTCTTATATCTTTAAGGTCTCAATTCAAATTTGAGGTCCTCATAACCTACCACCCAGGCTAGGTCAAATTTTCTGTTACCATTGGCACACTATATATCATGCTGTCACAGCTCTTATGGGGAAATTTTGCATATTTTTTTGTTATTATCTAGCTATTGTCTGTCTGTATTCACTGTAGTGTGAGTTCCATTGAAATAGCATATTTAGCTTTATTATTTTATTCCCCACTCCAAGAAAAGTGCTCAACATTATTTTGTGGCTTAGTTAATATTTATTGAATTAATAGCAAAAAATAGAGTGAATATCTACATTTAGGTGCAAAAAAAGATAATTTTTCAAAGAGTATATGTCTTCTTTAAGAGAAATTAGTTACTAATCATAGTAGTAGCTCAGTCATTTAAATGTACTGGTTTATAATTTTGTAGTGGAAAAATATGGTAGAATAGACTTTAATCAAGAGATCAAAGTTGACATAACCAATCATAATAGGATACATTGATACTGTATGCCCTTTGGAATGATATACTTTGAAGAACATAACATACTTCTATGGTATTTCTCCTAAAAATGAATATTTTTCACTGACTGGTGAATGGATAAAGAGGTGGTATATATATATACAATATATGAATATTTTTCACTGGTGAATGGATAAAGAAGAGGTTGTATATATATACAATGGAATATTATTCAGTCATCAAAAAGAATGAAATCTTGCCATTTGTAAAGACTTGGTTAGAGCTAGAGTGTATTATGCTAAGCGAAATAAGTTAGAGAAAGATAAATATATGATTTCACTCGTATGTGGAATTTAGAAAACAAAACAGATGAACGTATGGGAAGAGGAAAAAAAATTAAAAAGTGAGGGAAGCAAACCATGAGAGACTCTTAATGATAGAGAACAAACTGGGGGTTGATGGCAGGAATTGGGTGGGGGATGGGCTAAATGGATGATGGCTATTAAGGAGGGCACTTGTTATGATCAGCACTGGCTGTTATATATAAATGATGAAGCACTGAATCCTACTCCTAAAACCAGTATTACACTATATGTTACCTAAATAGAATTTAAATTAAAATTTGGAAAAACAAAAAGAAAAATTAAAAAAATAAAAATGAATATTCTTAATGAAAATTTGAAGGAATATCAGACAATCTAATTGAGGGGTATTCTGCAAAATAAGTAGCCTGTGGTCTTTAAAGATTTCAGGGTTACACATGATGTTTTCGATTGAAGGAGACTGAAAGATATCAACAAAATGCAACAACAACAAAAAAAAATTCTACTGGATTAGGGTCTTGACAGGAATATTTTTCTTTGAAAAAGAAGGAAAACATGCTATCCCATCTGATCTAAAGCTTCAGTAACCAAAAAAGCATGCTATTGGCATAGAAATAGGCAAATATATCCAGAATAGAGTCCAGAAATGTGTGTTTTTATATGATTATTTATTCATATTAAACAGAGTCACTGAAGATTTAATTTTTATAGTAAAATGGTGAAATTGCAATCTTTTTGAGAAAAAACTTTCTAGAACTGAATATCCATTTGGAAAAAGAAAAGAAAACCACCTTGACCTCTAACCTCTCAGCTTTCACCAAGGTTAATTTGAGATATGCAATGTATCCATACATAAAGACTAAGTCTGTCAAGCTTCCAGAAGAAAACAAAGGAAAAAATCTTCATAACTTTGAGGTAAGCAATGACTTATTAATAGAATAAACACTGAGAATTTCTTTACATTTTGGCACAGCAATACATCATCACCTTTTTCCTTTGCCTGTCCCAGTTCTGGGGTCAGGCATTTCTCCCAGGACCTCAACTTCCATTTAGTGGAGAATGGTACTTAGAAACCAAAATCTAAGTACTAGTTGTGCTTTTGCTATTAGGCTCTCTCAAGAGAGAGAATTAGAAAATATATGTATGTATGTGTAATTTTATTTATATGTCTATATGGATAATTTAAAACCATAATTTTGCATTGATATTTCCAATTTTAAGCCAACACAACAATGTTCATTTATTCCTTGCCTTTTCCTTATATATATCTTCTCTGAAAGTGAAAACCCTGTCTGTTTAAATTGAATATTATACCATATCACGTAACAGCTACACACCAGTATAATTCCATTTCTAGTCTTTCTTTTATCTAATGCAGTCATATATATTTATTTCTACCCATATTATTAATACAAAATGCAATTGTATATTTTTTATATGAACTCACACTTGTCTTTTACAGAACTAAGGGATGACAAATAAAGGTCATTTGTACTTTTAAAAAATTTACTCACATAGTCACTTTTCTGGTGCCTTTCATTCTTCTTGAAAATCTAAGTTTTTACTTGGTGTTATTTGTCTTTAGGTTGAGAAGCTGTCTTAATTTTGTCTTATGATACAATTTGATTGGTAACAAATTTCTTCCCATTTAATTTATATGAAAATATCTTTATTTTATCCTTAATTCTGAAGAATACATTTACTGAATATAGAATCCAGGATGAGAGTTTTGTTTGTATCAACATTTTGAAGATGCCACTATTTTGTCTTCGACCCTCATCATTCCTGATAAGAAGTTACCTAGTAAATGTATCATATTCCTACTTATGTAATGTTTCATTATTTTCCTCTTTGATGGATTTACAATTTCACTCTATCTGTCTTTTACAACAGTTGCACTCCAATGTACACTGGTGTGATTTTCATAGTATTATTTTAACTTGGTGTTAACTATGCTGCTTGGATCTATGATTTGATATTTTTTATCAAATATTTTTTATCATATACTTTCCAAAAAATTTGGGAAATTTTAAGCCATTATTTTAAGCCATTATTTTGTTCTAGTTGCCCCCCGCCCATATTTCCTTTCTTTCTAGCACACTATGTATAGCATATGAATTGCCCTATAGGTTACTGAGGGTCTATTCACATTCACTTTTTTTCCCCATTCTCCAATAAATCCAAATATATCACTAAAGAAAATCAGCAAAACATGAAGAAATGTAAGAATCAGAGAAGATCTCCAGAAACAATGACAAAACAAGTAATAAAATGTCAATAAATACATGTCTATCAATAATTACTTTGAATGTAAATGGACTAAACACTCAAATAGAAAGGCATGAGGTGACAGAAAGTATAAAAACAACAAAGCAACAACAACAATAAAAAAAAGAAGACCCATCTATATGCTGCCTACAAGAAACTCATTTTATACCTAAAGACAGCTGCAGATTGAATGTGAGGAGATGGAGAAACATTTATTATGCAATGGATGTCAAAAGAAAACCAGAGTAGCAATATTTATATTGGAAAAATGAGATTTTAAAACAAAGACTGTAACAAAAAGGCAAGGGCACTATATAATAATAAAGGAGACAATCCAACAAGAAGATTTAACAACTGTAAATATTTTTGAGCCCAACATGGGAGCACCCAAATACATAAAACAATAAAAAACATAAAAGAATAATGAATAACAATATAATAACAGTAGGGGACTTTAACATCCCACTTACGTCAATGGACAAATTAAACAGAAAATCAAGAAGAAAACAATGGTTTTGAATGACACACAGGACAAGATGAACTTAACAGATACATTCAGAACATTCCATCCTAAGACACAAAAATACACATTCTTTTCAAGAGCACATGGAACATTCTCCAGAATAGATCACATATTAGGCCACAAAACAGGCCTCAAAAAATTCAAGAAGATCAAATTCATACCATGCAACTTTTCTGACCACAATGCTATGAAACTAGAAGTTAATCACAAGAAAAAAATCTGGAAAGACCACAAATACACAGAAGTCAAATGGCATGCTACTAAACAATGAATGGGTAAACCAGGAAGTGAAAGAAGAAATAAAAAACTACATGGAAACAAATGAAAATTAAAACACAATGGTGGGGGAAAAAAGCAACTTTGGGATACAGCTAATGTGATTCTAAGAAGGATGCATTTAGCAATACAGACCTAACTCAAGAAGAAGAAAACAATCTTAAATAAACAACCTAATCCTCCTACCTAATGGACTTAGAAAAAGAAAAACAAATGAAGACTAAGCCCAGCAGAAAGAAGAAAATAATAAATATTAGAGTAGAAGTTAATCATATGAAAACTAAAAAAGAGGGACACCTGGGTGGCTAGGTTGGTTAAGCAGCTGCCTTCGGCTCAGGTCATGGTCCTGGGATCAAGTCCTGCTTCAGGCTCCTTGCTTAGCAGGGAGCCTATTTTCCCCTCTGCCTCTGCCTGCCACTCTGCCTGCTTGTGTTCTCTCTCTCTCTCTCTGACAAATAAATAAATAAAATCTTTAAAAAAAAAGAAAACTAAAAAACAAAACAAAAAAACGAACAAAAAACAATAGAACACATCAATGAAACCAGGAGCTGGTTTTTTTGAAAAAAATAATAAAATTGATAAACCTCCAGTCCAACTTATCAAAAGGAAAAGAGAAAGAACCAAAATAATTAAAATCACAAATGAGAGAGAAATAACAACCAATACCACAGAATTATGAAGAATTATAAGAGAATATTATGAAAACTATATGTCAAGGAAATGGATAAATTCCTAGAAATATATAATCTACCAAAACTGAAACAGGATGAAATAGAAAATTTGAACAGACTGATAACCAGCAAAGAAATTGAATCAATGATCAAAAAAACTCCCAATAAACAAAAGCCCAGGGCCAGATGGCTTTACAAGTGAATTCAATTAAACTTTTAAAGAAGATAGTACCTATTCTTTCAAAGTATTCCAAAAAATACAGGAGGAAGGAAAACTTTCAAATTCATTCTATGAGACCAACATTACACTGATACCAAAACCAGATAAAGACTCTATAAGAGGGCGCCTGGGTGGCTCAGTGGGTTAAAGCCTCTGCTTTTGGCTCAGGTCATGATCTCAGCGTCCTGGCATCGAGGCCCGCATCGGGCTCTCTGCTCAGCGGGGAGCCTGCTTCCTCCTCTCCCTGTCTCTCTGCCTGCCTCTCTGCCTACTTGTGATCTCTCTCTCTCTCTGTGTCAAATAAATAAATAAAATCTTTAAAAAAAAAAGACTCTATAAGAAAAGAGAACTAAAGGTCAATATCTCTGATGAACATAGATACAAAAATCCTCAACAAATATTAGCAAGCCAAATCCAACAATACATTAAAAAAATATTCACCATGATCTAGTGAGATTTATTCCTGGGTTACAAAGGTTGTTCAATATTCACAAATCAGTGTAGTACATCACATTAATAAAAGAAAAGGTAAGAACCACATGACCATTTCAACAGATGCAGAAAGCAATTGACACAGTACAATATCTATTCATGATAAAAAAAACCCAGCAAAGTAGGTTGAGAGGGAACATACCTCAATATAATAAAGGGCACATATAAAAACCCATATCTTATATCATCCTCAATGAAGTAAAGCAGAATTTTTTGTCTATCGTCAAGAACAAGACATGGATGTTCACTCTTACCACTTTTATTTAACATAGAAATGGAAGTCCCAGCCACAGCCATCAGACAGTAGAAAGAAATAAAAGGTATATAAATCGTCAACGAAGAGATAAAACTCTTGCTGTTGCAGGTAACATGACACTATATATGAAAACTCGAAAATACCACAGCATTTTTCACAGAGTTAGAAAAAGCACTCTTAAAATTTTGTTGAATCATGTAAAATCTGGAATAGTCAAAGCAATCTAGAAGAAGAAAGGCAAACCTCACAGTGTCACAATTCCAGACTTCAACTTATATTACAAAGTTGTAGTAATGGAAACATTAGGGTATTGGATCAAAAAAAAAAAAAAGACACATAGAACAATGCACCCACAATTATATGGTTAATTAATCTTTGACAAAGGAGGAAAGAATATATGGTAGGGAAATGACAGTCTCTTCAACAATTGTGTTAAGAAAACTGGACAGCTACAAGCAAAAGGGAACTAGACCATTCTCTTTCACCATACATGAAAAGAAACTCAAAGGGGATTAAAGACCTAAATGTGAGACCTAAAACCATAAAAGTCCTTGAAGAAAGCCCAGGAAATAACAAGGCATTGGCTATAGCAACTTTTTTTCTAGATAGGTCTCCTGAGGCAAGGTAAACAAAAGCAAAAATAAACTATTAGGACTTCATTAAAAAAAAAAAACAACTCTGCACAGCAAAGCAAACAATCAACAAAACTAAAAGGCAATGTACTGAATGGGAGAAGGTATTTGCAAATGACATATCCAGTAATGACTTAGTATCCTAAATATATAAAGGATTTATAAAACTGAGTACCCCTCAAAAAACAAATAATCCAGTTAAAGAAGACATGACTAAACATTTCTCCAAAGTCATACAGATGGCAAACAGACACATGAAAAGATGCTCAATATTACTGATCATGAGGGAAATGCAAATCCAAAATACAACGAGATATCACCTCACACCAGTCAGAGTAGCTAAAATCAACAACCCAAGAAACAATAGTTGTGGTGAGGATATGGAGAAAAGGGAACCATCTTGCACTGTTGGTGTAATGCAAACTGGTGCATCCACTGTGGAAACAGTATGGAGTTTCCTCAAAATTTTAAAGATAGAACTACCCTATGATCCATCAATCACACTACTACATATTTATCCAAAGAATACAAAAATATGAATTCAAAGGGATACATTCACCCCAATGTTTATAGCACCATTATCTACAATAGCCAAATTATGGAAAAAAGTCCAAATGTCCATCAATAAAACCCATGGATAAAAGATATGGTGTGTGTGTGTATACACACACACACACACACACACACACACACACACAATGGAATATTTCTAAGACATAAAAAGAATGAGATCTTACCATTTGCAATGACATGAATGGAGATAGAGAGTATTATGCTAAACAAAATAAGTCAGAGAAAGACAAATACTGTATGATTTCACCCATATGTGGTATTTAAAAAAACAAACGCATAAAGGGAAAAAAAGAAAAGAGAGAGAGGCAAACCAAGAAACAAACTCTTAACCACAGAGAACAAACCAGTGGTTACCAGAGGGGAGGTGGGAGGGTTGGTGGATGACACAGGTAATGGGGATTAAGGAGAGCACTTGTGATGAGCACCAAGTGTTGTACGGAAGTGTTGAATAACTATATTGTACACCTGAAACTAATATTAGACTTCATGTTAACTAATTGGAATTTAAACAAAAACTTTAAAAAATTTTAAAAATTAATTTCACCCACTTGCTGTCCATTTTCAAAAATTTTTATAAAAAATATTAGAAGCAATATAAATAATTCTGTAAATAATATTAGTGTGCAAATTCACCCATTATTAATATATGCCATTGTCATTTCCTGTCTTTCTAGATACTAAAACAGATATAGAAATGTGTGGATGGGGATGCCTCAGTGGCTCAGTTGGTTAAGTGTCCAACTTTTAGTTTCAGCTCAGGTCGTGATCTAACCAGTTGTGGGATGAAGCCTTGCCTTGGGCTCCCTGCTTGGGAGCCAGTCTGCTTGAAGATTCTCTCCCTTTGCCCCACCCCCTTTCTCTCAAATAGTTAAATAAATCTTAAGAGAAAAAGAAAAAAAAAAAAAGAAACGCATGGATGTTGTTGGTGAGCCCTTTGAGAGTACTGAAAACCGCCATCCCCCTCTCTATAAAAAAGACAGTGCACATATACAGACACATATAACATTGCCTAAAATCTCTCATTATGAATTTACATGGAATGCATATTATTTAAGCACACTTTAGGCAAATTATCCAGGCAATTTACTCAAATCTCTCTTTTCCTGAAACCACTTAATGTGAACAGAAAACTTAAAAAAAAAAAACCACTTTCAGTTAAAGAGATATAAATTACTCCATGAAGTGTATGTAGTCTTTCTGCAGACTTCTCCTATTGTCAAAAAGTTTTTCCTCCACTTGAACTGAAATTGATCTCTCTGTATGTTCCATCATCTATATACATTTATTGAGATCTCAAAGACTTATATTTAATTCCTCATTCATGGAATAGCCTTTCAAATACTTGAAGTCATCTCTTGGAAGTCTCATCATTTTTTTTTTTTACAATTACTTACATAATAATATTTTAATTTACCTCTTTGTTCTATTTATTTTCCAGTTTGTGTTTAAATTCTTATAAATGGAATCTTCACAGCTGCTTCCAAAAATCTAACATGTTATAAGTACACTCCCATATTCTGGAAATACTGATTAATTTTGTTTGGCTGGGAATACATCCTTTACGAAGGGGAATAGTAAGAAATGAATCTAGAAATTACATTGAGGTAAGCTCCTGCAGGAGCTTTCATGCTTTCTAACTAATTTATATTTTATTCTGTGTCTAATAAGAAACTGTTTTTGCTTTAAACAGGATTTTCTTATGATTACCATCACACTTTGGAATAATTACTTTGACAGTGGTATGCAATTTGGATTGAAAGTTTAGGGAAGGCACTTAAAAAATGCTGAATGAAGAAAGGCAGGCAGAAGTTCAATTAAGAGGCTCATATAATTTCATCAGTGGAAAACAATAAAGCTCTGAACTTTATATCAGTGACGATGGAAATAGAAATTACACACAAATGATGGAACTGTCAAAGAAGGAAAGTCAATAATAGCCAATTACTTGGTTGAAAATTTAAAAATGAGGGCTCCTGGGTGGCTCAGTGGGCTAAAGCCTCTGCTTTCGGCTCAGGTCATTATCCCAGGGTCCTGGGATCGAGGCCCGAATCGGGCTCTCTGCTCAGCAGGGAGCCTGCCTCCTCCTCTCTCTCTGCCTGCCTCTCTGCCTACTTGTGATCTTTCTCTCTCTGTCAAATAAAAATTTAAAAAAAATCTAAAAAAAAAAAAACCTTAAAAAAAAGAAAATTTAAAAATGAAATAAATAATGTGTATTTTTTGCATTTTTACTGACACCACTAACAGAAAAATAAATCAGAGCCCAATTCGGGGTCTCTGGGTGGCTCAATGGTTACTCAGGTCATGATCATGGGATCAAGCCCCACAGCAGTCTTGCACTCAGCAAGGAATCTGCTTGAGAGTCTCTCCCTTTCTCTCTCTGCCCCTCCCCCCTTGTGTGCACACTCTCTCTCTCTCTCAAATAAATAAATAAATCTTTAAAAAAATAACAGGACTGGGTAGAGGGGAGAAAAGTTGATAATGATCGTAATCAGAATAATGACAACCATATCATCATTAATATGCTTAAGCATGGTTGTGAGTACTTTATAAGTATTAAATCTTATAAATTTTACGTTTTACCTTGTGATGAGTACCATTAGTATCTCCATTTTACAGATGAGGAATCTGAGGCACATGACTAGGAAATTTGCTGAAGTTCATGCAGGCATCACATCATAAAAGCAAGGCTTTAACCCCATATAGTCTAGTGCAAAAGTCTGTATTCTTAACCCATTCTACCATACTGCTTGTCTATGACAGTTCAGATTATTGGTCAAATAGTCCTTATAATAAAAAAAAATGCTCTAATTTTCAAGAACATATTTAAAGCCTCTAAGAAAATTATTATGGCCAGAATATGGAATTATAATTAGAAGCAGTGTATCCCACAGTGCAGCTCTGGCTCAGAACTGTGTCTCTCTTTAAACAAGGTTAGGAGGTGGAGGGAGTCAAGTAGCAGAATGGAGTTATGCAGGAAAGCATAAAATTCTCCTTATCCTATGCAAATCAGTGAAGTATTTTTTTCTCTTCTTATTAATCTTATCCACAAAATATTAGTCCTTTTTAATTAAGTATATTATTAATTTCCTTTTCTTACCAAATATACTAAAAATACTAATACCAACTGATGACTAATACTTTCCAACTCTCTGAACTAGTACAGTGATAGAGTTCTTGGCAAGTGGAAAGAACAAAAAATTATTGGAAATATGTCCCAGACTGAAAAAATACCTCATGAACTGTAATCAATGTTACAATCAATCAGTAATATGTTGGTGTCATATATTGTATTAGGTCTATGTCAGCCCCAGATCTCTATGAAATGAGGTGTAGAATATTTTACATGAGGTAAGAAACATATAAATGCATATCTGAATAAATAAGCTGGCTAGAAATCAAACTTCTCACTATTTTGTAATTGAAGGGAAGGTAAGAGAGGAGGAATCTAAATAATGTTAAGTATATGGTATCTAACCAAAATTAATCCACACTGACTGCTTAATTAGTTAAATTTCAGCCTCCAATTCATTTATTGATAGTTGTGTCTTAAGTGCATCACATGCAATATTTCATTTTATGCCTAAAACCAACAAATGAGTTATGAATTATTAGAAGTTTCTCATTGACACATAATGTGAGTGAAATAATTTCATCTTGATGAGACCCAATATTAAGACAATATAGTGAGGCACGGAATGGACAGAGCTCCTAACGGAGGATATGAAGTTAAAGGGGAAAAAACAGTTTCCTCTTTTTCAATTTTGATGAGGGCGGTCTCTGACAGTAGCTGCTACAGCTACAATTCAGGTCAAATATTTATCCCACTACTACAAAACTCACAATATTGAATATTTTTTCCCATACTTAATATTTGGGACAGAAAACCTGTTAAAGTTTAGGATGATGAGAAATATAATCTCAGTTAATATTTGAAGGTTAGCTATTTTTTTTAACACTGAAGAAAAAATATTACTTCTACTTCAAATGCAGGCAATTTCTGAACTGAGATAAGTGTGTGGGATGACAGAAACAGTAAGGAATAGTATATAGTATATTGCACTTTAGAGCTTACAGTGCCACACTGAAAGCATCCAAGTTTTCAGGAATGAAGTAAAAGTGTTATAATTGCATTATGTACATCAATTTCGAAGACTCGAGGTAAATAAACAAAAAGTATACTCTGCTATGGGTACTGAGCGATTGAAATAATATTGAGCTATAGTATGCTGCATCTTCAGGTACTTACAGATAGTTTTGTTTAGGGGTGTATTCTTTTTTTTTTTTTTTTAAGTTTGGTTTTGTATTTTAGCCCAACAAGAAGTTGCTTATTCTGTATCTAGGGTTTCTAAAACAAATTTCAAGTCAACTCTTTTCCATCTGCTCAATTTAAATATCCAAAATTCTGAAAAAATGTACCATATTTATTTACTTATGAGAATTTCTCTTCAATTTTCATTATCCAGAAGAAAATTAAGTCCATTTATATGATTAACTCATCAACTATAATTTCATATTTAGAGAACTTCAGAATTTTAAGAAAAAAATAAAAATTGCAAAAAGCCCTACTTTTCATCTCCCAGAAATCTAACTTGCATGAATACCTTGAAATTTATTTTCTATCATCTATCTATTATCTATCTATCATCTATCTATCATATTTTTCTCTCTACTTACCTAATGTCTATCTTCTCAAACATATCCTTTAAGTTGGATTGAGTATGGAGAGTGACAAAGCCACTATCAATTCCCCCATTTTTCCTGTTAAAACAATCTTGAATTTGAGGAGATACAAATTGACCTAACTAAAAATTCATTTTTCCAGGCCACTATGTTCCAGGGGCAGAGAGTTTGAGGGAATGAGGAATGTGACATAATTCTGGCTAATGACATGTAGCAGAGTATGGTGGGTATTTCTGTAAAATTTTTATTTGTTAAAAGTTAACAAATGTACACTTTGCTTTTTCCCCTCCTCCTCCTGTCCTCCTCCTCCTCCTCCTGTTCTCTTTCTCCTCCTCCTCCATTATCTTCTTTCATTGAATACTAATATGATGGCTGGACCTACAGCCAACCTGAAAACATAAGATAATAATAACCAAAATTATAAAAATTAAATATTAAATAATAGGAGATTTTAGGCAAAATAATGAAATACTAGGCAGATACACATCACTTATATGAAAATAGTTTTGGCAAGGAAACAATCACATCATATTGTAAAAGTTCTAAATGTACAAAATATTCACAAAGATAATACCATTTTGTAAATATATAAGGAGGAAAGAGAAAAGTGTAAAGAGTCTGGGTATTCCTTGGAAGTGGAACAAAAAAAGTAGGGGTGATAGAAGTGGTTTATACCAGATGCAGACAATAATGGTTTGTGTTCTCAATTATAGTACTTAAGAACAGTACTAATGCTAACCAAAAGCTAATAAGTGATTTATCATTAACATGGACCAGCTTGTTTTTCTATTTGTTTTGCAGAAATAATATTTTCAAAGAATAGAAAACTTGAAAAATAAGAATATAATAAAAAATGTCATTTGTAATCATTTCACTAAATTTTCCCCCATTTTTGTCATACCACTTCAAACAAAGTGGCTTAAAGCAACAATTTATCATTATTTTATTTCAGTATTATGTGGGTCAAAAATACAAGCAGGGTCCACAGGCTTATCTCACCTCTCTACCATCTGGGGCCTCTGCAGTGATAATGTGAATGACTGGGGCTGCTGGAGCTTCTCTCTGTCTTTGTCTGTCTCTCCCCACCCCCACCCATCATGGCCAGTCCATGTGGTTACTTTGAGTTTTTCTATGGCCTACACACAGAGTGATCTGACTTCTTAAATAAAAGTTCAGGGCTCCCTCCCTCATTCACCTCCCCGCTCAAAAAAGAAAGAAAGAAAAAGAAAGAAAGAAAGAAAGAAAGAAAGAAAGAAAGAAAGAAAGAAAGAAAGAAAGAAGAAAGAAAGAAAGAAAGAACCTGACAATCCTCTTAAAGGTTAGGTCCCAAACTGGCAAGCATCAGTTCTGTCATGTTCAAAGCTTGGATTCAAGGGGAAGGGATATAGCCCCTACCTTTCAAAGGAAGGGATGTCAAAGAATCCCTGACCATTTTTAACCTGTCACAACTGTTATGTATGTATCTATTTGAGTACTTGATTAAATGGCCAGATAGCTTTCTTTTTTTTTTTTTTTTTAAGATTTTATTTATTCATTTGACACAGAGAGAGAGATTACAAGTAGGCAGAGAGAGAGGAGAGAGGAGGAAGCAGGTTCCCTGCTGAGCAGAGAGCCCGATGTGGGCCTCGATCCCAGGACCCTGGGATCACGACCTGAGCCGAAAGCAGCGGCTTTAACCCACTGAGCCACCCAGGCGCCCAAATGGCCAGATAGCTTTCAATCAAAATGAAATTCAATATAGGTTAAGGAAAAAATAAAACTCTAAATAAAAAAATTAAGCAGTATACAGTAAATTGTCAGGTTGATAGAGAAGGTTAAAAAGAAGTGTACATATATTGGCTAATTTAACTGAAACATCCAGTTAGTTTTCAGGCAAGGCTAGATATAGTATTCAAACCATCTTCTCTTTCTTTCTTATAGAATAACTCAAATGGAGAAATTTTGTCATAAGACCAACAACATTGTAGCTTCGAAAAAGGGGTGTCTGGTTAGCCAACCTGAACCACATAACCACCCTGTGGCTAGAGAGATGGGGCCATGTAACTCGATTGCCAGTTCCATTACATGGGAGAAGCATATTTCTCAAAAGGATGCATTAGACATTAGTTACGATAAAAATTTGTGTGCACATACTTTAAAAGGAATATAGGCGTTGTAATAATATTATCAAAAATAAAGGCTATTTTTACCATCTGCATGTGTTTCCTGTTTGTATTATTTGTATTCTGAATTAATACCTGCCATTAGGTAGAATTATGGTTATTTTAAATATAAGAAAATGAATAGTACTTATTGCAGTTTAAATAACAATAACTGTGACTTGAACATATGCCAGGGAAATATATCTCAAGATTATACATATAGTAATGATTTTTAAAATACCATTATATCTTGTTAAATATGCACAGAGAATTAAATCATAAGAACAAAGACTCACAGAGTAGGATGTATTTCTCCCATCTGAGCATTAGCCCAGGCGACCAGACCAACTACTGACTTTTTTTCTAGGTCAGCCTTAAAATAGTCTGTCACTGGAAGGTTAAAAATCACTCCCTGTCAACCATTACCCATCAGCACCAACATCAAGCACAGGAGAGATGATAGTTGAAGTGAAGTTCTTCGGATAGAACAAAACTTACTGGGATATGGATTATTCTCAATATCTCCCCTGGATAGAGAACTATAAAGTCCAAGGTGGATCAGCTTTTGAGTCCAGTCCAATTAGCAACTGGGTTGCATTCACTGTTTTCCACATCAAGGAGACCTATGTGCTAGAGAATTTACAGACATATCTTTCAAATGAAGGGAGGTTAAGAAACAAAAGGTGGCATGTCTGAATTTGTCCCCATAACCTATACATGGGTTTCTGTTTCAAGAATTTGACAGTTTTGATCAAACTCAAGTTTAGGAATACTAGTGAGTATCAAAGATGAAGTTTTTGTTGGTAGTTAGTAACTCATAAATGGGACTATATGCTGTTAGGATGATGCTGGAGAGAGAAAGAGTGAATTGTTACAATAGAAAAGAATACAAAAGTACTTCTAAGACTTGAAGATAAGAAGATGTAACTGATGGAACATGACATATATGCCATTATCCGATTGAAAACAATCTTTAATTGTCCTTTAGATCAATGCTTTTCAAACTGCTATCAGTGTCCAAGGCTCTTCAGCTGTTAAGAGGCAAAGAAGAAAGTGCTGAGTGATTGGGTATATGTGTGTGTGTGTGTGTATATATATATATTATATACATATATTATATATATATTTCATATGTACTTCAAAGCCCAAAGCAAATCCATCTTGATCAAAATAATTTTGTCTTTTATTAATGTAAATGGGTAGACTTCCATGAAGATTTTATTTGAAGGAAAGAGTCCATAGCTATAAAAATCTAGACATTACTGAGCTAGATCAGTGGTTTCTTCAAATATTAATGATTTAGTTATAATTGTCATGTCATTGTAAATATTATATGCATTATAATGCATGTATATCAGAGCTAGATCAGTGGTCTCTTCAAATATTAATAAGGATTTAGTTATAGTTGTCATGTCATTGTAAATATTATATGCATTATAATGCATGTATATCAGAGATTTTTAAATGATATATGACATATTTCACTTTCAATTATTAAACAAGGATTTAGGCCTCATTAAAATCAATATTAATAGTATTTTAATGAAAGAAATCTGATTGATTCTGCATCTCTATTTTTTATCATTTTTATTTAGAAATTTGTGGTTTAGCATTTTATTGAAATGTTGCTAATAAATATTTGGGAACTAATGGAATGTTTGTTTATTTGTTTATTTTTAAATTATTAGTAAATTGACTTACATCTCTCCTGAATCTTTTCATTTAGATTTTTAAAGAGATAAGACATTTATATTTTCAATAATCCTTTTATTTTTACTTGCATTATATAAGAGATTGTAAAGGTATTACAAATCTTATTAGGACAATAAAAATCATGTAACTGGCACAACTCCAAATACCTGTTTTCAGAATGACACTGTCCATGGCACAGGTTTCTTTTAAAAAGCATTAACTTTCTCTCTCACTGTAAAAAGGTCACTTTTATGTTGAAAGAACAGAACTTTTATATTTATTTTCAATTTTATAACAGCTCATCGATAGGTTATTACTAATAGTACCTTGTCATTCAACAAAATGTCAACAAACTCAGAGCAAAATTTTTTTGTAAAAGAAAAATAGATAATTCATCTTTAACTTTGACAACTTTTCTTTTAGGAACTACATGGAGGTAACTAGTAAAATGTTGGGCTATATAAGGTTTCTATATCTTAATAGAAAACATAATACAATTCTACAATTCAAATGGGTTTTATTATAACACTAACCATATTTGGGACATGCGGTATTCAAGTATAGTATATTGAATAAGCTGAAAGCATATGCCAGTGAAAACAAAGTGACAAAGCCTTTGCCTCCCTGAGAACACATGCTCTATGAAATGAGTGAGAGTTCCAATGAAAGACATGTATTTGGTTGTAAAAACTAAATGCTGTCATGATTTAGGTAAAAATTTAAATAAAGACAATCTAATATTTCTTCCTGTACTTGTACAAAACATAATAAGCACACTGATGTGTATGATTGCCACTGTGTAGACAACAATATTCTGCCAACACTATATACCTATTTGATTGCTATTAGACTTTAGCCTATATGCTATTACCAGAGAGAGTAAATCTCATTAAGCTGGTGCTCAGAAAGCCTTATGTGCTCCCCCTTGGCTACAGATAATGTACAGATGAGTCACCATGGCAATCATGGCTCCTGTTTTCATATCTAAATGAGCCCTTCCACATGATTTTCCCCAGAAAAATGAATTAAATGCATGGGTTATATCGAGAGACTTTTAATTGGATTTGGCTTATGTTTTCCCACCTTAGGACCTGTGCTATTTTAATTCCTTCTGCCTCTCTCTTACAACCATTACTGCTTTTACAAACCCTCCCTCCTTCAAATCCACCACATCCTGACTCTTCCTCATCTATATTCCTCTGAATTAGAACTACCGATTTTGTGTATGTGTATGTTTATATTCATGGCTGTGTGTGTGTTTCATCAACACAGCGACTTGACAATGGGAATGTGTCCTTTCTCTACCATATTAAAGGGGAGGAGCATGCCTTGCTCATGTTTATGTTCTAATATCTCTAGTTCAGCAGTAAATAAGGAATAACTTGTCAATTACTTAGCTTTCTGCCAATTCAGTTTCAGGAACAATATTAAATTGACTTTCCGTGTTATTTATGTTTTTATAAATTGCTGTTTTAGATATATATAATTATTTTGTATAATGATAATATTGTTTTTATAATTTAAAATTGTGATTATTATTTTCCTAGATGAATTATAGTTAATATAAGAAACTACAAATACTTTTATAATATTGTAAGATCATAAAAGGAAAATGCATAAAAATCTTTAATTACAGAAGGAAATACTCAAGTATAGTATTTATACACACAATGAGGGAGACATCCTGTACCATAATTATTAAGTATTGATAGGTTCAATGCCCAATTTTACTAATTATCCAAGCACATAAAATAAATAAACGCTGAACTTGACATTCCAGGGACCTACTTACAGAATCTTGGAAGATAATAATGTATTTTTAGAGTCATTTAATAAGCATTCAGCTACATCTCTTTTTTGAAGTAAGATCTTTTCCAATTAAAATGGAGAAGTGAAAATGGCTTATGCTTTTATTTGATGTGATAACCCTACATGTCAGAGTTAATGGTGTACAATTTCAGATAACACAAAGAAATAGACTAGCTTTAGGGTATTTTTTTCAGATGTACAATTTTTTATTATAATAAATATTTCTTTATTAAAATCTCATGTTATCTATTGCTTGAAAGCACATTAGATTAACAGCAGACATTGAAAGCACTACTGTAGATTTTAAATTGAGTTGTTACAAAATACTTCACTGACATGAGTATTGAATTTAGAGGATTGCTTAAGAAACCCATCAGGATAAAGATGTGATATATATACACAAACAATGGAAAAATAATATTTAAAAATTCTGTTGTTTCATAGTATTTTATTAAATGGTACTTTTTATTGACTATTATTATTATTATGATTGCCTATTGACTCAATTATTTCTAAGGTCAGAAACTAACATTTTGAAAAGCAGAAACATATGAATAGGAATGGAATGTTTGGTCCCAGCAGGGGATTGGAGTTCTCCTAGTCAAAGGTCATCAAAATATTTATTTTATCAGAAAAAAATGATCTGTTCACCATGAGCATTTGTTTCTTTGTTTCTTGAATTATTGATGACAATATAATGAATCTTTAGTGGATTTACTACTCAGGATCTGAGTTCTAAAATCTTGTTCTTAACAAAGTCTTCACCTCTCAACACTGAACATGTCTGTCTGGAAAAAGAGTATCCCTAGAAATATTAGTAGGTGTGTAAGAAGGCTTTCTGAAGCTGCTCTAAATGCCTATGTGTTGAAATTTACCAAAGTAATTAATGGTCAAGGCAAATACTTTAGATTCTCTCCGTTCTGACGAGAAGATTAAAGCGTACAATATGAAAATAGTGAGCATATTGGTCCCATTTTTCTATCCCAAATTTCTTTTTTTTAAAGATTTTATCTATTTATTTGACACAGAGAGAGAGATCAGATAGATCACAAGTAGGCAGAGAGGCAGGCAGAGAGAGAGGAGGAAGCAGGCTCCCCACTGAGCAGGGGGCCCGATGCGGGCCTCGATCCCAGGACCCTGTGATCATGACCTGAGCCCAAGGCAGAGGCTTTAACCCACTGAGCCACCCAGGCGCCCCCAAATTTCAAAACATTTGTAATGTATGTAGACATTCTGCTCCAGAGGGAAATGTCAGAAAACTTTTCTTTGGCATACTTGATTGTTTCATTTACTTATCTTTTAAATAAATATCAATTGACTTGAATATAAGTTACTTACAGGGTTTAATTCTGAAGTCAGTCTCATGACCTATTTTCAAGGAGCACCAGTTCTAGTGGAAAAGATAAATGCAATGATCACAAATGTGTGCAGAGTGTGTGAACAGGAAGAGGGGACAGCAATTCCAAACTGAAGTTGGTTTAAATATGGCTTCCCAAAGGAAATGTCAGACTGAATTTTAGTAGGTGAGCAAGGATTATTTATTTAGACTCAGAAAGGAGAAGATATTCCAGAAATAAAAGATAGTAACATTGTATGGAAGTGTTGAATCATTATATTGTATACCTGAAATTAATATTATAATGTTAACTAACTAGAATTTAAATAAAAACTTAAAAGACAAGGAAAAAATAGTAGTAGCATGTTATACCTGGGGGAAACCAAACTAATAAGGAGGTTCAGAAACATAAAATGCAAGGCACCACATGACTGAAGACAGGTCTGAGAAATAGTCAGAGGGCATATCATGGCCACCTTTGAATGTTATGTAAAGTGCCCTATAAGTGGTAGAAAAATCCTTAAAAATCATTGAGTGCTTTAAATTGCATTTGAGAACACCTTGTGGCTTTGTAAACTGTGAATTTGAGTAGAGAAAAGAGAGAGCAGAAAGACTGCTAAGACAGAAAAATTAAAAACAAGGGGTGCCTGGGTGTCTCAGTCATTAAGCATCTGCCTTCGGCTCAGGTCATAATCCCAGGGTCCTGAGATCGAGCCCTGCATCAGGCTCCCTGCTCAGTGGGAAAGACTGCTTCTCCCTCTCCCACTCCCCCTGCTGGTGTTCCCTCTTTCGCTGTGTCTCTCTCTGTCCAATAAATAAATAAAATCTTAAAAAAAAAAAAATAAGGCCCTGGTGTTTTCTATGTTGGTGTTTTCTGTGTGTGCATTTCTAAAGACCTGTTGTTGAACAATCACCAGCACATGACAAGCTGTATTCCACTAGTGACATTCAAACATTGTATTACTATAATCTTAATAAATATTTAGAAGTAAAAATAGACAGTGTGATATTATTCAGAAAAATCTACTCCTGCCTCATAAAACTGTGTACACGCAGTACCAAATTAAATGACTAATTGAAATCAGCAAAAAGCATGTGCCTCTTAACTTAAACTAAACTACACATAAGTTACCAAAATTTAAGGGGTTTGTATATATAATCTGTAAAGTAATAGCTTCCTCTACCAAAGTTACTGCATTCAACAAGGACAGAAATCATTCTAGGTCATGCTTCTCTATCCAGGGACCTCTACTCTAAGCCTGTCACTTATGTCTCAATACTGGGAACAAGTTTCTATTTTTTCCCAGAGGTTCTCCTATGTCATAACCACTTTCAAGAAATCTCTGCATAAAAAAGTGTTATCAAGAAGGAAAAAGTGTCAGTAATTTAAAAGTCACCCACAAAAGGACACATATATATTTTGGTGTTCAACATTCATACAAATGTTTTAATACCTAAACTATATAAGTATGTATCTGCAAACAATATTTTAGTGTTACATTTCGTACTTTTTAAACTTTATATAAATTGTACCTCTCTATGTTTCCTTTGGCAATTTGATTTTTTTCACTCACATGCTGCAAGACTTATCCTGGTTATATCACAATTTATTTATTCACTTTCCTATTGATGGACATTTACATTGATTCCAATATTTCTCCATTAGAAACTATGCTAAATTTTTTGAAGATGTTACCCCATGCACATGTATGAGAGTTTCTATGTAGTTAATGGTAAAATGACTGTTGATTTCTAGGGTATACACAGCTTATATTTAGTAGCTCCTCCCAAAAATTACATTTAAGTAAAAAAAATCCAAATATTATATTAAACGAAACATAATAATAAACACATTAAGTACACCATTTTGTGAAGCACCATGCCGTGTTAATGTTTTGTATATTATCTCATTGAATCCTCCTAAAAAGTAGGGCTCAGAGTGATGGTGCTATGCTGGGGGCTTCACAGTCTGAAATTGGTTGAGTCATCACTGGAACCTAGGTCTGAGATCCGAGACCTCTTTCTTTTCCTGTTGGCTTAATCTGCCCTAACATCCCCTACACTAATTTTCTTTGGAGAAAAATGGAAGAGGAAAATCATTTGGAAATCTCACAAAGTACAAAAGAGAATACTGATACAGAAATGAATTTAAGAGGATAAAACTGGGGAGGTTCTGGTTTTAGAGTCAGACAGATCTTAATAAAATTTCCTGTTCCATTAGTCAGATTAACTGTGTGAATTAGGGAAAATTAGTCATTCCGGGCCTCAGTGTTATTCTCTATAACATAGTTGTGAGATTAAATATGAAATTGCCAATAAGGCCTCGAGTGCAGACTCAGGTAATGAGCGCTCATTAACAGGTTAATATTATTTTACTGCTGAAAGGTGAGCCAGAATAAGAAATGAAGAGGATAAAAATATCAATATTGTTTTTTTCCTAAAAGCAACTTGTAAGTGAGTCAACAATAATACTTTCAAACATGGGTTTGACTTTGATAATCTTTCACTAAGGAATTCGTTGTTTTTTATATATATTTTTAATATTAGAAAAGGCTTACTAGAAAATTCTCACCCTGACCTGGTGTGGCATGTGATGTGGTAGTGTCATTTATTAAAACCCACTGGAAATAGGTTTGTTTCCAATGTGGTCCTTGCACAAAATGTATAAAAAGCAATTTCTGGTGTGATTTGTGTTCTGTTCCTTGACATGCCAAAGTATCCCATCAGTAGTTATGGTACCCATTTTACAGATGGGAAACTGAGGCACCAAGGTGGCTATTGCACTAGTGAGTACACAGTGCAGTGGTTGTTAGAAGCTGCCTTTCTCTGCCTGGCCCAGGCCAGGTGGGAGGTTATGGGAGAGAGGCTGATGGGACAGTGGGGGTGAGACTGTTCAGTGTCTTCCCCAACTCCAGAATCCTTAAGGAAGGTGCTCAAGGAAGGACTACAGTATAAATGGGAGACATCTCAGGAGCTGCTAAAAGTCTGGAAAGGATAATCTTTGGGAGAGGCCAACTCTCGGCGAATCTAGGAGGTAGGTTAGGTGAAAGGTCAGTGCTGCTGGCGAGGCAGCCTGATCTGGAGGCCTCCTGGGAGACTTCACTGTAGTGATGCTCGTGGGCAGCCAGGGATATCTTCCAGATGGCTATCTGAAATTCGATGATTTTCATGGGCCAGGGAGCTGAGGCCACATGGAAGCAGGAAGCCATCCCGGATCAGGACCAAGTGCTCATCTATGCACTGTCTGTCCATCTTCTTTTTTTTTTGTTTTTTTGTTTTTTTGTTTTTTTGTTTTTTTTATTCATTTGACACAGAGAGAGAGATTACAAGTAGGCAGAGAGGCAGGCAGAGAGAGGAGAGAGGAGGAAGCAGGCTCCCTGCTGAGCAGAGAGCCTGATATGGGCCTCGATCCCAGGACCCTGGGATCATGACCTGAGCTGAAGGCAGCGGCTTTAACCCACTGAGCCACCCAGGCGCCCTGTCTGTCCATCTTCTCCAGCTGCTCCCCCATGTGGTGCAGCTCGGCCCCAGGTGGTCCACCTCTTTCTCCTTGCTCAGACTGTCAGTCTGGGCCCTCTAGAAGAGGCAAAGATAGACTGGGATAACCTGGGCCATCAGGGGGTTGTTGTTCACCCACAGGTTGTCAAAGAGGTTGCAGATAAACGTGACGTAGCTGACCCATCCCTGCAGGGACCGGGCTCACAGCTGCTCCTGAGCCTGTTACTGCTGCAGCCAGTTCTGTCCCCACCAGAAGCCACTCTGACCTCCTTGCTTGCTCTTCGCTTGGATGGTGGTGCACTTCTTGGCTGAACACACAGTCCTGTAGAGAACGGTCCACAATGACCTTAGCCACTTTCTCCAAGTCTATGGCATCTGGCTCTTCAAGTGCTGTATTCAACAGCAGCTGAGTCTCTGCATCAAAAGATTGGATTTTAAACTCCCCTCTCCCAGGCTCTCCCATGACCATCCAGCCCCAGCACCTTTACCGAGGTGGGACACTAATGACAGCACCTGCAGGATCGTGGCCGCCCGACTTGCTGGGCAGCGTAGGCATGTCCCTCTCTCTGTGCTCTGACTGCTGGTGCCGCCCACCTCACCTCGCCACCGCTGAGGTCACTCCCAGCATGGTGCCGGCACCTGTTTTCTGTATTTTTGTTTTGTTTTCTGCTTAACGTATAAACTGAAGCTCAAAAAGGGAAAGAATAAAGAAACGAGACAAGGATATAGGACTAACCAGCTCTAAAACACTACCGCTCTAAAATAACCAATACATTGTGACTAAAATGAAAACAGTGTCACTAAATCAAATTGTAATCAAGTATTATAAATCTGTACCATTTATGTGAATATTAAGGACATTGTTTTGAAAATTAGTAAGAAAAGAAAGATTGAGTAGGTGTTACATTTGCAAAATATTAGGTAAGAAGAACTATTCCTTCTTTATATTAGCACATGCAAAATGAATTTACGGGAATGAACCATAAAGTAGAAGCAATATGGGACAAGCTAGGAAGTGATTAGCATAACTCAGTATCTTCTTCTGCCCCCAAAATTGATCTCAAAAGTTTAACATTCTGATAAATGCTTTCACTCACACCTCACAGCAATTAATCATTCCTGTTACAGGTGGCACCACTGTCACTTTCCCACAGACAACACTTCCTCGGTCATGTCAATGTCTCCAAGACACCAACACTACTTGTTGGTTCTCTTTCCTCACTTACAGCAGTGAACTGAGGGTGAGGCAAAGCTACTGTTGATAATTGGCAAGATATATTCAAGACTCAGAAACCTGCTTTCTGGATTAACACATCCATCAATGTCTTAACCGTCTCCCATCTGTCTTCCCTTTAAAAAAAAAAAAAAGGATCTGAGAGGCAAGAACTTTTGAATCTTTGATATTTAGAAACTTACATAATTCACAGAAAATCATTTTAGTCATTTTCCCCTGTATCATTGTCATTGAAATTTTTTAAATGAATCGGCACTGTGATCCTGAAATTTTCACTTCGTGTAACTTTAATTTACTATTTAATACTATTTACTATTTAATACTACTTACTATTTAATTTACTATTTTATACTATTTAATATGTTTCCATAGAAGAAATAAGGAAATCATAAAAATGATTAAATTTTTCTTCTACTTATATAAATCAAATGAGCATAGTTTTATCAGATCCCCGAGGAGTATACAGAATTTCATGACTGTGCCCTATCATAGTAAATAATAACCACACATATGCGCACACATGTGAATGAATATACACACAACCATGAGACCATAGCAAAAGGTTTTCAAAAGTGTCATGAGGCAGAAAGTTTCTTTTCACAGATGGAATATATTTGAGTAACATTCTTGTTTAAAAGACTTTATTGTCATTCGTATTGCTGGTTTACTGAGAAGGTAAAATAAATTTCAGTATTTTCACCTAGTTTTAATAGCAGTAGTGCATATGACTTTTATTGAACTTTATCATGCATAAAGTATGTTTGTAAATGTCAATATTTGTGATTCTCACAACAACTAAGAAGTAGGCAATGTGGGATTATTCTTCCTTATCTATAGATAGTGAACCTCGGATTTATACAGTCATGTGGCTAACAGGTAGTAGTGCTGAAATAATAATCCAGTCCTTCTGATTCTCATATCACTGCTCATTTTCCTTTATCAAACAATCTGTTAAACTTCAGTGACCTTTAAAAATACTTCTTAAATCAAAATATATAGTATTTAAAAGAATGAGAAAATTTGACATGTCAAAATAAGAACTTTACAGGCACCAAATGAAACACCTGGATCCAAAGATGAGTGAAATAAAATTCAAGTTCTCAGTAACTTTAAGGTCTAATAGAAGAGAAATTATATTTCAGTAAATAATTAGAGTACAACATATTTAAGGAAATATCACTGTATAGAGTATGTCTCATAGTAGCAGGAGATGAGGATTGATGCATAACCAGATCTTAGATCATGGAAAGACTTAAATGCCAATGCAAGGAATAGATTTTTTTTTCTTTACAGGTGATATAATAAAAATGAAATATAAGCAGGATAATAACAAAATAAGACTTGTATTTTGAAATTTCTTATCAACAGTAATATAGATAATAAATTGGAGGGAAATGAGAGAGTTCCGAAGCTATTTTAAGAATATAGAAGAGAGGGGAAAGAGATTAAATAGATATGAAAAACACAAAAGGGGGGATTTATATAGTATATAACAATTAAATATAGAAACAAGGAATGCTTCCAGAATATTTATAGAGAAAATAGTGGATGAAGGTACCGTTCAACGAAACATGAATGGGTGATAAAATACAAGTCTTATGGGAGGATGTTAAAGAAAAGTTGTTTCATGGCATCTGACCATTCCGAATTTGAAGGGCACAAGGGACAGCGAATCATAAAACCCTAGTGAAAGCCTTAACTAGGAAGAAAATGATTACTGAGAGAATGGCCCTAATAAAAATAATTGCAAATCTGAAGATCTACCAGTTTCTAGTGTTTGTGGGTTTTTTTAAGGCAGAAAAAAGGAAAGAATTTCAGCTAGATTCCTCAAGTGCCAAAACTACTTATAAGTTTCAAGTTAACCATATTTTTATCTAAAGCTATCATTTAAAACACTGAATAGAATATAATGGAAAGGGATCAGTTATTGAGGATCCTTTTTATAGGAATGTATTTGTTAAGGAGAAATATAATTAGACATTTAGAAAATATAATCATATTTCCCTACTTCCTTTGGTAGATTAGAATCAGCTAGGGCTAATGGGTAACAAATGAAAAACAGAGGATGAGACTTCCTTTACCATAAACAAGTATTTAAATTTGCAACACTGAACACTGAGAGCATGATAAAGTAGCCATCTATTATTGTCACTAAGATACCCAGTAAAAAATTGAAAGAAACAGGAGTTATTGGATCCTTCATGACACCAATTAAGATGGATTAAATTTCCTTTTCATTCTCCATACTCCAGAACCCTAAACAATCCAATTTATATAAGATGAATCTGTGTTCAACTATACAAAAAAGAATATCATACAACTGAAATTTTTTGCTGCCTAAACAAATAACATACTCATTATAGTTAGCTTTTTAGATGGTAAAATGTAATTCTCTCAAAGATAGAAATATGATTGTATTCTGAGACTTTAACTGGCTAAAATAAATTTTACTTAAAGGATACCATTAGCTGTCTATTGTATTAGGGACAAGGTATCTCTCTGGTAAAGTTAAAATATGAAGAACTTGAAGTAGAATCAAAGCATAACCATGTAAAATACACTTTATGGTGTATAAGAAATAAATTAAGTGGAGGGGAATGGCCTGCATGGGCCTACACTGAAGGGACCTATAGCCCAATGTGTTATAAGGATGACTGATTAATTGTGCAACTTGGAAACACCTCAGATTTTCTATAGATACAGGCAATTAGAAAAAGTGACATGGTAATTGGTTCCAAGTCTATTGCCAAAATGACTAAGATGAGCAAATATATTAATGTTTTCTGTCTTACCAAGTTATAATATGCAAAGATGCAAATATTATTTTGCTTCAAAGCTGTGGTATATTTTCATTTATATAGATGAGTACATAAATAACAAGGACTCTGAAAATTCCCATTAAATTTTAAAACTACTGAAAATACAATTTGAATTTTTCATGCAAAAACTTATCACCAGTGGTCAGAAAAAGAAGCTATATTCATGGGATTTTATATAGAGAAAAATTTGCATAATAAAAAGTGCACATTTTTAAAAAACTCACATACACAATTGAATTTATTGGAGTCCCAGTTCCAATACTTACTATTAATGAGTGATTAAACAAGCCTATATTTCTCTAAGACTAATTTTCTCACCTGTTAAATAATAATAATAATAATATCAACTTTGAAAGGTAGTTATTAGATTGGAAAGTATAATACCAAGCAAATCTCCTGGTTCTTAAACACTCTCAAAACAGACAGAAAATGCAGGTGTTTCACTCTAGAGTCTTATTTTGTCATAGACAACACACTTTCCTTCAAATAGTTTGTAATGAACAAGCTGTGTGATCCCATGATATTTCCTTTCTCTATCAGGCTTTTCCCCATAAAACCACATGAACATACTAATCACATTCTTCAAGATTTTGCTCAAAACTTACCTTGTCAATTATTATTCTGAATTATAAAACTCACTTTCGTAATTATCGTACACTAAGTCTGTATCAACCTAAAACTATACTTTTCTATCCTTAGTGTCCTTCATGCCTCTTAAATTGGTCTATTGTTTTTCTTTTTTCCATAGCAGCAATCTCCTTTTAACATACAGTATATTTGTTCATTATATTTCTTAATTTTTTTTAAGATGGAGTCTGACATGAGGCTTGATCCCAGGACCCTGAGATCATGACCTGAACCAAAATCAAGAGCAAGCCACTTAACCAATTAAGTCACCCAGGCACCCCTATATTTATTAATTTTTACCTACATTTCCTTCTTAGACTGTAGATCACAGGAAATGAATATGAATAATATGAATAAACATAATAAATTAGGTAATCCCTGATTCTAAAAAAGTAGAGATATAATTTTCCATGAATATTGCCCAAAATAGAAGAAAAGGGGAAAAAATTATCCCTCATCTAACATTTATAAACAAGCAAACACCAGAATGATAAAATCTCCCATGGTGGGTGGAGGGGATGGGGAATAACGCATACTAATCTACTTTGGAATTGTTACCTATCCAATAGCCACTTATGCAAATTACTAAGTAATTCCAAGCATTTTACCTAACTCACTGAATTGCCTTTTGAAACCTATTTCTCTCTACATCATTATATTTGGAGATACTATTTAACATGTCAATCTCTCTTATCCATATAGTTGTTCAGAATACATTTTTGTCAAAGAGAATATTAGAACTATTTTCAAGACAAGAACTGGGTGTTTGAGAGCAATATATAATGTTATAAAAGACTTTAGATATTCAAATGCAGAAATTCATATTTGTCTGCCTTTCCAACTCATCTGTTGGGTGTAATACCTGTAGTCTCCTTGGATTCCATGGAATTTATTTTATTTCTTTTTAGCATAGTGATATATCTCAGATATGGATCTTCCTCACTTTGAAAGGATATCACCCGGGGATGTGCTTTGCATTTACATAATTCAGGGAAGAAGAACATTTAATATTATTGGGGAATCTCTATTTAGAACTCTTCATCAGACATTGCATTTAGGATGGTTACCCTTCTTATCCTTGATCCTTTCACACTGGTTCAGTGTACTTTTTAGGCCTGAAAAAAGATCAGCTTTAGCTAAACCACAGACATATTTCTTGGAGAAACAAATGTTTCATAGAGGTCCCAGAACTGACAGATCTGAATCTCTTTATTCTCTGAAATCTGACAGAATTCAAGTTCAAAGACATAAGAATACAAGGCACAGATTGTTTTATTGAGAATAACAAAGAAGTTGATCTATGTCTAGTTTATATATGATAACTATGATCATTGAAATCTAAAATAATCATTTAGACATTTTAATTTCTTGAGTTCAGTTAAATATAACCAAGTTTACAAATTAATATATTTTACACACAAAAGCTTGATTTGTTAAAAAAAAAAAAAAGCAGTGAATGCCTACTACACACAAGGTACACCTGTTGCTCCCAGAGAATGAAAAGTTGAGTAAGAAACAATCCTGATCCTCAAGAAGTTTACAGTTTTAACAAACTAAAACAAAAATTGGGCTTATAGGGAGTACAAAACAGAATTGCTTAATATTGACTATACGGATTGCACTTAATGAGAAATTGAAGAATGTTTGTGATTTTGCTGAATGACATAAAGGGTTTCTAGCTAGAGTAAACAACATAGAAAAGGCATATACGCATGAAGTTGCTCAGATTATTAGAGGATTTCATGGGAGATTGTTTTGAATGGAACTTTAGTGTCATGAGAAGATCTATAGATAAGAAAAAGTTGGTAAAAGAAAACGGAGAGAATTGTTTAAAGCCATATATTTTCTTAATTTTTTTTTAAGATTTTATTTATTTATTTCACAGAGGGAAAGAGATCACAAGGAGGCAGAGAGGCAAGCAGAGAGAGAGGGGGGGAAGAGAGAGGGGAAGCAGGGAGCCCAATATGGGCCTCGATCCCAGGACCCTGATATCATGACCTGAGCTGAAAGCAGAGGCTTTAACCCATTGAGCCACTCAGGTGCCCTATTTTCTTAATTTTAAATGACAAATTTAAGGAAATAGATTTTACTGTATTTGGAATGAAAATTTTGAAAGCATTTGAAGTGTCATTATTTTAAAACATATTAATTATTTTAGACAGAAATGTAATAATTAGAGACTGGAGTATTAATTAAAATTTAAAATGAGGCTTTCTGCTCCTCCCTGTTTGACAGACAGCTGCATCTTCTGGTACAGTGCCAGCCACATTCCCAAGACATGATGGTGAAGGTCGGAGTAAACAGATTTGGCTGTACTGGGCTCCTAGTCACCAGAGCTGCTTTTAACTCTGGCAAAGTGGACATTGTTGCCATCAATGATCACTGCATTGACCTGAACTACATGGTCTACAAATTCCAGTATGATTCCATCCATGGCAAATTCAACCACACAGTCAAGGCTGAAAAAGGGAAATCTGTCATCAATGAAAAACCTTCTGCATCTTCCAGGAGCAAGAGCCACCCAAATCAAATGAGGTGATACTGGTGCTGAATATGACGTGGAATCCACAGGGTTCTTCACCAGCATGGAGAAGTCTAGGGCTCGCTAGAAGGGTTGGACCAAGAGGGTCATCATCTCTACCTCTTCTGCTGTTGCCCCCATGTTTATGATGAGTGTGAACCATGAGAATTATGTTAACTCCTTCAAGATTGTCAACAATGCTTCCTGAACCACCAACTGCTTGGATCCTCCAGCCAAGGTCATCCAAGACAACTTTGGAATTGTGGAGGGACTCATGACCGCAGTCCATGTCATCGTTACCACCCAGAAGACCGTGAACAGCCCCTCTGGGAAGCTGTGATGTGATGGCTAAGAGGCCACACAGAACATCAACCCTGCTCTTATTGACACCAGCAAGGCTATAGGCAAGATCATCCCTGAGCTGAATGGGAAGCTTACTGAGCAGGCCTTCTGTGTCCCTGTCCTCAATGTGTCAGTCATATATCTGACCTGCAGCCTGAAGAAAGTTGCCAAATATGATGGCATCAAGAAAGTGCTGAAGCAGGAATCAGAGAGCCTCCTCAAGGGCATGATAGTCTACACTGAGGACCAGGTTGTCTCCTGTGACTTTAACAGTGACACTCATTCTTCCACCTTCTATGCTGGGGCTGGCATTGCTCTTGATGACCGCTTTGTCAAGCTCATTTCCCGGTATGACAATGAATATGTTATTTTATATGGTAAAAGATATCTTGTAGTTGTGATTAAGGTTAAGACAGGAAAATTATCCTGGATTATCTGGGTTGGCCTAATATAATAAGGAAGTTATCCTGAATTATCTCGGTGGGCCAAATCTAATCACCAACCCATACAAAGAGGGGAAAAAAAGGAAAAAAATGAGGTAAATGACCATAAAAGAAGAGATAGGAGAAATTCAGTGTGAGAGGGACTCAACTCAGTATCGCAACCTTTTAAAGATGGAACCAAGGATTGCAGGTAGCATCTAGAAGCTAAGAACAACTTTCAGTCCTATAATCACAAGAAAAATGAATTCTGCCATCAAGCTAAATAAGCCAGAAAAGAGGTTCTCTTCTAGATACCCCAGAAAGGAAGGCAGTCCTGCAACACTTTGAATTTAGCCTAGTAAGACCAGTATCATATGTAAGACCTACAGAACTGTGAAAGAATACAGCCATTACATTTATGGCAAGAGGAGGAGGAGAAGAAAAAAAGACTGGTTTCCAGTTCAGCCTGGAAGGAGCTTAGAAGTCACTAGCCTGTCCTAACAGCAAGTAAAAGATAAACAGAATAAAATATCAAAAAAAATTTCTTGAATCTGTAAGAAAGAAGAGGACACAGGGCAAACTGTTACAACCAGGACCACAGTGACACACAGATGAATACAGGGAGTCAGAACTTACCAGAGCAGGGACTTGTGAGTAGAAACTGCCTTTGGGACCAGTACCTAGGTAGGAAACCATGAATTGTAATTGACTAATTGCTGAAGGCTTGTATGGATAATTTTGAGTTAAAAAGTCCAGGAGGACCCAGTCATGGGAGGAAGAGGGGTGGGACATTTTCATAATTTTTACCCCCAGGAGCTTTGATGAGGTTCTCATTGTAAATATTAGACAAAAATTCCCTCTTTCTTCCAACAAGAAAAGGGAAAGAGAAACCATTTTAAAATATACCAGAACACTCATTCTTAACAAGGCCTGCCCTCAAGTGAAACAAGTTAACCAAAGCCTAACATTGGGACTAATCATAAGACTATAGAATGATTCTTTTCCCCCACTCCTCATCATCACATTACCAAAGACCTACTTATAACAGTTACTTTCACCCAGGACATCATGTCTAGCTATCAAGAAAAAAATCACAACACATAACAAAAAGCAAAAACAAACAAACAAACAAACAAATGCTACACCTTAAAGGTGCAGAGCAAGCATCATAATCATACATGGCAGGGATGTTGGAATTATCAGACCAAGAATTTAAAATAACTATGATTAATATGGTAAGTGCTCCAATGGATAAAGTAGATAGCATATAAGAACAGATGGGCAATGTAAGCAGAGAGATGGAAATCCTAGAAAGAACCAAAAGAAGTGCCAGAAATTAAAAACAAAAACAAAAACAAAAAACACTGTAACAGAAATGAAATAGGACTTTGATGGGCTTATTAGTAGTGTGGACACAATTAAGGAAAGAATCTCTGAGCTAGAAGACATATCTGCAATAACTGAAAACTAAAAAACAGAGAATATTTTGTGAAGAAATAGAAAATTCAAAAACTGTGAGACAACTACAAAAGGTATAACATGTAAGCACATCAACTTCAAGCTACAGAAAATCAAAGATAAAGAAAAAAGTCCTGAAAGAAGCCAAAGGTGGTAAAAAAAAAATCACTATTATTTATGGAGGGATAAAGATAAGAATTCATCTGATGTTTCAGAAATCATGCAAACAAGAAGAAAATGTAATGAAATATCTAAAATGTTGAGAAGAAAACAAAACAAAAAGTGAACCCCCACCAATCTAGAAATTCTATCTGAGAAGTTATCCTTCAAAAGTAAAGGAGGGAAAAAAAGAGATATTCTTAGACAAACAAAAATTGAAGGAATTCATTTTCAGTAAGATAGAAGAGAATAATATAGGACAGAAACTTGGATCTACATACAGTAAAGAAGGGTATCAAAGAGGGAATAAGCAAAGGCACAGTAAAAAGTTTTATTTTTCTTATTTTTTTGAGCTAACAGATAAGAATTTTCTCAAAGTAATATTAATAATGTACTTGACTATGTATGTATATGCATATATCTTATGTATGTATATTTGGTTATGTACACATATAAAAGTAAGATGAATGACAGCAATGATATGAGAGATAAGAGGATGAATTAGGATTATTTTGTTATAAATTATACTACCTGTAAATTGGTGCAGGGTTATTTGAAAGAGGACTTGAATTAATTGTACAGGTATACTGCAAATTCTAGGACAATTAAAGTAAAATAGGAAGTATAATTGATATGCTAAGGAAGAAAAGAAAATGGAATTACATAAAATGCTCAGTTAAAACAATGACAAAAACATGGAACACAGAAAAAGGAACAAAAAACAAATAGAAAAGAGCAATGGATATGGTAGATATATCAATAATCACTTCATGTGTCAACAATCTAAACACACCAATTAAACAGCAGAGTTTACAAAGTTTTTAAAAAAAGATTAAAGTGTATGTTGTCTCCAAAAAACCCTCTTTAAATATATGGACCATCTGGATCAAAAGTAAATGGATGGACAAAAAATATACTAACACTAGTCAAAAGAGAGTAGGAGTAGCTCTTCAGACAGAGCAGACTTCAAAGCAAGATAAATTATCAGCAATAAAGAAGGAAATTACATAATAATAAAGATGTGAATAATCCAAGAAGACATAAGAATATTTGATGTGTATGTGTCTAAAACAATTTCAAACTATGTAAGGTAAAAACTGATAGAACTTCTAGGAGAAATAGATGAATCCACTGTCATTGTTGGTGAGTTCAACAACCTTCTCTCAGATTTCTGATTTAGCACAGATTTAGCAAATAAAAATCAGTAACAACCTAAAACACGTCTTAGATCATTTTTAAAAGTAAAAACCATACATTTACTCTCAGATCACAAAGGAATTACATCAGTAACAGAGTTAACTGAAAAATCCCTAAATATTTACTTATTTATTTTTAAAAGATTTTATTTATTTATTTGACAGAGAGAGAGAGCGCACATAGGTAGAGCAGCAGGTAGAGGGAGAGGGAGAAGCAGGCTCCCCACTGAGCAGAGAGCCTGACGTGGGGCTTGATCCCAGGACCCTGGCAACATGACCTGAACCAAAGGCAGCCACGTAACCAACTGGGTGGGCTAAGCCACCCAGGCACTCCCCCAAATATTTAAAGATTAAACAACACCCCTCTAAATAATACAGCAGTCAATATGACATGTTACTATATATAAAAACCCTAAAGTTTCCATCAAAAAAATACTAGAACTGGGCGCCTGGGTGGCTCAGTGGGTTAATGCCTCTGCTTTCGGCTCAGGTCATGATCTCAGCGTCCTGGGATCGAGGCCCGCATCGGGCCCCCTGCTCAGCAGGGAGCCTGCTTCCTCCTCTCTCTGTCTGCCTCTCTGCCTACTTGTGATCTGATCTCTCCCTGTCTCTCTGCCTGCCTCTCTGCCTACTTGTAATCTCTCTCTCTGTGTCAAATAAATAAATAAAATCTTTAAAAAAAAAATACTAGAACTGATAAATGAATTCAGTAAAGTCACAGGATATAAAATCAATGTATAGGAATCTATAGCATTTCCATACACTAATAATGAAGCAGCAGAAAGGGAAATTAAGAAAACAATGCCATTTAAAAATTAGCCAAAAATAATAAAATGCCTAGGAATAAACTTAACCAAAGAGTGAACCTGTTCTCTGAAAATTATAAAACGCTGATCAAAGAAATTGAACTGGACACAAAAAAATTGAAAGACATTTCATGCTCATGGGTTGGAAGAACAAATATTGTTAAAATGTCCATACTACCCAAAGCAATCTAAGTATTTAATGCATTCCTTATCGAAATACCAAGAGCATTTTTCATAGGACTAGAATAAACAATCTTAACACTTTTAGGAAACCGCAAAAGACCTCAGAAAGCCAAAACGATCTTTAAAAAGAAAAACAAAACAAAGTATCACAATTCTAGAATCCAAGTTACGTTACAAAACTGAAGTAATCAGAACAGTTCTGTAATGGCACAAAAATAGACACATAGATCAATAGGAGAGAATAGATAATCCCAAAATCAATCCACAATTATATAGTCAGTTAATTTTTTACAAAAGGGTGAAATAATATAACATGAGTAAAAGAGAGACTCTTCAACTAATGGTGTTAGGAAAACTGGACAGCTACATGCGAAAGAATGGCACTGGACCACCTTCTTAACACTATATGCAAAAATACACTCAAAGTAGATTAAAGACCTAAATGTGAGACTTGAAACCATAAAAATCCTAGAAGGGGATACAGGAAACCTTTTTGACATCAGCTGTAGCAACATTTCTCTAGATATATCTCCTAAAACAAGGGAAATAAAAGCAAAAATAATCTATTGGGACTACATCAAAATCATAAGCTTCTGCACAGCAAGGGAAATAATCATCAAAACTGAAAGGCAACCTATGGAATGAGAGAAGATATTTGCCCATGACATAGTCAATAAAGGGTTAGTATCCAAAATACACAAAGAACTTATAAAACTCAGTACCCCCCAAAACAAAAAACCTAATTAAAAAATGGGCAGAAGACATGAACAGACATTTCTCCAAAAAAGACGTACAGATGGCCAGCAAACACATGAAAAGATGCTTAACATCACTGATCCTGAGGGAAATGCAAATCAAAACTACAATGAGATATCACCTCACGCCTGTCAGAGTGGTTAAAACCAAGAAACAAGTGTTGGGGAGGATGTGGAGAAAAAGGAACTGGCTTGCACAGTTGGTGGGAATGCAAACTGGTGCACCTACTGTAGAAAAAATTATGGAGTTTCCTCAAAAAGTTAAAAATAGAGGGGTGCCTGGGTGGCCCAATCACTTAAGCATCTGCCTTCGACTCAGGTCATGATCCCGGGGTCCTGGGTTGGAGCCTTCGTAGGGCTTCCTGCTCAGTGGAGAGTCTGCTTCTCCCTCGGTTCCTCCTCCCTCATGCTTGCACACACTCCCTGTCTTTCTCAAATATATAAATAAAATATTTTTAAAAATTTTAAAGTATAATTACCCTAGGATCCAGCAATCACGCTCTTGGGTATTTACCCAAAAAATACAAAAACACTAATTCAAAGGGATACCTGCACCCCTGTGTTTATAGCAACATTATTACAATAGCTAAATTATGGAAACAGCATAACAATAAAAAATAAAATAAATAAATTATGGAAACAGTGGGTGTCCATTGAAAGATGAATGGATAAAGAAAATGTGTTAAATGTATACAATTGAATATTATTCAGCCATAAAAAGGAATGAAATCTTGCCACTTGCAAAAACATGGATGAAGCTAGAGAGTTTAATGTAAAAAGTAAAATAAGTCAGTCAGAGAAAGACAAATAGCATATTATTTTACTCATATGTGGAATTTAAGAAACAACAAACAGAAAGGAAAAAAAAAGAGAAAAAGCAAGACACTCATTCTTAACCATAGAGAACAAAGTGATAGTTACCAAAGGGGAGGTAGGTGGGTAAATTGATGAAATAAATGATGGGGATTAAGAATACAGTTATCAGGCGCCTGGGTGGCTCAGTCGGTTAAGCCGGTGCCTTCGGCTCAGATCATGATCCCAGGGTTCTGGGATTGAGTCCTGCATCAGGCTCCCTGCTCAATGGACAGCCTGCTTCTCCCTTGCCCTCCGCCTGTCACTCTGCCTACTTGTGCTCTCTCTCTCTCTGTCAAATAAATAAATAAAATCTTTAAAAAAAAAAAGAATACAGTTATCATGATGAGCATGGAGTAATGTATAAGTGTGTTGAACCACTCTATTTCATATCTGAAACAAATATAATACTGTATGTTAAGCTACAGTAGAATTAAAATTTTAAAAGTTAATTAAAAAAGTAAAAATAAATAAATCAATAAATAATACAGCAAGAAAGTACTCTCAATAGAAATTCAAAAATATTTTGAACTAAAAAAAGAAAACACAGCTGATCAAAATTTGTAGGATACAATGAAAACAGTGCTTAAAAGGAAATGTATGGTACTGAAAAAGTATGAACAACTCTATACCCACAAAGTTGTTAACTTAGAATTCTTTGAAACACACAATTTGTCAAAATTCACAGAAGAAGAAATAGACACACTGAATAAACCTATACCTATTAAATAAATTAAATCGATTATTTTAAAACTCCAAAACAGAAAACACAAGGCCCAGATTGATATCTGATGAATATTTTACCAAGCATTTAAGGAGGACATTATACCAAATCTCTGCATCTCTTTCTGAGGACAAAAATAAAGGGAATATTTTTTAACTTATTCTATGAGGCCAGTGTCACCATGTTACCAAAGCCAGTCACAGACATTATAAGAAAACTACAAACAAATACTTCTCATGAACATAGATGTAAAAACTCTCAACAAGATATTAGAAGCACTATAATATATATGAAATATATATATGTATATTATAAAAAATTCTTCTTGAGAAGATAAGGCACATTGGAAGAAAATGAGACTGTAACTGAAAATCACTTTGTAAAACAGTTTGTTGATAACCGCAAAGGTAAAACTATATCCTCTGTAGCCCCTCAATTCCACCCCTCGGTATTCACTAGTAAAAATATGTGCTGTATAATTCAAGATACATATGCATAATTGCTGATAGCAACATTGTTCATAATATTCCCAAGCTGGAAGTCTTAAAAATAGCTATTAAAAGTAGAAAAAGGGGCGCCTGGGTGGCTCAGTAAGTTGGGCTGCTGTCTTTGGCTCAGGTCATGATCCCAGCATCCTGGGATCGAGCCCCTCCTCGGGCTCCCTGCTCAGCAGAGAGCCTGCTTCTCCCTCTCCCTCTGCCTGCCGCTCTGCCTACTTGTGCTCTCCTATCTCTGTTAAATGAATAAATAAAATCTTTAAAAAAATAAAAATAATAAATAAAAGTAGAAAAAATAATTATGAAATCTAATTTTAGAGCAATGCAAATGAACCATTTACATCTAAATGACATGGGAGAATTTCTTTATAATGTTGAGTAAAGAAATTGGGATAAAACAATGAAGAGTGTTTAATTCCCACTTACACAAATTTCAAAACAAGTTCATTATAATGCTCGGAGACATGCATCTATTCAGTATACTATAAAGCAAGGAGATGATTACCATAAAAGTGAAGATGATGATTACACAAAGTGCAAGAAGGAGATTTTAATTCAAAAGGCAGTCAATGGCTCTGGGGAATTGGGCAAAATTCTGTTTACATAGGTGTTTGTAGTACAATACAGCAATTACATGTCATGTATTTCTTATTTTTCATGTTTTGAATAGTCTTCTATAATACATTGTCTTCTACAACAAAAACTTTGAAACAAGTGAAGTTAGATGATGTCTTTTCCCTACTGAAAGCTACAGTGACTTCAAGTGTCACTTACAGTTAAGCCCAAAGTACTTATAACAACGTACAAGGACTTGGCTTATCTGGCCAGCATTATCGGTCTGATCTCATCTCTTACTTACTCTCCCTTGCCCATTCTGCTGTCCACACACTGGCCTCTTTGCAGTTTGTTGAACACCTAATCCCATTTAGGGATTTTTTACTTGTTTATTCCTCTGTCTAGGAAGTGATATCCAAAGATATCTTCATGCATTCCCTCACACTTGCTCTAGGTCTTTGCTGAAGCTTCACACTCTCAGTGAACAACCTATTTAAAAGTGTAAAGTACTATATGCCTGACCCTCATTGCTGAAACATCACACCCCCTCTCTTTCTTTATATTTCTCCATATTTCTTATGACCATTTAGTTCGCTACACTTTTACATATTTAGGTAGTCACTTTTGTTTATTTTCATCATCTGTGGAGAAATGTTAGCTAGATGAGAGCAAGGGATTTCTATTAAATCAGCAAATAAATTAATTGAATAAATATTTATATTACATAACTTTCTCATAACTTCAAAGGACTTTGCCTATGATGAATGTAAATTTGATGATCATCCTGCATTTACTTTCAAGTCTGTACTTCTGTGATAGTAATTTTTTAAAGAAGTGTTTTTATGTGAAATTACTTTATAATAAATACCTCGTTTTATTTATTACAGTGTGGATTTAATTATTAGTATTGTGAATCCAGATTTGCATTTAAAAAAAGTTTTATTATAAATAAGTCCCAATTTATTATAAATTGCTCCCATGAGAAAAAAATATTTATCATGGCGTGATTGTGTTACTGTACCACAGTACAGAAATATGGTATCTCGGGGTTTGCTAGAATAAGGATTATAACAGACTGGTATTCACAGAAAAGACTGTGTTTTGAATACAAAATGAATGCCATAGAGGCAAAGAAAAATTGTTAACGATTTTTTAGATATAAGGAACGTTAGCAAATGTTGTCTCATAAAGGAAACCGACATCTTGATATTTTATAATTGGCTGTCTATTCCAGATTTGATATGAGCAAAAGAAAATACAAGAATAGGAGGAAACCGAGAATAAGAGGCAAAGATAGTCAAACCCTGAAGAAAAAGACTGGAATGATGTATGGAGATCTGCAAAAGTATGTTAAATTATGAGAAAATACTGGGAGATATGAGAATTATATAATGAATAAGAGTTAAAGGTTAAGGGGAATGGAATAAATTGTGAACCAGGAAAAGTGAATTTATAAAGGGGTAAATAATTTTTTATTTAAAGGCATGTTTAGGTAAAAAATTTTTAGTGTTAGGAAAAAAAAACTAGTTGAATCAGAGAGTAAACACGGAGCTGGCAGGAAAAAAATAATCTGTCACTTTCCTCCCTTTGGAGTGATAGGTAAGAACAGCAAGCATAGAAACAATAGTAGAAAATTCCCTTAGGTGGCAAGTTATAGATAGAAATCTGCTTTTGGGAAGAGTAATATAAAAGTCAAATGGTCAAAAACTATCAGCAGAGAGAAATCATCTAAAAGCAGCAATTTTAAAGTGCTATTGAGGTTAACATCGTATGGCTTGGGAAAGGTCTAATGGAAGATAAGGAAAGCAAACTTTGACACTTGGAGTGTGAATATATGGATAGCTGTGCCTGGAAGTGTTATTGACTGACATGAAAGTGAGAAAGGTCAAAATAGATTTTACGCACATATACACAGAGGATTGCCATATATATATATATATATATATACATATATATATATATACATATATATATATACACACACACACATATATATATATATATTTTTTTTACCTATTGAATTTTGGTCTTTGAAAGAAAGCAAATATCCAGGAGATGATGATAAAAAGAAGTACCAGATTATAACAGTCTTAATATCAAAAGACAATCCTCTCATTTAAAGTATAAAGGAAAAATTTAATAAAAGTAAAAAATTAATGTACAAATATTGAGCAAAATCTATTAATAAGACACATATACACAATTCCTTGATTGAGCCATGATACTCTTCATACACACATATGGTTAGGAAGACAATAGGACAAGGTACCTCAAATAAAATAATTCAAAAAAGCCCAAGTTAAATTTTTAAAAAATGAAATAATTAAATTTGAATGTTATTACAGACTATAAAGAAACAATGATCAATCAATGTGAGAAATGGGAGAAAATATTATTGACTTTGTTATGATTGACATCCAAAGTTACTTTATACCCTTTATTATTTTACATAATATAGTTATATATTAGTTAGTTATATATAGTTGTCCATGTTCACCTTATTACAAAATTTATTTTAGAATACACTTACATATTAATAAAATGTCAATTTAAAATACTGTGCCTTACTGTACATTACTTTTAAATATTAAAAAAACAAGTATTTTTTATCCCTTACTATGGTTATATAAGACAATGTGATAGATGCCATAAAATAGGGGGGGAAAAGGCTCAGTGGTATAGAAGGAAAAAATGTGTATATATATATAATTTTTATATATATATTTATAAATTTGTAAGTCACTGAATGTTTAATAAATCTCAGGAATGCTATGAAACATGTTACATTCTCTCATGCAAATGCAAACATGTCTATTAAAAGTGAAGTTGGGGAAACCCGGGTGGCTCAGCATTTAGCTTTGGCTCAGGTCATGATCCCAGGGTCCTGGGATCAAATCCTGCATGGGACTCCTTGCTCAGCAGGGAGCCTGCTTCTCCTTCTGCTGCCTTCTCCCTCTGTCTGCTGCTCTCCCTGTTTGTGCTCTCTCTCTCTCCTTTTCTCCCTCTCTCTCTCTAACAAATAAAAAATAAAACTTAAATAGAAAGTGAAAGAAAGTAAAGTTGTAAGCATTAAGGTAATATTCTAAAAGAGAACAATGAGACTTCAGAAAAGGGAGACATTTTTAATTGTAGGAGGTTATCCAAAAATAGTGTCCTATGGTAACCTGCTTTAAAGGTTGACCTTGAAGACGAGGTAGGGTTTGGATAAATGGCCAGAATGATACGGCATTCTATGTGGGTGCAATATTGTTAGTAAAGATATAGAAATCGCCAAACAAGAGACACAGATGAAGAAAGAGGAGATCAGTTGGAGTACAGTAAATGTGTGAGGTGGGAAGTAGTGGGAGAAAAGAAAAGCTAACCTGCTGCACATTTGCAATATTCTATAATAATATGTGAGGTCATGGAACTAAATTTCTTGATTTTTATTGATGTCATTGTGATCAAAACTGTTATTTTGAAATGTATGTCCTGATGTAGAAAGTATTATCATTAACATTCTTATTACTTAAAAAAAAAAATCAGGCTAAAGCACAGTTACTGCCCTTTATTCATTAATTTTACCTATACATATTTGTTAAATGTGTAATTGTAAGCAAAGATGAACATGTATCATACCACTCATCCTGACTATTTCCTTACCTTATCCTTATAATTTTTGATAGTAATAAAACTTACAGGTTTTTCTTAGAAGAAAATGACTCTTAAGAACATTCATAGTCAGGATTCCTTCCACCTATGATACAATTTTTCCTAAAATAACTGTAGTGGACACAGTAACTCCCAATCCGCAATGACTCATGGCCTTGTATAATCCCTTCCTTGTGAGTAGGATTATAGCTATTATGACTTGCTGCAAGCCAACAGAATATGACAAAGATGAAGGAATTTTGCAGATACAATTAAGGTCTCAAATCAGTTGATTATGAGTTTCCCAAAAGAGAGAATATCCTGATTGGTCCTGACTTAATCAGGCTAAAGCTCTTAAAAGAAGGACTATTATCTTCCTTGATGTCGAGACTCACTCTCTTCCTGGCCTCAAGCAAGTGAACCACCGTGAGTTCGATAGCCACAAGGAAATAAATTCTACTGGTAATTTGAGGGAGCTTGGAAATGATTTTTTTCCTAATGGAAACTCTGACGAAAATTCAGTCTGTCTGAAACCTTTATTACAGCCTCAAAATAAGAGTATAAGCAAAGGATCCTGCTGACAAGATGCCCTCCTTGACCAAACTTTAGTCAGATTCTTCTCAACTAGGCACTGATCAGTAGACTTCCTTGTCCATTTTTGCATTGCTTAATTTCAGCAAAAATCCTGCTAAGTCAGTTTAGCAAGATTCCTCACTCTTTTTTTTTTTTTTTTAAGAGAGGGAGTGTGTGAGCATGGTGGGGGTTGCAGGGGCAGAGTGACAAGGAGAGAGAGAGAATATTAAGCAGGCTCTATACCCAGCACAGAGCCTGATGTGGGGCTTGATCTCATAACCCTGAGATCATGACCTGAGCCCAAATCAAGAGTCAAATGCTTAACCAACTGAGCCACCCAGGCACCCCAGCAAGATTCCTTGCTCTTGATATCTGATCATCTTCAATATCTGATCAAATTTCTTATCCTCTGACCCTTAGTATCTGATCACCCTAGGCTGCCTGCAGTAACAATCCTGTCAGGTTTGTTTAGCCAGAATTTCTCCTTACCCTTGATGTTTCCTCTTAATAATTTTCCATCCACTGACCTCCACTTGCTCCTTGGTATAAATGCCCACTTCTTCATGCACCATTTGGAATTGAGTCCAATTCTATACTGAGTTATCTTTTCCCCTATTCAACAGTCCTGAGTAGAATTGGTTTTTACGGCTTTAACTACTATCCAGCTCTGGTTTCTCTTTAACAGAGCTAAGCTTTGCCTGGACTCCTGACCCATGATAATTAGTGTGTTGTCTTAATCCACTAAATTTGTGGTAATTTGGTATATCACAAGAAAAAACTAGTGCAGCAGCCAACATAAAAATATATTTTCTTTTCAGTAATGAGAATGAAAATTAAAATTCTATAACTGATCATAGACTCCCCCTTCAAGAAAAAAAAATGGGTACAGAATCTGCATAGGAGGACCAAAGTATGTTCTCCTACACTCATACCCATATAACACTGATTTCCTTGCATCTTTTGTGGATCATGGGGTTAAGTAAGTGTTTTCCTTTCTGCTTGGTCTCAGAATCTTTTTAAAGTACTTGTAAATAAAGAGTGAAAAAGTGTTAACAAAGCAAACAAGCTGCAATCAAGAACATTTGTTTTACTAAAGATATTTTGATAATGTGAATAATGTGCCTATGGAAATTTGAGAATTGAGTGTACAGATTTTGGGAGATAAATTCTAATATCTTTTCAACAAACGTTGGATTACTCATAAATTCTTTGTTTAGCCATTAAACAACAAAAAAAGATTTAAATTGATAAAAATGTAAGCTTTTAATGGTGTTTTTCTTGACATGTACATTGTCTGATTTGGTTTTACCTGGAATAAACCATTGACAGTTAAATATTTCTAAGGAAGCATGTTAACTCCAAGTGTCAAGGGACCCCAGGAGAGTAGTGAATAATAAATAACAGCATTTCTTCTTTGTTAGCCACTCACATCTATGCTTACTGAATATCATGCTGAGTATCCACAGAAAGTGTGTATTTTTCTGAAACAGATGCAGGATACTACAGAGCCAACTTCAATCTAACTTCACAGGATCCCTTGCTGTGCCATCCAGACAATTAAATCACCACATTCCCTTGGTGAGTTACCTGGAACACAGCAGTGCCTAGAAAATGAAATCGAATATATCTTGTTTTTATCCATTTTATTAGAACCATTTCGACTGTGATTTTAGAGGATTTTTTAATGATTGTTTGTTTATTCTTATATTTCATAAGGTGGATTTTTCCAATAATGGCATATAATAAATAAAATGACTAAATCTTAAGTGGAACAATAATTAAATAACTGCATGGATAAGACACTGAAAATAAAGCAAAATTTTAATGGGCACATAGGAAACTAGCCCTACAACATTAATTGGCTGCTGTGACTTCACAGTATGATGATCTATTACAGCTGTGATCAATGATAAAGTGAAATCAAACAACAATACTGAAATAGTGTTCATGTATTATAAAATTGAAAGAAAAAGATCAAACATATAGACAACTTAACTCTAAGTGTAAGAGAAGAAATCTTGTATCTACCATTAATGCCACATCTTAATGTTGATAAACATTTATTCCATAAAGGGCATCCTCCAACTTTGAAAGCTGGCTGGTATCCTTTTAAATTGGGTAAACCTAATAAATCGTTATTCCAATAATGTAAAATCTCATCCACGGAATTATTATTTTAATAATGATGTCAAATGGGCTATCAATTTTGCTTTTAGACTATACACACTGCCTCATCTCTAATTCTTTCTAAATTCAACTGACTCATACAAATCAAGGAAAATAATAGTGCTCTGTGGGGCGGCTGGGTGGCTCAGTTGGTTTAGCCATCCATTCAGGTCATGATCTCATGGTTCTGGGATTGAGTCCCACATCTGGTTCCCTGCTCAGTGGGGGGCCTGCTTCTGCCTCACCAGAATCCAACCTCAGACTTCCAGGCTCCAGAACTGTGAGAAGTAAATTTCTGTTGTTTATAATACACCCCATGTGTGGTATTTTGTTAAAGTAGCCCTAGTAGACTAAGACAAGTGTCTACCTAAATGTTTCATTATTTTCATGTTTGAGTTATATTAAAGGATGATAATTGTGACAGATAGTATTTTCCAAGATCACAACATTTTCTCCTATCAGACATGCTTATCTATAATATAATGTTGTCACTGTCACATTAAAAGGTGGTCTCTTTCTCAATCCCTTTTAACCTGGTAGAACTGGCAACCGCATCAACCAATAGAATACAACAGAGGTGATGCTGTACCAATTCCACAGGTCAAAATTAACTAGCCTGAAGTCTTCTACAGCTTGTCACTTGGAAACCATTCTGTTTTATGAAGTACAGTTACCCTGGCACCACGATGCTGTGAAAAATTTCAAGTTCAGGCTTATGGAAGGTGAGCTATCATGTAGAGAGAGAAGAGGTGGTGCAGAGACAGAGAAATGGAGAAATCAGTATCATCAGGGTGCCAGACATTTGAGTAAAGAAAGCCATCTTAAAAGTGAAAACTCCATCTCCAACCATCTCAACCAATACCACATAGATCAAAAATAAGCCACTTAAATGAACCCTTCCAGAATCTCTGCCACAAAAATTTGGGCAAAATGAAATTATTTTTACGCAATTTTATTCCAGTGTGGTTTGTTACTAGTTGTTCCTGTGGAACCTGCTAACTAGAAGCAGGATGTTGCCATTACAAGACAGCGAGAAGAACCCTGCAAGGGAAGATTGGAAAGACAGTGAGAAAACTGTATTCCGACTAGACAAAATTGACTGTTACTATGTACTTGTGGAAAGTTGAGTGAAACTGGTGTCTGTAATAACATGGAAAATAGATACTGTTTTTAAAGAACTGATAAACCCACAGAAGATACCCAGACAAGAAGTTGAATGTGCTACCTGGCTTTAATAAAGCTATAAAAACCCCAAGACTTGGAGAGGCCTTGGGGAATGAAATGATACGAGAGGGGAGAGATCAAGTCCAAGGAGCTCCAAGAAATCTGATAGGTAAGCAAAGGCTATTTTGGAAGTAGAACTTTCAGCTTTACTAGCCCTGACAGACACCACATTCTAATACAAATCATCCAACTACTCATCTTCCAAATTCCTATGCCTTAAATTATGAGCAAAATAAATTGTTATTTTAAGCCACTAATTTTGGAGTGGTTTTGTTATAAAGCAATAAATAACTGGAACTTAATGACTGATTTCCCTTTGTGACTATAATTTAAATAGATTACTCCATTAATTTTTTTAATTACAGAAAATAAGTTATAATACTGGTTCTAAATGTCCCATTTAAGGTCATAGAAATTTCTAAACTATAAATAGGATCAGATTTAACAGCTGGATAATTGGATTTTTAGAATTGTATTTTCTAATGATATATCACTATATGTGAGGATTAATTTTTTTCTTAAAATGTTATTTTCTTTGTTTATGCTTTCTTTTATTTAAGGGAAACCAAATCAAATATGAAGTCAAACAGTTGACACATCCAAAAATGATCGTGTATACCTATATCTATGTCTGTATATGTTTTCTCTCAGTTCTTTAAATATAGTAAGCCATTGACATTTATTTTTTTGTTGATGAGAACTTTGTTTTCAGACTATTTATCATTCCTTTATAGTCAGTTTTTCTTTTCTCTCTCTGATAGCTTTAAAGATTTTTTTCTCTTTACTGTGTTCTACAGCATCACTATGTGGTCTAGGATTAACTGCATTTATCCTTTCTAGAAGTCTATGTGTACTTTCAATCTGAAGGCTAAGATAATTCTCAATTCAGAAATATTCTTAGGCATTTTCACTTTAGATAAGCATTTTCTTCACTGTGCTTTCAAATTCGTTATGGTTGAGTCATAAGTATATTCTCTGTAACTCTCAATTTCTCTTTCTAATTTTTAATTTCTTTATCAGTCTTTGCTGCATTCCAGGTGAATTACTTGGTATATCTTCCTGTTCAATATACCTTTGTGCTCAGTCTGAAGATTATGGTGCTATAGGGATTTTTTTTTTATACAAGTTACTGCATTTTAATACCCACAAACTATAATTTGATTTTAATATCCGTCAGCTCTTGTATGAGTCTGTCTTTGTTCCATACTTTCTTAATGATTTTAGGTGTGTTATGTTTTCCATTTTCTCTTTTAGTATCTTCAACATACTTTAAAGTCATTTTGAAATTGCCCTAGTGTGTGCATTTTATTTAATTGCTTCTATTTGTTGTTGTTGTTGCTGTTGTTGATTTTGCTGATCAATTTTTTTTTCTTTAGTGTTAGCTTTCCTTACATACTTGGAATATTTACACAAATCTCACATGGGAAACCACCCCCTCCCCCATACCTCTTATTCCATCTTCATCCAGTTGTTTTACATTTGCCCTTGTTTGGATTCCCAGACCCCGTTCTGGAATCAGGAATTATACCAACTCTCATACTGGAATGACTCAGGGCAATTCTAGCTCTAGTTATTGAGTTAACAGGTAGACAAGGTATGGGATGAGTTGTTCACTTTCTTCCTTCTTTCAAGCAGCTTTATAAAAACAAAACAAAAACAAACAAACAAACAAAAAAACATAGCTCCTAGAAATAACCATAACTTTTTTAGTCTTCTTTCTTGCACAAATAAGGAGTCTTATTCCAGCTCTCATTTTCATGTTGAGTGACTGGTTCTTACCCTATACACCAGTTTTGCCACTCTATAGTTTGCTCCATAGGAGTTGAAATATGATGCCTCTGCTTACTTAGAGTCCTTAATACCAGCATACTCATGGGATTAGTAAGAATTTGTGAAAAAATAAAATATATATATATATGTATTTACATACATATATATGTATTTTTATATATGTGTGTGTATATATATATATATATATGTATGCATTTTTAAATTTTAGTTTTGTTATGCTTGGAAGAAAAGGGGAAGCTTGAAGTATTCACAAAGTATTCACAAAGTTATCTTGACCAGAACTCTTCTGAGAGCTCACTATTGTTTATGTTCCACCTCCTCATCAAGACATCAAAGCCTTGACTCTAAACATCAGGCAATATTTTTCCAGATATCTATATGCTATAAAGGATCTTTAGTTAAGGAATGTATAAAGACAATAAAAATATCCACTAAAAAGGAAATCATTTAAACATAGTTCTTGGTGGGGCACCTGGGTGGTTCAGTTGGTTAAAAGTCTGCTTTGGCTCAGGTCATGATTCCAGGATCCTGGGACTGAACCTTATGGAAGTTTCCCTGCTCTCCACAGGAGTCTGTTTCTCCCGCTCCTCTCCACTTGTGCATTTTCTCGTTATCTCTGTCACTATCTCTCTGTCATAAATAAAAATATTTTTAAAAAATAAAATAAAAAGTAAACATAGCTCTTGAAACATATTAAGTTCACTATATAAATAGATAAAATCGTAATAATTAAATATACTTTAATAATGACTTCTGTTTCCTCCTTAACCAGAAACAGGGGATGGATCTAAACTAGTTGAACTAAGAGTGTGCTATGGACTCTGATTTGTCTTCATTTTCTCTACATTTGATCCCGTTGTGTATCCCTGGTTTCCTTGACATATGTTTTGCATTGAGTCTTTCATCGTTAATCACAGATAGTCATTATTCTTTTCTTAGTGTTGGTAATTGCTATATAATATTTCTCTCTGTTTCTTTATAGCTAGATTCCTGAAAGTGTATTTCTTTCAGTGAGTCTGTGTTTCTGCTCTGCTCAGGATAAGGAAAAGACTTATTAGACTAACGTTGGTGGAGAAAAAAAAAATTGACATGTGTTTTCATCTAAGGAGTGCTCTCCAAAGACAAAACAATGTAACATCATGAACCCTTCCAAGTAATACAGTTCCTCTCACAATCAGTAGTTTGCTCTGCATGACTGTGTAGTTACTTCACAGCAACATATCATAGTCAAATAAGTATACAGTGTCAAATACTGAGAGTATATAATGAGAGGCATAATTCTTACTTTTAAGGAGTTGCAGTCTATTTGGAAAGGCAAAGAGAAAGATTTTCAATGTATTAATTTTGTTCCATGCAGGTTAGAGTGAAAGAAGAAAATGTGAGTAACGGACAGACAGATTAGGTCCGTGGAAAATTGTAATGGTAGCATGAGATAAGAAAAGTCTAAATCATAATGATGGCATAGAGATGAAAAGAGCAAACCAAGAAACAAAGCAAAAAGGAGTCAGCAAACCAGGAGAAAAGACCTGAGAAATACAAGAAAGAGGAATAAAATATGATGATCATAATAACAAGGACAACACTGGCAAGAACAACAACAGGTTATGTTTGCTAAGTGCTGACTGAAATACTGCAAGTAAAGGAAAAGAAAACAATGTTAGCACCAGAGACAGAACATGGGATAAGAGCAATTTTAATGAGAAAAACTGAGTTATAGGAGTTCTAAGCTTGATGTGACTGAATGCCATTTTAAAGGAGAAGCCTTTAGATACAAGAAACAGAATAAAATGAGAAATAAAGTATAATTTATCTTAGATTTACTTTCATCAAATCTATACAAGTTTTGGGGACTTAGATGGAATTTAACATTTTCTTTATCACTTCAGCAATTAAGTAATGAAGAGATGTCTTTTCTATTACTTTTTTTAATTTTTAGCTCTTCTTTGATATGAATATTTATGCTCTCATTGTGTTGCTTCATTGCCAAATAGCATGTCTCTAGATCATCAGATCCCTGTGGTAAAAGCCACTATAGAAAACTAAAAGTTCCCTTGCTTCTTTCTGTAAATGCATTCTCATTTTCATCTGTAACTTATTTTTTATTTTTTTTAAAGATTTTATTTATGTATTTGACAGAGAGATTACAAGTAGGCAGAGAGGCAGGCAGAGAGAGAGAGGAGGAAGCAGGCTCCCTGCCGAGCAGAGAGCCTGATGTGGGGCTCGATCCCAGGACCCTGAGATTATGACCCAAGCCGAAGGCAGAGGCTTAACCCACTGAGCCACCCAGGTGCCCCAACATCTGTAATTTAATTCAAAAGAAAAGTTATCACTTTAGATATGCAGAAGTGTCAAGTATTCCTGAATCTATATTGGCTCTGGAATTTCCTCTGGAATATCCGAAAGTACTTTGAAATTCACAGAGAATTAATACAACTGTAACATTTTTCCTGGATTTTATTTTTTTTCCCAAGCAACAAAGTTCCATAAAGTGAAGAGATATGGAGTTCACATAGTCTCATTTGTGTCCCTTTCCACTTTGGCACAATAGCCTACTTTGTAGAGGGCTCCATAGAGAATTCTACAACACTGGGTGGCGCTATATACTAACAGAAAAAAAAAACATACTTAGCATGAATATAGGTTTTTCTAGTTTCGGTTCATTTTTGCAATTTTGATATCAAGTATTAGTAGATATTATTTTGCTGGCCATTCTGATATTCCACTCACACAAATGTCTGGTGCAAATTGGCCTATTAGCAAGGAAATGTCAACCATGTTGCTCCAGCTAGGTAACATTTCATGAGAAAGCCTTATGACAGACTGGAAGGAAATAAAAACATTTGATAAAGAAGCATTTTTCCCTCATGTTGATGCCTGAGGATATTTGTTAGAGGAAAACATTAAACAAGCCACAAATTTGCATAGCCAGTGAATTCCAAACTAACACCACATTTTCTACAACTTGGTTTTTTAAACAGTGATGTAATAATTCAAATTTGATATTGAAGTTATTTAATTCACTCACCTACATCTTCCCAGAGTCATTAAGACAAATAAATTGAGCCATCCTTTTCGGGAAATTGGATACCAAGATATTTATATTCAAAAGTGATAAATATGAGGGTTTTTGTTAAGGTTTTTAACAGAACAATTAAATACATTTTTGAAAGCATGTGCTTTTCATATTTCTTTTATAAATGATGTGTAACTACCATGCATTTTTAAAATTTTCGGGTAAAGAATTGTATTAGCATGTGAATTACCTCTCTTGCCAGCACCTCTCTCCACACCTACAACTTACACTACATAACTAGGGATAAAAGTTGGTGTATCCATTCAGTTAGTTTTCTTTTTATATGCATGAGGTACATTTTTATACATACATAACCATTTCCTATTTTATACTAATAGGATCATACAATGCATACGGTTTGACAACTTGCTTTTTCAATTAAAAGCAGATCTTAAACATCTGTGTCAACTTGAAAGTCTAATTATATTTAAAGCAGCGTGATACTCTATAGCATAGATATGTCATAAATTCTTTAACCATTTTTCTAATTGAATTGTTAGGGTGTTTTTTTCCCTTATAACAAACAATGTTGCAATAAGCATCCTTTTACACATATCTCTGTGCATATGTGTATTTCTATTAGATGAGTTTTAAAAGTTGAATTACTGAGGTGAAAGGAATGGGCTTTCATACCTTTGTTTAATTTTGCATTCTCTCTGTATTAGGTGAACAGCTTGTGGGAATCCCAACCCCTGTTCTTGGCAAAAAAAACTGAGCAGTATGAATTTTTTTCTTTCTTTCTTTAATTCTTTTTTACCTTCCTTTTTTTAAAAATTTTTCTCATATTTAAATGTTGGGATGCTATGTCTCTACTGTTTTCATTGATAAGCATGTGTAAAATTGTGGATTCTTTTACATTTTTATTGGAATTTATAGGTTTTTAAAGAATTGCACATTTAAATCTACTTTACACATTTTCGTACTAGGTTAAATTTGGTTTTTTGCATAGCATTATAAACAATTTTTATTTCATGCATTCTTACTTTTTGTTTGTATATACTTTTTGTTAGTATAGCCACTCTAAATATTTGCTCTAGCCTCTCATTTGTCTATTAGCATTGTTTATACAATCTTTGATGAAAATAAGCTCAAAATTGCGAATTATCTCTATTAGTTTTTCTCTTTATGAATTCTAACTTGTGTCTTACTTAAGAAAACGTTTTCCACTCCAAAATTTTCAAGCTATTTGCATTTATTTTTGTGACTATTTTTATAGTTTAAACTGTTATATTTTTCTCTTCAGTTCTTCTAAAATTCAGTTTTGTGTAGGGCATATAGGAGGGAATTAAACTCCTTTTGTCAAATTTAGCCAGTTTTCCAGACCATCAATTAAAGTGTTTATCTTTGTCCCATTGATTTGAAATACTGTTTTATTTATAAACTCAAGAAATCTTTTTTGAGGTTTCGAATAAATGTTTACTTTTTTGTTTTGTTGTTTATTATACTTCATTTTATTTTCATAAAACTTCTATTACTATAGTCAAATGATATCAATACCATTCATAAGCTTATTTCTGAAACATATTTGATTGCATGGGGATGTCATTTCTCAAATTATAATACAACTGAATTAAGTTAAAGAAGATTAAAATTCTCCTTCAAAAATGTTAAAATGACTGTTTTTCTATTATATATACATTTTTTACATAATTCACACAGTGAGTTTAATTTTTATAAAATACTATCTTTCTCAAGAGATTTAAAAACAGCTATCCTGGACCTGGAAGCTAACAGTCATATAATGATCTAGGTATGAAACAATTTATATTGGCAAGGAGAAGAGACATGGTTTTAGTAATTTTGCAATTACTGTGTCTGTATAGCTTGACCTTTTTTAGAATGTAAGGCTGGACAAACTAAACATTTCTCTTGGTAATATAGATGAAGACTTTTTGGACTAGACGTTGATCTTCTGGTACATCTTCTAAAAATATGATTGTATGATAATTTTTTTTCTAGATACAAGTTCTATCAGATATATGTTTTGCAAATATTTTCTCTCAATATGTGGGCTGTCTTTCATTTTCATTTTTTTTAATTAACATATAATGTAGTATTTGTTTCAGGGGTACAGGTCCGTGATTCATCAGTCTTGCACAATTCACAAAGCTCACCACAACATATACCCCCTCAGTGTCCATGATCCAGCCACCCCATCCTTCTCACCCTCCTCCACTCCAACGCCCTTTTTTTTTTCCTTTGAAGAAGAGCAAGAACAGTTCTTTATATCTAGTTCTTGATAAAGGTACAATATTTACATGAATTTAGTGTAAGACACTATGAACTGCTTTTATCCACAGCATTTTTGCCACCAAATGTGTGGGGTTTTTCTCACATCAACCAATTCTTCAATTCTGTACACGAAGTATGGGTCCTTTAATTCAACTGAACTCTGACACAACTATCCAGAGTTAATGCAGACCCCATGGGTGGGGGATTCAGTCCTGCAAAACTGTCTTTGTACTGCAGATACCAATACAGCTCCCAGGCCCCCTACACTTCTGACTGATGGCAAAAATCCGCTTGATAGTTTCCTAGAATGATTCACGGAACTCAAGAAAGTGCTTTAGTTATTATTATTAGTTTATGATAAAAGATAAAACTCAGTAAGAGCCAAATGGAAGAGATGAGTAGGACAAGGCATGAGGGAATGGGCATGGATCTTTTATGCTCATTCTAAGTCCATCACCATCCCAGTATCTCAATGAATTCACCAACCCAAAACTTCTCCAATGTCCATCATTTAGAGGTTTTTATGAAGATTTCATTACATAGGCATGGTTGACTAGATCATTGGCCATTGGTGACGAACTCAATCTCTAATGCCTCTGCGCTTCCTAGAGGCCAGGGATGAGACCAAAGATTCCAACCCTCTAATCACGACTTGCTCTTTCCACACACCAGCACCTGTCCTGAACTATCTAGTGACCCTCTAAAAGTCTAAGAATCACCTTGTTAGCATAGACACAAGTATCATTTTGAAAAGGGATTATGAATAACAAAAGATGGTCTTGTCTTCCCTGTCACTCTGTGTCAGGGTTTTAGAAGCTCTGAATCAGGAACTGAAGACAAAGACCAAATATATATTTCTCATTGTATAACAGAAGCTTGCATTATAAATAAAATATAATTTCTAATAATATATTCAGGTTTCTTATATTTATATTTATGTTGGAATAAATAATACTAATTTTCATAATTTTAAGACCTATTATATATATTAAAATATTAAATATTATTTCTTATAAATAAAATTCCACTGTAGACATAATAAAACAATGTAATAATCTTTATGGTAAGACGTTTTGTTTATGCAATGAAACCTAAGCATTATTTAAGCATTTTTCAAATATAAAACATATTCATAGTGTGGACTATAATCTTATCATAATATATATATTATGGATTTATAATTCAAAGTTTTCTTCAACTTTATTTCATTTTATTTGTAACTAGAACTTTAAGCTCCACATTTAAAACCATGAAGATGGCAATCAATGTGTCTTAAGAAACCAAAAATAGCTAAATAGCCATTATGTGAGGTCATTTTGATTCATCTAAACACAGTGTTTGGAATCTAAATGAGCACAGTAATTAATTATATTATATTAGTGCTCTTATTTGCTATAATGATTGTTATTGCTTTAGATATTATGGGACCTCTACAGATAGCTTTCAAATATCAACAATATGAACTACTGAATGTATTTATCATATTTTTCTATTAATCATTATTTCCTGAACTAGTATGCATTTAAGATCATTGTTAAAACTCTGGTCTGTCTTCATTGCACACAGGCTTTTATAGAATCTGGACTAACTTCCTTTTAACTTGTAAGTCAACATAAGATCACTCATATTTCTTCATAACAATATCCCTTATATTCTCTCTGTCTTGAATGTATAAACTCCTAAACAGGAATGTTCTAAAACTAAATTATTTTAATTCATGCATTAGCAATTTAACTTAATAAATAATTATGATTTTACAGGGAAGAAAAGAAGTAAGACTGTTAAATTATTTGTAAAAATTTAGCTTTTGCAAATTGATTTTAAGACAAGATTATATTTGCCTTTTGATATTGTGTTTGTGGGTAATATAACTGCAGATGCAGATATTATTAAAGTCTAATGGAGTTATTCTTCTTATCAATATTGATGGGTGTCAAGATATAATTAGGAGAATTATATGACATTTTTTGTATATATAATCAGACTTCAAAAGGATTTGATATCCATATATTTGAGGAAAACATAAGGCACCCACTCCAATGTGAGTATATCTACACATTAAATGTAAGGCCATTTAAAAGATAATTAGAAATTATTGTTAATATATTAAGATTTAATATTTTAGAACCACATCTTTGTCTTTAAATATGCAATTTCTTACACTGGTGTATTTCAAAACAATGCATTTTTATATGTACACTAAAATGAAAGATGTAGATAATAAATCCCATACAGACTTCCACTATTTCCCACAAAGATTTCTTTTTTTAAAATCAAAGTTTTTCTCTCTGTTTTTTAAGATTTTATTTATTTATTTGACACAGAGAGAGAGCACAACCGAGTGGCAGGCAGGCAAACTAAAAGGGAAGAGCAGTGTCCCCACTGAGCAAGGAGCCCAACGTGGGGTTCAATTCCAGGACCCTGGGATCATGATCTGAGCCAAAGGCAGCAGCTTAACAGACTGAGCCCCCCAGGTGCCCCACCAACAAAGATTTCTTTAAAGCGATTTAATACATCATTGATACTTCAAATGCCTTTATCTATAATGTCTAAACCAGTTCTGTTGCTCTATCTACCCTACTTCTCCACATATCACATTTCTAAACATCTTGTAAAAACCTGAGAATGCCCTACCTACCACATGGTGTTGCCTTGGGCACTTAGGTCTTAGTGCACTAACGTAAGTGAAGCCAATTTTGTATCTAAGCAATTCCTGAGAATTAAAATGCTGGAAATTTGTATCCATGCTCCTTAAGAAATTAAATTCAACTAAGAAGTCCATGACAGAAACTGAACAGGACCCTGTTTGCCAACCTCAGGTTTCTTCTTCTGAGCCTGAGTTAGGTTTATCACCTGCTGCCTTCAGAGACTAAATGTCTGGCACTGTCCCAATTACAGAAATATCTACCTAGGCATACTATGCCAAGCAAACATATTCCTTTGAGTCTATAGCATCAAATCCAATATTTGGCTATAAATTAGAGTGGTAAGAGGATGAACATGGATATATGTGTGCTATATAAAATTTCCAGCTAAAGTTTTAGAATCTTTGAAGTCATGAACTGTTTCTTCTATTCTGTTCTTAACCCAAAAGAAAACTAAAAAAGTACTAGAGGGGTGCCTGTGTGGCTCAGTCGGTTAAGCAACTGCCTTCAGCTCAGGTCGTGATCCCAGAGTCCTGAGATCGAGGTTCACGTCAGGCTCCCTGCTCAGTGGAGAGCCTGCTTCTCCCTCTCCCTTTGCCTGCCGCTCTTCCTACTTATGCGCTCGCTCTCTCTCTCTCAAATAAATAAATAAAATCTTTTTTTAAAAAGTACTAGATAAATGCTTGCTTAACTTTAAATATTATAAAAATAATTGTCATGAAATTGCAAGAATTAAATGATTAATATATGTAAGATGATTAGAATACAACAAAGTACAGCATGTAGTATTTTATATACATAGCATTTTATAGAGAGCAGTTGCCACCATTGTGAAGTATATTAAAATAAATATTAATCAGACACACTTACTTGTGTCAAGGAGCAAAATTCCTATTCCCTTCAAAGTCCTTCTAACTGGAGTAAGAATCAAATTGACATGAGGCAGATTAACAGAAAAAAATCAAATTTAATTTTATACATGTGACGAATCCACACAGACATGGAAATTCTAAAGATGGTGATGCAAAATGAGGTATATATGTCATTCTGAACTAAGAAGGGGATAGAATCTGGAACTTCAAAGAGAAGGAATGCAAATCACAGGAAGATGAAAAAGTAAATATCTGGTTACTGGTCCACTCAGAAGCAATGGGGCATAGAAGACTTTGATCAAATAGGTTTTGCTCTGTTCTTCTCTGTCTACCAAACCCAGTTTATATCATAATGTAGATATTTATGGTGATAGCTTTCGTCCTGGAGCTGTTTCTCTATCTAAATTCTTTTCAGGTAGCTAAGGAGGAGAAAGTAAAGAGCTTTTCCTGATTCCACTGGGTTCTAACTGCTTTTTAACTCAAGATAATCTTCATATCAAAGTGGCCCAGTTTGGGTGGCCTGTGCTCGGACCCTGCACTTACCTTAAGAATATACATTTCTCTTTAAAGAACAAAATAAAGACTGAATTACCTTTGATTAGTTTTGGCTTCTAGATGGAGTTTCCCATTGAATACAAGGGTTAGTTTAGTTTGAACAATGTTGGTTCCAGGTTTTATCCAAATTTACTTGCAATAACCAAATATTCCTGATAAAGAGAAGCAACTTCTAAAATAGTTAATCGAGGTAATAGAAGAAAACATTGAGAACAACCTTCCCAAAAAGTTGGTGGTGGCAATGAAAAAATCTAAATCGGAACAACTTAGTAATGTCAGCCACAGCTGAACCTTTTATAAATTCCTTAGGTTTTGTACTCCTACAGACTGAGGACCTGGTAAATTTTCAGTCAGCAATTTAATCAGGAAAAGTATTCAGGGATATGTAGTTGGACTTACATTGAGAAAATTACATATAGTTTAATAAGGCAAGAGTTACGATGGATGGAAGGCACAGAACAAATTATGAGAGATAGCATATCTCAAACTAAAGAGTGGTTCTACCAGTAATAGGGAGCCACTGTAGGATTTTAAACAGGTAGTAACATGAGATTGCATTTTAAAGAAGGTACTTGGGATTTATTAGGTTAAGTTTATACGTTCATTTATTTGACAAATGTTCATTGTTATATGTGCTAGATACTGTTCATAGATGTTCAGAATAGCAAGGTGAACAGGACAAAGAAATCTTTTCATAGAACTGACAATCTAGCGGGACAATTTGGCAATAAACAAGTAAATAAATAAGTAAAAAGATTTCAGGCAGTGCTAATATCATGAAAAGGACATAATTAAGTGATAGCTTGTGATTGATGGATGATCAGCCGTGGGCAACACTAAATAGTACAATAAATGAAGATCTTGCTAAAGAGTAACATCAGATTTGAGACCAGGATGAAAGGAAGGAAGTCATCACTCGAAGGGCTGGAGCCAGAGAAAGAACAAGTACAAAGAGCTGGAGAAAGAGTTAGGCATGTTAGAGCAATGGAATGAAAGCCAATGTGGATACAGCAAATTGTATGAGAATAAAAGTGGAGCAACTGAAGGTTTAAAAGTTAAACAGCTCATGTACAGTGTCATAGCAGAAGACTTCAGAAAGACTACAATTTCATCTTAAAAATGGGAATCTATTGGTTGATGTCTAAAAATAAAATAATATGGTCTTAATTACATGTTTAAAACATGTAAGTTTAGAGCTGATTGAACTGTGAATGAGAATTATGGAATAGGGCAACTAGCCAGGGAGATATCACAAGTGTCCATGTGAAAATTAGTGGTGGTTTGTCCTGAGTGGTAACAGAGGAGATGGTAAACCTAGCACTCACTGATAGGAAGGAGGGGAGGGATACAGGGGAAAAGACAAATTGAAGATGACACCAGGGCCTTAAACTAAAAAAGTAGGTGACTGTGGTATGCCATTAACTGAGGAGCAGAAGTAAATTTGGGTACATATAGTTAAGGTCACACCCTATATGTAATATGTCTTCATGAAAGGATGCAGAATCATATCAGGGTTATGATGATGGAAAATGAGTCCAGATTACACACCAAACTACAAAGAAAAAAGGAAATAACTATGTCTTTCTCCATTTAAAAAGTCTTCATTTTCTAAAATTTTTTACTCTCAAGGCTGCTCTTCCATTTCTTAAAGCTTTAATAGTCCATAGCTTTCTCAAAGTAATAATTCTTACCTTATTGTGTTACTGTGAGAAATAAATCAGATAAAAATGAACTTTGTACAGTCAGATTATGTGAAATAGCCCTTTGTGTAAATATATTGGCAAATTTTAATGTTACAGTATAGTAATATGTAAAGTGATATATAAATGTTATTATTGTTAAGCATTTATTAAATACATTTATTCACTGAATAAATTTTAATTATCATTTATTATATGTTTAATAGTAATCCAGATATGTTTAACATAGAAGAGAAAAAGACAAGTAATTACCCTGCTCTCATAGAGTATTCCATTAAGAAGTCTATTAAGTTTAGACAGAAGAACAAAACAAGCAAATAATATATAAATAAATAATTGATTCAACAAAGATTTATTGAGCACCAACAACATTCTGGGCCTTGCTATAGAAGCAGGGTGTATAGAAGTGAGCAAAATAGACCAATCTCTTCTCTCATGGAATTTATGTTCAGGAAAGAAAGAAACAATAAGACAGATTAGATTAAATCCTGGAACAAGGTTCTAATGGAATGATGTGATACATTTAGTGGGTGACAATTTTGATTGGTTAAAAAGAAAATCAGGTTTTTCACTGGGATTCGTTGTGAGTCTCCTTAGAATGTGTCTACAATAGTTCCCAAACACCAAGCCCAAAACTTTGCAGATATTCTAAAACATAAAAGGATGTTTAACAATGTTGATAAGTTTTCGATAGATTTAAATTTTTATATAATTTTCACAAAGAATATACAATGTGAATTTTAATACTTAAGGAAACTGAATTTTAGTGTACCTTTTTAAAGATAACATTCATAATGATAATAATATATTAATTTAGAGTAAAATATCTTACATTGAATATGATCAAAAGTTATGTTAGAAAATTAATTCTTTTGAGTTTACCTAAATAGAAATCACAGTATAAAAGCAAGAAAGGACCTGAAAGATTATTACTGACTTACTGTTATTTGCTTCTTTAGAAGACTAAAGGAAACACTGCAGTTGATACTGTATTCATTTTATCAACTCTCTTTCCATTGACACTCTTCTAGTGTTCCAGACTGGTGCCATGTTAAGTCTCTCCACTGAGGACAACTGAGATAAAATCCTCAATCAATTACATGATGCAAGTTAATATAACCTAAGTCCCTTTCTCAGGAGGAGCAGGGTAAAGTAATGGAAAGTGAGTGGACTTGAAAGTCAGATAGATGTGATTGGAATCCCACTTATTAGCTGAGGGAATTTGGTTAAATTCTTGAATCTTACTGAGGTTTAAATTCCTCATCTGTAAAATGGAGATAACAGTATCTCTCTTACAGAGTTATGGCAAGCCTGGAATGAGATAATAAATGTAATTCATTGAACATAGTGTCTTACAGATAGAAACCCAGCTCAATAAATTTTAAATTTTCTCAGAATTAATAAAATTGTCTTTTTACCCACATTGGTCTCCATCTTACTACAACCTTAACACCAGAAAATTGTGATGGTTATTTAATTAACAATTTTACTGTTGGCTGATAAATCAGACACATTATACTTCATCATTTTTTAAATATTATAATGGTAGTTTTTAAAATGAAAGATCACTTAAAATGACAACAATTCTTTTGTTTGAGTGTGCTTATTTCTAAATTTCAAGATAAACAGTTTCCACTTTGCTCCTAAAAACTTAGCAGATAATTCTAATCAAATCACCTTGCCTTATTTTATCAACAACATTTTTTATCATTTTTTTGCAGCCATATTTTCCTCATTGTACCATCACAATCTGTGTCTCTGAGAAGGCTATCTCTTCTCCATGCCACTCTTTTTCAACTCTTCTTCATCTGTTTGAAACCCATTCTGCTCAATGTATATATCAATCTGCATTCCCAAAGAACCACCCACCTTTCTATCTGCAGAACAATGTTGACCGGAAGTTCCTTGAGATGGGGCTTATTTCCCCATTTCTGTTCTCTCATGTCTAGGACAGACCCTGAGTATTTAGCACTAAATAAATAACTGATGAAATAAAAATAAAACCCAAAATGTTCAAATTCAAATACATAGATATCCACTGATACGTTTTACTAGTGTGTAGGGTCATAAAGAACTCTTGAAATCTATTATAGACTGAATGTTTGTGTTCCCTTTGCCTCAAATTCATATGTGAGGCTGTAGCTCCAGTGTTATTGGACTGTATTTGGGGAGAAAGTGATAAATGTTAAATGAGGGTGTAAAGGTGGTGGTCTAATTGGATAGAGGAAAAGACATCCATGCTCATCCTCTACCATGTGANGCTGAGGCTGTAGCTCCAATGTTATTGGACTGTATTTGGGGAGAAAGTGATAAATGTTAAATGAGGGCGTAAAGGTGGTGGTCTAATTGGATAGAGGAAAAGACATCCATGCTCATCCTCTACCATGTGAAGACACAGTGAAAAAGAGGCCCTCTCTGCATGCCAGGAAGAGAGTTCTCACCAAGAATTAAATTGGCCAGCAACTTGATCTTAGATTTCCCACCCACCAGAACAGAGAGAAAATAAATTTCTCTTCTTTAAGCTAGTCTGTGGTATTTTGCTATGGCAGCTCAAACTAAGACAAAACCCAATTATGCTTTATATAATATGGAGTTTTTACTTTATATTATATTCTTTAAGAATTATCCCCTGACTTGAATGACTCTGCTAGTAAAATATGTATAATTAGTTTACTAAAGCAAAATTAGTATTAATAAATTATGGAAAATAAAATTGTGTTTGGCATTTGAGATTTAGCTAAATGATGTGCAGATGTAAATGCATAGATTCTATTAAAAATTCCACTGGATGCCAAGGATCCCAGATAGAATTGAGCTGCCTCCAGTTTTATACATCCATTACAGAATTAGTTCTACTTAGGGTATTTTCACTAAACAGGGTGCATCTTTGAGACCCAAATTCATCACTTAATGAAGCTTTGGATGATAGAAAATAGCTTCTCTAAGGAACCCACAGTGAAAACAGCATGTATAAAGATACTTGTTTCATGAATCTACTCTGAAATTGAATCTTCTTAATATATTATTGACATAAGACTTGGGGCTCCAAATTTTAAAACATACTAACAAAAAACTCTTAAGTACCAAAAAGAATTTTTCCAGAAAAAGGAATCTCTGGTTATAATCTATACCTCATTCCAAGAATGAAATAACATTGTTAATCTACTTTTATCTCAATCTCTTTCAGTTCATCTCCATAGTCCTTGAAATAAGCAAGCCAATAAATTAGGAAATTTTTAGTCTAGTTGATCTATTAAAGAAAATATCCTTTTTGGGGCACCTGGGTGGCTCAGTGGGTTAAAGCCTCTGTCTTCAGCTCACTTCATAATCTCAGGGTCCTAGGATCTAGTCCTGCATCGGGCTCTCTGCTCAGCAGGGAGCCTGCTTCCCCCTCTGTCTCTGCCTGCCTCTCTGCCTACTTGTGATCTCTCTCTGTCAAATAAATAAATAAAATCTTAAAAAAAAAGAAAGAAAGAAAATATCCTTTTCTCAACTCCTCATTTAAGATCTGGACTTAAAAGAAACTTCTGATGTATGTGTAACAGAAATTACCCTCATATTAATTCAGGATAACCTGGAGGGAATTATACAAGGTAAATTTTCTCATCTCACCCTTGTACCCACCCTAAAACATTGGCATCACCCTTGTTTTATTAAACAAACAGTGGAGCAAAAAATTGACAAATAACGTGGTCAAAGTCCAATTTTGAGTAAGTGGTAGAGATAAGATTTGAATTGGCATTCCTTTAGAAGTCCAGAATTTTTTAAAGATTTTATTTATTTATTTGAGAGAGAGAGAGAGAGAGAGCACACCTAGGGTGAGGAGGGGCAGAAGGAGAGGAGGAAGCANATTTTTTAAAGATTTTATTTATTTATTTGAGAGAGAGAGAGAGAGAGAGAGCACACCTAGGGTGAGGAGGGGCAGAAGGAGAGGAGGAAGCAGGCTCCCCATTGAGCAGGGAGCCTGATGCAGGACTCATCCCAGGACCCTGAAATCATAACCTGAGCTGAAGGCAGATGCTTAACCCACTGAGCCAACCAGATACCCCTAGAAGTCAGATATTTTTGACAAAATTGAGGAGTAGATGATGATGATAAAGATAAAAGTCCCTCTTTTCCCCAAATTTCTTATAATATTAATTGATAGACAGTCTTCCACCTAAACACTTAAAAACAATTCAAGATATTTACAAAAGATATTAAGTTATGTGTCCTTAAGTAAAACATAAAATCAAAGAAGGGGGGGAAATACACACTACTGAAGTCACAGAACAGTTCACAAACAAAACCATTTAGCCAAATTGTTTATTTTGCGTCTGAAACATAATAATGACATGTTATATGTAGTGTAGAGATGTTTTTTCCTGGCATTCTACAATGCCACAATTTGTTAAGTGTTACTATTTTAAGTATTATTTTCATCCTAATTTTAAAATAAGGAAACTGAGTTTAAGGCCATTGAGTGACTTATCCAAGGCCACTTAGCCAAAAGATGTCAGTGCTGGATCAAGAATCAAACATTTTTACTCCTGTTCCAGAAACATTTTTTTCTTAAAATCTTCAATGCCAGAACAAATGTCACGTCCTCTTCCACAAAGCTGCGCCTAAAATTGCCTTCAAGCTATAAGTAATCCATACATCTTACAATAAGAAATGTTAATATTCATTAATCAAAGCACTTGTTTATTGGATTTGTTATCAAAGTAAAAAACACACTTTTAATAAATATTTAATTTCCTCCTAAGGGCACCAAACAAATAATACCATTCATCTTCTACCTCTTGTACATACAGGCGTGGAAAGGTTACCGAGGAATAAAGTGCTTACAGGGCTCAATATTAGACTGTTTAGATTTACAAATTCTTGATGGTAGCAATGCTAGTAAGTATAGCCCATTTGTCATTTTTTATTTTAAACTCAGAATGGAAATAATATAATTTCTCACTCTCACAGTGCATACTGTGTTATGAAACCAATAAAATTTAGATCAAATATTAAGTAAAAAGACTGACATAGGCAGAACAATGAGTACAGACTAATATAAACTTACTAAAACTTTAATTTGAAACAAGACACAAAGAAAAAGAGCTACTAAAAGTGTTTAACACAGTGCAATCTCATTTTCAGTTACATCACCAACTATAGGACTAGCATAAAGATGCAGCATTAACATACTTACAATAGCCTTTAAAGACGTTTGAAAGAGACATTAAAGTCATATATTACTGAGGGCTTTAAAACTGTAAAATTGTTGCCTTTTGTAAAAAAATGTTGCCTTTTTTATGAATGAAATTTTCACAAATGTAGAAATGGCATCACACATTGTATAATCTAATGATTACTCATATTGCTTGGAAGTTGGAACTCTTTTTGCTCATTAGGCAGATACTGGAAATAATTAGTAATTAGGGTACCAATAGTGTCACACTGCTTCCAGTCCTGTCTTTCAATAAATTCACATTTTGATTAATTAATTGCCTTTTCCTTTTTTTTGTTTCTATTATTGCCCAGAAGAATGTCTCTTATCATTATGTATTTTCAGATAGAAGCAGACTAAGAGGAATTCATTAATGTCGTTCTTTTACAGGATAATATTTGTAAGTTTGAATAACTTAGTTACTGATGACAGTTCAACACATTAGGTTAATCATAAGACAGAGAAAACAGGATTTAATTTGATCTTAGCCGTCTCTTGCCATAGCTCATTGAGTTAAGAGATATATTTAATGAGTAATAATACTTGCCGCTGGCAAGACAACAAATCCTAGAGTTCATTAAAATCCATTCTATGACTATTTTATTTTAATTTTTTCATGAAATTCTGATTAGGTTGACATATTTTTCTTTGTATTTATATGGCTAATCTTTTTTTTTTTTTAATTGTAACCATTGTATCTTCCTCGGTTGCTCAAGGACAGTTAACCATTAAATATGAAAGACAATAAAAATACAGAAATCTCATCTTATTCTTCTGTTTCAGAGAGAAGAATATTGCCATTCTAAATGGATTTTACATATTTACATGCAAAAAGTAGTGCATTTTAAGAGAGTAGCTAGTAATCAGTTATAGATTCCACTCAATTTTCTTCCTTGGAACTTACCCTATCAGCCTATAGGTTTTCTATATGTAAAATGGTGAAAGTTGAAAATCTCAAATAAACAACCTAGCTTTACACCACAACAAACTAGAAAAAGAAAAAATGAAGCCCAAAATTAGTAGAAAGAAGAAAATAATAAAGATCAGAGTAGAAATAGAGGCTAAAATGACAATAGAAAAGACCAATGAAATCAAGAGCTAGTTCTTTGAAAAGATAAACAAAATGATGAATCTTTAGCTAGAATTACCAAAAAAAAAAAGAGAGAGAGAGAGAGAGAGAGATGACTCAAATAAATAAAATCAGAAATGAAAGAGGAGACATTCCATCCGATACCAAAGAAATACAAAGGATCTTAAGAAACTACTATGAAAAATTTATATGCCAACAAATTAGACAACCTAAAAGAAAAAGATAAATTTCTAGAAATAGTCAAGCTTTCAAGACTGAATCCTGAAGAGAGAGAAAATCTGAAGAGTGATTACTAGTAAGGAGATTGAATCAGCAATCAAAACCCCCCACCTAGGACTAGGTAGCTTCATTGGTTAATTCTACCAAACATTCAAAGAATTAACACCAATTCTTCTCAAATTCTTCCAAAAATAAGAAAGATGGGAACATTTCTAAATGTATTGTACAAGGCCAGCACTATCTTGATAAAAAACGCAGACAAGAACACCAAAAGAAAAGAGAATTACAGGCCAATATCCCTGAAAAACATAGATGCAAAACTCTTTAACAAAATATTGGTAAACCAAATTTAACAATACGTAAAAAGAGTCATATACCATGATCAAGTAGTATTTATTCCAGGTATGCAAGAATGATTCTAGCTCCACAATTCAAACAATGTGATACATTATTTTAACAAAATGAAGGATAAAAATCCTATGATCATCTCAATAAATGCTGACAGAGCATTTGATAAAATTCAACATTCATTTATGATAAAAATTCTCAGTGAAGTGGGTATACAGGAAATATACCTCAATATAAGAAAGGTCATGCATGATAAGCCCATAGCTAACATCATACTCAATAGTGAAAAGCTGAAAGCTTTTCCTTTAAGATCAGGTACAACACAAGAATGCCTCACTCCTGCCACTTTTATTCAACATAGTATTGGAAGTTCTAGCCAGTGTGACTAGGCAAGTAAAAGACATAAAGTCATCCGAGTGGTAAGGAATGGGTTAAACTGTCATTCTTCACAGATAACACGGTATTATATACAGAAAACCCTAAAGATGCCACCAAAAAAACTGTTGGAACTAATAAACAAATTCAATAAAGTTTCAGGATTAAAAATCAATGCACGAACATCTGTTGTTTCTATACATTAATTATTAATGAACTATGAAAGGGGCATCTGGGCGGCTCAGTCGGTTAAGTGTCTGCCTTCAGCTCAGGTCATGATTCTGGGGTCCTGAGAAAGAGTCCAGGGTTGGCCTTCCTGCTCAGCAGGGAGTCTGCTTCTCCCTCCCCCTTTGCCCCTTCCCCTGCTTGTGTTCTCTCTCTCTCACTCACTCTCTCTCTCAAATAAATAAGTAAAATCTTTTTAAAAAAATAACAAGCCATGAGAAAGAGAATTTAAGAAAACAATCTCATTTACAATTGCATAAAAAAGGATGAAATACCAGGAATAAATTTAACCGAGGACATGAAATAACTATACACTGTAAATTATAAGTCAGTGAGGAGATAAATTGAAAAAGACACATAAATAAAAAGATATTCTATGCTCATGGATTAGAAGAATTAATAATGTTTAAATGTCTATATTACCCAAAGCAACCTACAGATTCAGTGAAATTCCTATCAAAATTCCAGCAGCATTTTTCACAGAAATAGAAAAATCCTAATATTTATATGGAACCACAAAAGACCTGGAGGAGCCAAAGCAATCTTGAGAAAGAAGAACAAATCTAAATACATCAACACTCTCTGATTTCAAGCTCTTTTACAAAAGTAGAGTAATCAAGACCCTATGAAACTGAGAGACTGAAAAATAGACATGTATAGATCAATGGAACAGAAAAGACAGCCCACAGATAAACCCATGCATATACAGTCAATTAAGTTACAGCAATGGAGACAAGAATATAAAATGAGGTGGGGAGACAATCTCTCCAATAAATGGTGCTGGGAAAACTGGATGACCACATGTGAAAGGATGAAACTGGACTGCTATCGTACATCTTACACAAAACTTAACTTAAAACATATTGAAGGCTTAAATATTGCCTCTAAAACCATAATACTCCTAGAAGAAAACATAGGCAGTAAGTTCTGTGACATCAGTCTTGCTATGATTATTTGGATTTGACACCAAAAGCAAAGGCAACAAAAGCAAAAATCAAGAAGTGGGACTACATGAAACTAAAAATCTATTGCACAACAATGAAAACCATCAACCATGTGAAAAAGCAACCTTATAAATTAGAGAAAAATTTTGCCAATCTTATTTCTGATAAGAGGTTAATACTCAAAATACATTTTTATTTATTTATTTATTAAGATTTTATTTATTCACTTGAGAGAAAGAGAGAGAACATGAGCTAGGTGAGGGCAGAGGGAGAAGCAGACTCCCCGCTGAGCAGGGAGCCTGACCTGGGGCTCAATCCTAGCCCTCTTGGATCATGACCTGAGCCAAAGGCAGACATTTAACCCACTGAGCCACCCAGGAGCCCCCAAAATAAATTATTAAAAACTCATATAATTCAATAGCAAAGAAATAAAAACAAAAAATAACAATCTGATTGAAAAAAATGGACAGATAATCTGAATAGACATTTTTCCAGAGAAATCATTCAGATGGCCAACAGGTACACAAAAAAGTCCTCATCATCACTCTTCAGGGAAAAGAAAATTAAAGCCATAATGGACTATTACCTCATAGCTGTTAGAACGGCTATTATCAAAAAGCCTACAAATAGCAAGTGTTGATGAGGATGTGGAGAAAAGGGAGTCCATATGCACTGTTGATGAGAATTTAAATTGGTGCAGCCACTATGAAAAACACTATGGAGTTTCCTTAAAAAGCTAAAAAATAGACCTACCATTGTATCCAGCAATTCCATTTCTAGGTATTTAACTAAAGAAAATGAAAACACTACCTTGAAAAGATATATGTACCCCCCATTCATTACAACCTTACTTACATAGCCAAGATATGGAAATGACCTGAGGGTCTAACAATAGATGAATGGATAAAGAAAATGTGTTTTGGGGTGCCTGGATGGGTCAGTGGGTTAAAGCCTCTGCCTTTGGCTCAGGTCATGATCTCAGGGTCCTGGGATGGAGCCCCGCATTGGGCTCCCTGCTCAGCGGGGAGCCTGCTTCCTCCTCTCTCTGCCTGCCTCTCTGCCTACCTGTGATCTCTCTCTCTCTGCCAAATAAATAAATAAAATCTTTAAAAAAAGAAAAGAAAATGTGTTGTATATATATATGTGCAATGGAATATTATTTAGCCATACCAAAAAAATGAAAACGTCATTTGTGACAACATGGATGGACCTTCATGGCATTATGCCAAGTGAAATAAGTCAGACAGAGAAAATCAAATACCATACGATCTCACTTAAATATGGAATCTTCTTCCCTCCTCCAAAAAAAAAAAGGAAAGAAAAATGAGCAAATGGACAAAATGAATGAAGAGGGTAAAAAAATAACTCCCAGTTATAGAATAAATGAATCATGGGGATGTAATATATATGGCAATTATAGTTAATAATACTATATTGCATATTCAAGAGTTGCTATAGTAATAAATTTCAAAATTCTCATCACAAGAAGAAAAATCTATAACTAGATTCACAGTAATGAGTGGTAATTAGACTTTGTGATGAATATCTTCAATATTTACAAATATTGAATTGTTATGCTATATATCTGAAACTAACATAATGTTGTATGGTAACTACAACTCCACAAAGAGAGAGAAAGAGAGAAGTCAAATCAATGAAATTCATTAGAGAATATGCAATATTTCTATTCTCATTCTTTGTGAGTCAAAATTATTTTAATCATAGATCACTTTCTCTGTGAATTTTTAGAGGACACAGTATAATCAATTCATGTCTATATAAGAACATTAAAGAGCCTTTCTTAGGCAAAGACTTAGATAATAAGCATAGTCAAAAAAGTTCAAAATGCTGAGACATTGCTGTTTGTAGAGTAAGCTTAAAAGTAAATGAAGAGTTGGTAACCTTGTATTCTGATTTAACCCAACCCATTAGTCCAAGTTACAGATGTAAAATATGTCCTTTTATCCTCCTTACTCTTATTTTTTTGCAGACTCGAAAAACTTTCTGTTTATTCAAAGTATCCTATTAGTATGCATATAACCCACAGAGAATCCAAGCTAACGCTTGGAAAAAATATTAAAGTAAGAAGGACTAATTTTCAGAGTACTTTAAATTTTCCTCCCATGCAATTTGTTTCACAACTTTAACTGCAGTTACAAACACTCTCGGATTATTCCCTTATTCTTTATAATCAACGACTTTGAATGAAATTAAGTCAACTTGGAAATAAGGGTATTTTAATTTATCATGTAGACGTTGTTCTGGGAAGTTGATATTATTACCATTCTCCTAAGAATGTAGTTGCCAAGGAGACACAGCTGATCATCTGCAAAACAAACATTTGAACTCAGGTCTCTTTGAGTCATTTAGCTTTAACTAAAGCATTGATAGATAGTTTTTGTTTGGGTAAAGGAATTCCTCACATTATCAAATACACAGAGCAAAGATTTACAAGTCAATCCCTCTCCACCTCCCATCTCTTAGTATCCATAAACTTCTACTATGAACTAGTCTATGGATGCACGCACACACACACACACACACACACACACACACACACACACACACACACTATTCTAGAGAGGAAGCATTCCTGTTCTTTCCAAAGTGCAGTAAAAGTCAAATAACAGTAACTACTGCATTTCCTTTCATTTTAAATAGTACTTGGAGAAGCCTGTTGTTGACTCATTCATAAACAAGAACTGAAAGCCTGAAACTGAGAAAAAGTGATGGCTGTGTGGTTAAGAAGCTCAATAAAGCTTTCATTAGTTTTCAGTCCAAAAAGGAAAGTGATTAGAGTTCAGAGCTCGCAGGTGCAGGGTCTAGTCTTCATGTAGTGACCAACATCATGAACATATCTAGCACCTAGATCTTGGTGTTTAAAAACAATTTTTCTCTAAAAGGAACTAGAATTCCTTGGAGAATTGACTAACTTCAAAACTAGGAAAGGGGAAAAACAAGATGATCCTGAAACATCATCTTGCCTAAAGAATGAATGAAAGTGTTGAAAAGACACTGAAATGAGCAAAAAGGTGATCCTACCAATCAAATCTTGGACAAATTTATCTTCAAAGTAGTTTTTAAAAGCAGTGATTTGTAGTATATTGGATAAAATTGGAACATCAAGATTTATTTTAAAGCTTTGGTAATTAAGAATGTGTTCAGTTGGGGCAAAGACAACCTATGTAAATTAATGGAGCATAACATTTAATTTATGTCAAAAATGGCATTTCAAAACAGTAGGAAAAGTTTCACAATAATATGGAATATATATTAATTGATATGTAACTCATACTACACACACACACACACAAAAGCAGTTATATGTAAATTGTGTATTTAAATGTGAGAGGTGGGGTCACCTGGGTGGTACAGTTGGCTGAGCCGCAAACTTGATTTGGGCTCACTCAGGCCGTGATCTCAGGATGAGGGGATCCAGCCGGGTGACTGGCTCTGCGCTCAGCTTGGAGTCCACTTAAGAGTCTGTGTCTCTCCCTCTACCCCTCCCCATTGAGCTCGCATGTGCGCACGCTCTCAAATAAATACATAAATCTTTAAAAATAAATAAATAAGTGTGAAAGAGCATGATGCTTCTAGAAAATATTAATAACAAAACAAAATAATAATAAATGGGCATACAAAATAAATGTATTGAGGCTGGGAATACCTGATTTTATGGCATAATTCGCATATAGTAAAATTTAAAAATTTGACTACTTCCCAGAATATCACTCTGTTCTCTGAAATTGCATGTAGAGCACGAGAAGATGGGAGTCAAGTTATCTCATAAAATCAAAACTTGCTAGTTAATGTGTAACTGTATATAGCAGGAAATTGCAGTGGGCACCAATTCGAAAGTCAGTCAAGACTTCTTTACCAAGAGTTCCCCACCCACTGGTTTGGTTCCTTGTATGGATGTGGTTTTTTTCTATATTTCTACTTCCCTGGGAGCAGGTCTGAATACAGGTGGAAAAATCACCGAAACTGGAACATCTTGATTCTATCTCTTGGAAACTTGTAATTTAAATCATGTAATATATATACATATACATTATATGCACACAATATATATGTATAATATATAATATACGTATTATTCCTTTTGTTTTTAACAACACACTTTATCTACATCATAATTTTATCTAGAATATTTTGGTTTGCATGTGTGTGCATAAGAATTAGAAAAGAAGAGTAATGCAAGTTTTTCCAAGGTGAAACTATTTATTATGGAATAAAGCCTACTCTGATATCAAGAAATTTAGATTTTAGAAATTAGGATGTTTGGTTAACTGGTTATCTTTTTATCTAATTAGAGATACAGATTCAAATCAAAGAAAAATTTCTAATGACATAAATTGCAGGCTTATAAATAAAATAAACTAGAGTTAAGCCTGTAACTATTTGTCCTCATTGACCAATAATGTCATTTTAATTGTATATTTACACTTCAGAAGACCATTATATTATGATGGAAGTTTGTACCAACATTAAATGTTTATACAGAATGCATATCCCTGAATTGTCTTCACAAGCCTTTCATTACTGTGTATAAAAAGCACCCCCTTAAAGTGACTTATAATTTGGCTGCAATTTTTAGTTAACAAGCAATCTTAATGACTGTGTATAATGCTAACTATAAACATAACACAAAGGCTCTAGAATAATGTGCATGTCACAGGAACAAAATTATAGTAAAAAAAAAAACCCATTATTTATATTTTTGTACATTTAAGAACTACAAAACTCTACTTTTTTTAGAAATTAAAACAAAACAAAACATTGCATTTAATGAAGGTATTAGGGATGAGGTTTGTATATGTGTGTGTGTGCCTGTGTGTGTGTGAACAAACTTGTTTTAGAACACTATTAAAAAAGTAAAATGAAATGCATTCTATATTAAACAAAATTATTTGTTGAAGTACTCTCACTAGTTTCTTATAGAGAGTATGATCAACCATATAAGTTACACCGAATTGTCATTTTTTACTGTGATGCTATAAGTCACTGGGTAAACAATAAAAACTAAATTTCAGTGTTTTCCATCCTTTGGATAAATTGGGCTAACTACGATGTAAAGGAAAGTAGCTAATGATCACTAATGGCTCAAATAGAAGTCTTCTCACCCTTTTCTGCTTTGCCATCTAGTAATAAAGACAGTGTTAATTTCATATCCAGTAACTGGATGCTTAGATCCAAGGCAGTATGGTTCAAAAAGAGCTGAATTTGTGGTTAGATTTGGGGTTATATCCTTTCTCTGTGACTGGCTAGCTACGTGCCAGAAAATAAATTACAGTTTTTCTAAATGTTATTTTCTTAATTTAGAAACTGTAGATAATAGTACCTTTCTTGCAAAACTATCATAACAGCTACCTAAAACATTAAATATAAAGTTCGTGACATAAAAATGTCTGTAGATAATCTTTCCTTATATACAGAGATGCACTTGAGATCCTGAAAATATTGTCATCATTCATTCAACATTTTGAAATTTAGGTCTCAGAAATACGGTGGTGAACAAAATATTTTTCTTTTGAAATTTGTATTATAGTAAGTAGGTAGATAATTGAAAACATGAGTTATAATTATTTATGATAAATTTTGTAAAATAATAAACAGGACAAGGTCATAAAGAATAGGTAGAACAAGATGGTCTGGGATGGCCTTCCTGAACAGATAATATTTGAAAGGGCTGATGAAGAACTACATATATGATAAAGAACTACATAAAGGGCTGATGAAGCTTTGATAAAGACTTTGGAAAAGAAGAGAAAGAAGGAACATATTGCTTAATTGATGTAAGAGAGAAGTTGGAATATGTTGCTGAAAAGTAGTCGGATACCAGTTTTTGTGGGGTCTTGTGAGTCTTGTTAAAGAGTCTGATCATTAATAAGTGAAACAAAAGCATTTGAAAATTTTAAGCAGAATATTAGTATGGTTTATAAGGCTCTATATAATCTGTGTCTGCTATGTTTATGGATTAGAAGAAGATGAATAGACAAACCATAAGAGACTCCTAATCTCACAAAACAAACTGAGGGTTACTGGGGGGTGGGAGGGTAGGGATAGGGTGGATGGGTTATGGATTCAGGGGAGGGTTTGTGCTATGGTGAGTGCTGTGAAAGCCTGATGATTCACAGACCTGTACCCCTGGGGCAAATAATAATAATAAAAATAAATTTAAAGAAAGAAGATGAATAGAAAAGGAGAACAAGTTAGAGGATTATTGACATAATCCATTGATAAAGCATGCATTCCAGTTTTAGAAGGCTAGAAATATAAATGCCCCAAGAAAAGGTTAAAAAATAAATTCAAAAAAATTAACCATTTGGTTTCTTCTCATCTGTGCCAAGATGCCCAATTTTCTTAGAAAAATCACATGTAAACAATGGAGAGCAAACATACTCTAGATTGTCAACCCCCATGAACATTCTCACTCTTATCCATTACATGGTAGCAATTTGAAACCTATCGACAATCCCAAAACAGTGACTCCAAATAAAATAAAAGCCATCAAATCAGAACTCTATAATTTTCATGATACCAAAGTCTGCATCATTCTCTGATGTTAGATCATTTCTTCCTTCTCTGAAGCAATCCTGTTTCTCAACTCCACAATTTCACTGAAAACATTTTACTATGTATTTATCTCTCTCATTTTTGTTTATTCGAATATTGCCTCAATTATGTCTTCCAACAACTTTAATACCAATTCAAGATGATCCTGTTAGTGACTTTTGTAATAAGCCACAAGGAAGGTAAAAATAATTTGGAAATAGTAATGGGGACGAAGGGATGTGTGTGTGTGTGTGTGTGTGTGTGTATGGGTATGAATGAGCGCACACACTGACAAAAACACATATAAAAAAGTACAGAAATATATATATATTTACCTTGAATACATTCAATAGATATTTAGAAAGATTGAACTTGACAAATCAAAAAGCATAAAGAGAAGAAGGGTGGTAATGCAATTCAATGTCATAGGTGATTTTGGAAGAAAAGCTTTAAGGGATTAGTAGAGGCAGAAACAGCAGTGTGAGATAAAGAGTAATATAAAGTAGAGAAAGTAGAAAGGATAAATGTAACTCTTGCAAGAAATTTAGAGATAAGTCACAGGTAAAAGGAAAGTAGAATGTGAAAATCAACAATATGCAGTTAGAGTGAGGTTTTGTTTTTGGTTTGGTTTTGGTTTTGGGTTTTTTTGACAGAGACAGAGAGAGAGATCACAAGTAGGCAGAGAGAGAGAGAGAGGAGGAAGCAGGCTCCCCACTGAGCAGGGAGCCCGACGCGGGCCTCGATCCCAGGACCCTGAGATCATGACCTGAGCCGAAGGCAGAGGCTGTAACCCACTGAGCCACCCAGGTGCTCTAGAGTGGGGTTTTGAAAGGAGATGATATTTTGTTTTTATTTTGCTATAATTGTTAATCCTTGGAGTATTTACGTACTTACCAGAAAGAGTAGGTAGAGGGAGAAAAATTAAAGATCTGGGGGAAATAAAAGAAAGCAATATCTTAAAGAGCCACATCCATGGTGGTATACACAAGGCTTCCACAGAACACAAGTGGAATAACTGCCATTCCACAGTAAAAAGAACATCCTATTGAGTATCAGGATAAAGAAAGAGAAAAATATAGCTGCAAGGACAGCCATTTGTTATGGAGAATGGTGGAAAGCTGAAGGAATTTCAAAAGGGTGATGTTGCAGCCACTGGAATACACCACTCAGGTCTTTCTTCAAGAGAGAAACTGCTATGAAGAATGTAGTTGCCTTCCACCTTCCAGCCTCTGTCCCTTCATAATATGCTACCATATTTACTTTGAAGTCCCTCACTGCCTGGGCTGCTTCCAGGTCATGGCTGAGCAGAGCTAAGTTACTAGAACCAGGCCAATCCAGGTCAATGCAGGCCTCCTATATGGGAAAACTTTGAGCTGAATCTCCCTATTGGTCAGACCACAACTTGGTCAGAGCTGCACTGTAACCTGCAATTCTGCTTCCCAAATCCTTCCTGCTTCCTTCCTTCCATTTCTGTCTCCTTTCACTAGTGCCAGACCTGCACTACAGTCTGAAGACCCTCTACCTCCTGCTGTTCCCTCTCTCTCTATCATTCACAAGCATGTCCCCAAATAAACATTGTGTGTTCCTGATTCCATCTTGGTGCCTTTTCTCAGAGGACCTGAACTGTCAAGGGATAGTGTCTCCCTTTGAGAGAGGACTGTATATTTAAAAAAAAAAAAAAAAAAAAAAAGGATATGAAAAATTTTAAAGTTAGACTAAAGAAATCAGTTTGCTTATGAGATATTAAAACATATCAATAAGTTGTAATAAGCAAAAAAAAACCAGGACTAAGAAAATGACTTAAGAATTAGAAAGTTTTCTATAACAGATTCTCATATGATTAAAATCCAACTTAAGAAGAACAGGATATCACAGATGATATTAAATCAATTTCTATTTGAACAAAAAGTAAATTTTGGATACTCAGCTTAAATTATATACTACACAATATTATAAATAAAATAATGAAATAAAAGATGCAATAGAAAAAATCAAAATAGAGAAAACTATGATATGATGACTATATACATGCAATCATTGAGATGAGGAGTTTCATTTCATTTTTAAAGCAATGAAAACATTGCAAAGGAAATTATTTATACATGTGGTCATAAAATTTAAATGTCTACCTATTACAAAACTTCCTGGGGCGCCTGGGTGGCTCAGTGGGTTAAAGCCTCTGCCTTTGGCTCAGGTCACGATCTCAGGGTCCTGGGATGCCCGCATCAGGCTCCCTGCTGAGCAGGTAGCCTGATTCCTTCTCTCTCTCTGCCTGCCTCTCTGCCTACTTCTAATCTCTCTCTCTCTGTCAAATAAATAAATAAAATCTTTAAAAAAAGACTTCCTAAAAAATCTAAAAACAAGAAAGTATACATTTTTTCCAATAAACATTTATGCAAGTATTAATATCTTCAGTATAAACATTTCATTAAAAATATCTATTAAAGAAGTAAAATAAAATGGTAGCTTGGTTCTTCTGAGCAGTATTTGCATATGTGAGCAAAACCAATTTGAAATTATCAATTAAGGATGTAGAAAAAAATGAATCTTAGAGTGATTGAGAGGGTTCATATCATACAGAAAATTAACAGTGTTAGTCAGATAATATTCAGGAAGCTAGACTAGAGGATCAGACAGCCTGGATCTGAATCCAGGTCCAATACATTATGGCCAATAATGTCAATTTTATCTTTTTTTGAAGGAATTTGGGTGGGTTTTAAACTAACAATTTTTATTTTTATATATTTTGTAAATTTTGCTCACTGACCATATTTATTCAGGAAGTTCATTTTTTTTAATGATCACTATTGTATTATTTTTATTTGTCTTACCTTATTTTATCCTACCTTTTAAGTAAGTCCATTTAAGAGTTGTATGTTCTTTAAAAAAAAAAAGAGTTGTATCTTCTTGATAAAATTCACATCAGGATAATGATAAAAAATGTTGATGGTGGATAAAATAAAACGAAGAGTTATATCCCTAGGATAAAAATAAAGCATCACTAGATAGATATAGAACTTCATGAATGAAATGAAAATTTTAAATTTGCTTACAATATTTTTTTTCTGAAAATAATTTCTTACATGTTAAGGGAAAAGTTTGGGGCATTATCTATGAAGGGTAAAATTCCCTTGACTATTTAGTATAGAAATCACAAATTTTAAGTCATCCGTATTTTGCTTATGAAGAATACATTTCAGTAAGATCAGAAGTTGGTCCTCATGTTATTTAGGACATGTGTATGGGATTTTTATGAAAAAGTATTGACAAAAATCTAGGTATGATGTTATGAAATTGAATCTGATGTTGAAAGAATTATAATTATATTCTAAGCTGTTACACATCATTTTTATTTTTCAAGATTAATTAGGAAGCCATATTAATTTTATATTATTATTAGAGCAAAGGATACACTACTTAAGGTAAGCTTCAACTCTAATAGACGGGAAGCTTTCCATGTTCTCTCTCAAACTCCTATTTCTACAATCCCAAATCCTCATCAGTTACTTGAAGAATTCAGATTGTCTAGCCAGACATTACTGTTTCTGACAATAAGTTCTCACTGGCTTGAGTTTAAGAAATGTGTGGACAGAATTTTTTTACTTCCCAAATTTCACAGTTGCCTCTAGTCACCCTCAAGCAATAGCCAGTCAGAAAGAATGGCGTTAGATAATTAGGGCTCTCTAAAACTGCATTTTAAAGCTTAGCTACCAGGTATGCGAAACTTTTCCTGTTCAAACTTTTGCCCCATGTTCAAAAACAGGGTAAAATGTAGAGGCTAGGAGAATTATATTTGGATTTCTACAGACCTGTACTTAAATGCCAGGGCTGTCATTTAATAGCTTTAATTTGCCAAGTTACTCAAACTTATAAACCTCTATTTTCTTACCTATAAAATTAGGACAGAAAATATCTCCCTCATAAGTAAATAAAAGGATTTCCTTAACTGGAATGATGTGTATAAGGTTCTGAGTAAATATTTGACAGATAATAGTGAATACTGTTGTGATAGTAGTAATGGTAGTAGTAGTTGTTGTGGGATTTTATTATTTTGAAGATGTATTTCTATCATATCTGAATTATGATCTCTTGGACTAACAATAGCACATTCTAGACTTTGTGTTCTCATTATTATAGGAGAGTGTTATGCATAAATTTGATTAGTAGAGGCAGATAGTTAAAGATCTACCAAATCACTGAAACAGGTTCACTAGAAACCCATTATTTAATAGGAAAAAAAGTAAAACTAACCTCAGTGAACACTAATGTAACAAGCCTGACTACTTGAAATAGTGACAATAGACAAAATTTATGTTTAAGCCACTGAAAAGAAACTTCTATTTTCTCTACCCTACTCTCTATCGTGAGTTTCTAATTCAAAACCAGTGAGATTAAAGGAAAAAGGAATTCCTCAGCAAGAAGGAAATTGAATTCAAAACTGTAAACTCATCTAATATAAACTTCAGGTGACATCCAAGACCGGGAAATGGCTCCAGAATCAGTGAAGAGGGCAGTCAAGTCATAAAAGTTAAGATCAAAATAGTTTTTAAAAATTTGCACTTGTCTCTTTGAAATTTGCATACAACCCACAAGGTATGCTGGAGAACTGAAAAGTGATCACTGTTGCTAAATGGTCTGTAAATAGTAACTAGATAATTATCATTGTTTTAATCAAAAGCATTCATTAAACCCACATTGAAATTGGCTGGTGGTGCAGTGTTGGGCATGGTGAGCAAGGAAGCTTAAGATGTAGCCGTTCTTACCCTGAGGAAAGGTAAGAAGACAAAAAAACTTTGTATCTGGTATGAAAGACAAACGGAATAGCATTAACCAGATACATTAATAAGAAAAGTATATGCTTTACGTTTAAAACAGAAAAAAAAAGAGGATTCATCATATTTCTAAATGATTCTACATGGAAAGTAACTCATTGTTACTTTAAATAGAGAGATTCGTCAGTGCACTTACATCACAAGACTGATTTAATCCCAATTTTTAAGGTTACAGTACTTACATATATTGTGGCACATTTAATGATACCATCTGAGCCCATTTGCAAAACCCAGAGGAAGTAGCCAACATAGGGTACACTGAGCAACCGACAAACCTCAAAATTGTCACCTTCAGAATTATCATGATAGAAAGATCTCTCTCTCCGTTTTTCCATAATGAGTTCTCATGCCAGTGGTTGCCTATATTATGTCAGGTTTTAACTACCATGTAACATAATCAGGATACTACAGATACTCTATCGTGTGTGTGCACATATCTCTTGTATTGCAGTAGAGAGGGATGATGCATGAATGTGCCCGAGAAGCAGGAGGTAATTATTCAGAGCATTCAAAAGTCTGTGCCCTGCACTTAAACACATCTCTAAGTCAAATGCCAAATCCTACATATCATAAAAAGAGCTACGTCTACAAGAATTAATCAAAAATCTTCATGAAGTCATGAATTCTTTGAGACTATCCTAGTTAGATTTGGAGAATACCCACCTTACTTCACTTACACATGTCGGTTCTCATGCTGTGCCTTGAAAACATACAGAAACTGTGCAGATGTTTTATAAATGGACACGCTTTAAAAAAAAATGTTCCTTTTATCCTCAGGTAAAAGAAAGATAGTATCAGCCAATCAAAAGAAGAAGCAAGAGCAATTCAAGGAGAGACTTTTTTTTTTATTGCTAATTTCCAGAGGGAATTAACCAATTTTCTGTATTACGATAGAATCAGCATATTGCGGATTGGACCTATAGATAATGTCAAAGCAGAAGAGGTGCTTTCAGCTTTGTGTGCCTGCTGAATCTTAAATATGAACAACTGCTGGGCTTCTGTTTGCTCCACGATTTCCGGTCAGGTTTCATCAGATTGGAGCCTGCTGTTTAAGCTGTATTTAGGACATGACCCTAGCAGCTGGCTCCAGTGAATGAGCCGCTTCAAGGTGGTTATTACTATGCATGTAATAACTAAAGAATTTGGAAGAGCTAAGAAAAACACTAATCCTGTGTATTCTATTGAATATTTTGGTAGAGTTGAAGCCCAACTAAGCAAGGAGCATATGAAAAATTAAAGTATGGTAATTTATACTAAAAATAACTTTAATATTACCATCTGGATGAGAGAAAATGCCATTTGACTATGACAGAGTCAGAAGAGTCTATATTTTTAACTGCCCACAACTTAAAAATGGTTTGAGAGGTTTTACTAAATTTCACAAATTTAAAAAACATTATTTTAATACTTGATGTTTGAATAATGTCTTGCAAAATTAAAAAGGTCAAAATAGGTTCACTTGGGCGGCACAGTCACCTAAGTGTCTGTCTTCCACTCAGGTCATGATCCTAGGGTTCTGGGACCGAGCCCCAGGACATCAGGCCCCCTGCTCAGTGGGGAGTCTGCTTCTCCCTCTCCCTCTGCCCCCCTCCCTACTTGTGTGCATGTTCTTTCTCAAATAAATAAATAAAATCTTCAAAAAAATAAAAATAAAAAAGATCAAAAAACATCTATCTTTATATCCAATGTTTATAAGCATGAAGACTGTATCTTATTCAACATTTTATTCCTGTAGGACACACCACATTTTGCCTACCAATAAATGTTTCTTGAATTAAAAATTGTCTACCTACATTTGAAAATAAAAATGAGAGCTTTGGAGAAAGTCCAAAGATATTTAAAAACCACCCAAAAGTGCACATTGTAATACGAAAAAACCCTAAATGTCTGGGCATATTCGTTCTTTTTTTTTTTTTAAAGATTTTATTTATTTATTTGACACAGAGAGAGAGAGATCACAAGTAGGCAGAGAGACAAGGAGAGGAGGAAGCAGGCTCCCTGCTGAGCAGAGAGCCCAATGCGGGCCTCGATCCCAGGACGCTGAGATCATGACCTGAGCCGAAAGCAGAGGCTTTAACCCACTGAGCCACCCAGGCGCCCCATATTCGTTCTTTTATATTCTGTGCAAAAGACTAAAAATGAAAACACAGGCTAGTAACAAATGGCATATTTCTAATGTTAGAGATCAAAAAAGAAAAGTTATGAGTATATCCTAGCTATGTTTTATAATATCTATCTGACTCCAGAAAATATAAGATGTAAGAAGTTCTATATCACTTTTTCACAAAGTTAACAAATTAAATGTGGTCGGTATATTCATTTACTCAAATATATTGGTCACTAAATACTTATGTAACTGGTTACCATTACCAGGGTTACCAAACAATTTGGAGATAGGAAATGATATATATTTAAAGCAGTCGCTTAGTATTTGCATGTGGAGTGGTAAACACATTTGTTTTAGGTCAACAATCTAGGGTTGTCTGAACACTAAAATATAGAAAACTCCAGGAGAAATTTTGGTACTAGAACCCAGCGAAGCCCAGAATCTGACCAAAATGCTTAATGAAAAATTAAAATGTCAGGCTTGAGGGCATGAAGGATTAAATGAAGAAACTTCATCTATGCTGAAATAGAGATAAGGTATTTTATACATTTTAAATATTACAAGGTAGTACTGTTTTTACAATTTTAATAAAAAAAACCCCATAGAATTCAAAAGCATTTCTTTCTTGTCCTTCCCCTTAAGGCATGAGTAAAATTTCCTCTAGTCTCTTTCATTCCCTCTCCCCTAGGTGAATGACATACTATAACTAGGTTATATCTGATTAAGGGTGGTACGGATTGATCACCAATGACAGGGTTGATTTCTGGATTCGTTAAGTATCTCCATGACTTTATTCTCCTTCCCCTCCAGACTATTAGACCAGCAGAGTCACACTAGACTGGGATACTGTAACTTCTCTCTAGGGGACTACTGAGACACAAACAATCTCCCCATGAAATCTGGAGATAATCTTTTAGGTTGTATAAAGTTTTGGCCTTACCTAAAAAGTTTAGGAATAAACATGTTGTATAGTTACAAAAATACATGTTTTCAATTAGGGCTTCTGTCTATTGACCTGTCTCTATTCCACAGAGACTTAATGGATTCATTTTGCTTTCACTCAATTCTTTCCTATTCATTCCAAATGCTTAATGCAATTGCAGGCCATTATATTACAATTACTCAATAAGGAAATACTTTTAAATGGGAGCTTATGAAAACATTTCATAGTATTTCAATTGAAGCAAAAAAAAATGCAGGTACAATTCTTATTTTAAAAAAACAGCAACCAAATACACAGTAAATAGAGAAGCTAATATTAGATATTTCTCCCCACATAGGTTGCTAAAGCTGAAATATGGAGACTTAAAGAATATAACATTTTGTGGTCTCTTTATATTAGGTTAGATGTGAAGAATTTGGTTGGCAGATGACAAAGAATTCAAACTCATTTATTCCACTGAATTTTCAGCATTTCCGTGTTAACATGTCCACATATATTAAACTATTTTGATTTCACTAGAAAAGTATTATAATGCCTTTTAAAGTCACATTTGAAACAGAAAAATCATTCTAGAATGTAAGTATACCATTCAGATTTTATAAATTAGTATGTTTAAATATTCTATACTTAGAATTCTAAAAATACATAATGGCTTTCTATTTTTACAGTACATATTAGAATTACTATACAGTATACTTATCTATAACTTCACATGCAACTGCATAGCATTTGTAAACTCTAGATAATAAAATAATAATTATTATTAAAATAAAAATAAAAATAAAATTAAAAATAAAAATTATTATTAAAATTTAAAAAATAATATAAATAAGAACAAAAGGTATTATAAACTTAAAGTACTTAGTATTAGAAAGAACCCAAAGTAATCAAATCCAATTTTTTAATTTTAGATAGGAATTTTTTACACTATCCCTGACTTCTATACTTAAATATAAACTATTTCAAATTATAGCTGCTATTGAATGTTTAATTTTCACATTATTTCAGTATTTGTAAAGAAAAATTTTTCAGGGCGCCTGGGTGGCTCAGTTGGTTAAGCATCTGCCTTCAGTTCAGGTCATGATCTCAGGGTCCTGGGATCAAGCCCCTTATCAGGCTCCCTGCTCAACGGGGAGTCTGCTTCTCCCTCTCCTTCTGCCTCTCTCCCTTGCTTGTTCTCTCTCTCTCTCTCTCTCTCTCTCTCTCTCTCTCTCTCTCAAATAAATAAATAAAATCTTAAAGAAAAAAAATTTAAGTTGTTCACCTATGACAGAGTCAATCATGACACTGTCCACTTTAGATTCATCGTGTATCATTCTCCTTCCCTCATCCCAAAAGTTTTTAGAGTGACTTAATTTGTGGTTCCTTTTCTAATTAAAGAAAACTTCTTCTAGGCTTTATTCCTTCTCCATTTATCATACCAGAATGAAAAGAAACCCTTAAAATAAAACAAAACAGGAAATTAAAAAGTGCTATTGTTGCAGAAAAATAATCAGACCTGGGAGAGACCAAGTGACAGTCCGAGAAGTAGGAGAACTTGGATTTATTTTATGCTGGCAGACCCCGAGGAGCTCATGCTCAAAGTTCTGGGCCCCAGGTCGTGGGGTTACAGGGTTTTTATAGGGGGGTACAAGTGGTCAAATTCCAAGGGCTATGCTGGCTGCTGGTAGGTGGGTTTAAACTCGGGGGGCGGGGGTTGCTTTAGGCTGTTAGGACAGTGCAGGGGGCTTGTGGCAGGAAACCTGTTTACAGAAGCAGAAGAGGTGGTTATCTTTTGCTCCCTAGTGGGGCTTCTGGTTATTTCTTGCTCTTTCTATCTACTGGGGTCTGCTGGCCTGGGTCTGCTGTGGGTAATTTTCCTCTTCATTATGGTATTAAAAAAAAAAAAGGTAATGAGAAATCCAACCGGTCACTTTTTGAATGGCATATATGGAGCTCTATTTAGATAACTTGAATTAGTACTGAGTGTACTCTGAAACCACAGTAGAGTAACTTATCTTTAACAATTCATTTAAAAGTCAATCAGAAACATTTGGAGCAGTGCTAGTTGCTTACTTAATAAGGTGGAATCCGTAAGGCTTGGGAACGATTGCTTAGTTCTTACTTTTTATTCCATGTAACTTAGTTATATCAGTTAGCTAGTTATTCTGTAACATAGATTTAAAATCTGCAATACAAATTAAAATAAGTTGAACAAAGTGCAAAGTAACATATTTTAAATCTCAGCTTTAGCTTTTTTTTTTTTTAAGATCTTATTTATTTATTTGACAGGGAGAGAAAGAGATTCCAAGTAGGCAGAGAGGCAGGCAGAGAGAGAGGAGGAAGCAGGCTCCCTGCCAAGCAGGGAGCCTGATGCGGGCCTCGATGCCAGGACCCTGAGATCATGACCTGAGCTGAAGGCAGAGGCTTTAACCCACTGAGCCACCCAGGCGCCCTCAGCTTTATCTTTTTTAAAAAATCAGGAAAAAGTCCTTGAAATTTTAGTAGTCATCAGAAACGGCAAAGAGCTATAATCTAGTTATCTCTTTAAATCAGACAAACACCTTCTTCTACTTATTTACTTTAGCAGAGTTCAGTTAGGAAATAAAAACACAATAATTTGAACAGAAAAAAATTAACATAAAGAATCATTATAGCAATAGATTAGAGTAACAAGGGATTGGCTAGTAGGATCTAAAGAATTTTTTTTAATTTTTTAATTTTATTTATTTCTTTTATAGAGAGAAAGAGAGAGAACAACAGGGGGAGCAGCAGAGGGAGAGGGAGAAGCAGACTCCCCACTGAGCAGGGATCCTGATATGGGAATCAATCTTAGGAACCTGGGATCATGACCTAAACTGAAGGCAGACGCTTAACCCACTGAGCAACCCTAAGACCTAAAGAGAATTCTGAATAACACAGAATTCACAGATATAAAGAATAATATAATTGAAAAGATAATACATAATAACCACTGTTATGGACTAAATGTTCTCCCTCCCCCCAAAATTCATATGTTGAACCCCCCCACACACACACACACAACATTAGGAGGTGGACACTTTGAGAGGTAGTTAGCATTAGATGAGGTCATGAGGGTAAAGCATTACAAATGGAATTTGTGCCTTACAAGAATCATGAAAAAGTTTGCTTCTCCTCTCTCCTCTCTGCCATGTGAGGGTACAAGAAGTCATCAGTCTGCCAAGAAGGCTCTTGCCATAACTCGACCATGCTGGCACCCTGATTTCAAACTTCCAGCTTCCAGCACTGTGAGAAATAAAGTTTCTCTTGACTAAGCCACCCAGTCTATGATAGACTGTCAAAGCAGCCTGAACTGATTAAGACAGTCACTACCAGAATGGTTGAGCGAAAGCACCTAGAGTGGTGTTCCCTCCTTACTTGCCCTCACCCGCAGTCCAGGGCCAGGATCCTGACCTTCTTGGAGAAGGCATGGCATGACTCAGCAAATGACAGAGACATTCTGCTGGTGCTGGGTACAATGAACTTGAAAATCCTCCCTCTGGAACTTTCTAGGAAGCTCTGAGTGCCTGGCAAAGCTACTCACAGGGAGGTTCCCCTCCTCAGAATCTGCTGTGAACCAAACCAAAAGGATGGCAGAGAAAACTGCTTGTTGCTAAGTGCTGCTGGCTGCCTTTAACTGCAGAGCCAGGACCTACAAGCTAAGAGGAACACATCAGAACCAGGAAGAAAAAGCCCCTGCTTCCTCCAGCATCTCTTCTGGCAAAGTGCTCTACTGCTAAAGCTTAACATTAGTTCAGCTGGCAAAGGAGAAATAGCACAGTTGAGAGGCAATAAATTGATCCCTGCCGTAGTTATTTATCTTACCAGTGAGTATGTCTCTTTTAGCTCCTCTCCTAACTAGATTTGTAACACCAATTCCGTTGCTTTGTTTTCCTTTCTTAACAGAATATAAAAAACTATCAACTATAAACTCTTACATCTTTTTAAAAAAGATTTTATTGTTTTATTTGAGAGAAGGTGAGAGTGAGAGAAAGAGCATGAGTGGGGAGGGAAGGTAGGGACAGATGGAGAGGGAGAAACAGGTGCTCCGCTGAGCCGAGAGCCTGACAAGGGCTTGACCCCAGGGTCCTGGGACCATGACCTGAACCAAAGGTAGACACTTAAACAATTGTGCCATTCAAGGCGCCCTTTGAATTTTTTTTTTTAATTCCTGTCCAGTTTCCCCCATTATGGTTAACTGAAGAAAGTAAAGCTTTACCTTTATTACACATTTTTCAATCTTGACCAAAGTTTATCTTAATTACTACTGACAACCACAAGACTGATGGAAGGGTCAAGACTTTCTAAATCCTTCATTTTAATACTAGTAATACATATTTTATAGTACTATACGAATTTATTCTTTTTCTTTTGCCTAACTTATAAAGCAAACAGTAAAATGAACAAGCTACTAACTCCACTGTACCGAAGACAGTGGGTTGCAGCCCACCCAGTCCAGTTCTGCGCACTTCTTCCTACAATGAATTCACTCCCTTCCCAAATCCTGTAATGTTAAGATACAGCTAAAAAAAAAAAAAAAAGATACTGCTAAAAAAGTTAAAAAGTTATGTTGGTTTCTTTCTTCTTACAAAATGAAATCTAAACTCCTTAATTTAGATTTTCACATTCTGAACCCAACTTAGTTTTTCAATCTTTATTTCTTTTTAATGCATCACACTTAATATTCCTTTTAAGACACAATATGGCTCTCCATTTCCTCATTAAGTCATGTGCCTTTATGGCAAATACATTACTCATTATAGTCAAATTCTTCTTCTGGCTCAAAAAGCCAAGGTTAATAAGCAGGGTAATTATATCCACTTGGTGGAACTAGGAGAGCCATCTTACTTTATTACTTTAAATACAGTAAGATAATACGTGAAATGCATTGAGAATATTGCCTAGCACATGTAAGTGCTCAATAAATGATACCTCTTTTTTGTATTATTATTTGCTTAACTTCAGTTTTCTCACCTCCGCCATTGGTGAAGTGGCTCTATTAGAAACACAGCACATTCAAATTTTCCTACTTCTGGAGTGAACAGAAATCTAAAAAAATACTGGGCTTTATAAGTGACTAAATTGCAAGAAAAATACCAAGTCGATTACACGATGAGTCCCAAGTCCAATTCCCCATAGCCAGAAGTGTCTGCTTATGTTGCCATTGCTGGAGCCTTTCCATTATCATCATTATCATACACAAGAGTAAAACACAATGAGTCATTGTGGTCAAGTAACATAATGTTAAAAGGGCCCAGTTTGAGCTGTAGCATTACCCTAGCTCTATTGAAAGTAAATGAGCTTATTTTAGGGTGGAAGCAGAGGGGGCCCTTCAGGGAGAAATCAACACATTGTCCAAAGAAAGGTGAGAAGTACTGAAGAGAAAACAAAAGATGCCTTCTACACACACCCATTAAAATAAATGTCTCTTTTAAAGAATTCTAAAGTAACTGGATATAGATTGAAAAATTCAGGTGCCTTGATAATTTCTTCCAATTCCATTATTTTAGGGACAAATATACTAATGGTCCAAAGAATGTGTATTTGGTCCAAGGTCAAACCCTGGAAAATATCAGAGCCTGGAGTAGAACCCAGTTATTTTAATTAGGTTAGTGCTTTCACAAAGAGTTATTCTCTAGAAAGGTGCTTTAACATAACAAGCTAAGAAATGCAACTAAATTAGAAGCATCAGCAAAGAAAACTAATAATTTGCAAACTGCTGCATACTAAATAGCAAAGAAGGAGTATTCTGCTGAATATCGTATCAACCCTTCAGATCTAACCAAAATTCACAAAAATTCCTAAGAAGGCATTTTTCAAGCTTTTCTCTAAACCTATTATTATATTAGCTTATGGCTTCATGTTTCCCATTAGCTGAGTTATTACTTTAGTGTTGTGTAGATTTAGCGTATCTGTTTGTGCTGTGCTTTTCAGCACTTCTAAGGAATGCTGATGTTCCTTGCTTCCTAATGGCAAGCTCTCGATTTTGACACTGATGACCATGTTACATAAGCCGTATAAACTAAACAAGCAGTCAAAAGCCAAGTATTACAGACTCACGAGTTCTCAAAGATCTTCGCTATCAATTTAGTGTTCCAGAGCACTTCTTTAACACAGAGGCTAACATATTCGTCTCAGGATTCAGATCTGAGTTCAAATCCCAAGTGGAATTTACAAGCTGTGTGACCTATGGCAAGTTACTAATACTTCGTATCTCTGATTCCACATCTTCAAAATGGATATAATAATAATAATAATATCCAACCTATAGTGCTATTTTTAAGAGTAAATGAAATTAAAATATATAAGGCACTTAATACATTACCTTGCCCAGAAGAATCACACAGTTAACGCTGTGACTGTTTTTTTGGCTAACCATGGTCTGTGCAGTGAAGGCCAGGAGTTCCAAAGCCTGGAGAGAGGCTAATAGTCTCACTACAGATGGAAAATCTGAAAAAACGAGGGCACCAGACCTTGCTAGAAAGGATGAAAATGTAAGCATCAAAATGAGCTAAGAATCAAGGCCTAGAAGGCTGGAAAGGCCACTTATTTTAAGGAATGTCTCAAATATGGATTACTTACGGTAGTTAGTTTTGGACCTTCATCTCTCCTAAACCTTGGTTCCTTCATATTAAAGCGACATTTGCGGCTTATATTCACTGAAGGATTCTCTTTCCCAGGCATTGTTCAAATATTCAAAGCCATCAATCTTATAAGCCTAATTATTTATCCCCCCTCAAAGAAAAGAAAATGGGGACCAGAGAGGTGACATCAATTGCCAAAGATCACCTAAAATTTACTGATGGAGCAAAGCCATGTAGTTGGCTCTTAGTTTCTTTAAATTCTCAGCCATTCTGCCTCCTCCACATGGAGCACTGAGTGTGGTGCATAAACAATGAACCCTGGAACACTGAAAAATAAAATAAAATTGAAAAAAAAATTCTGCCTCCTCCAGACCAGCCTGGAAACTACTTTATTAAATCTGTTTAAAGATGGAGCTCAAGGATGCATGGAAAACAATAATCATAGGGCCTATCCCATAAGCTGCAATCAATTTTAGCTGTTTCCACTAATATGATATTGTTGACATAAGGAGTTCACTGGAATCTGACAGCTTTGTTATGCAGAAAGCACTTACATCTATTCTTTCCCCTATATAAGAGAAAAAACCAATACGAAAGCTAAATTCGTGATTCAAAGAAAGGAAAGTATGCTTATGCAAGTGAATGGCTAAAGAAGAAACATTCTTCGTGTATTTATATTTCTTATTATATTTTATATGGTTATAAAATTTTCTACCATAGCTCTCACTCCATTTTTATGTCACGATATTTTTCAGTTTAAAAATAATAAAATATATTAAATTATATTAAAATAGAATATAATATCACCCAAGCATTTGGGACATTTTCTTTCTCTGTCCTTAATTAAAGTGAGTTAGCACAAACTTGTGGATGTACACCTCAGAAATTAGCCTTTTTGAACTGTGCTCTAAATTCCATTAAATAGAAATCAGAATCACTGGCAAATGTGATAATGGATGTGAAAGAAAAAATCTTGCAAATTGTCATTTTTTTAATAAACGAAGGAATCTATATCTGTTTTCATATTTAGAAAGATGACTCCAAAAGATCTATTTCAAAAAAAAAGAATTCTAGCCCATGTCTCCAATGCAAGAGTTTGTAGTTCAGTTGAATTCTTCCATCATACCATAATGTTAAATATATCCCAAGCCAAATTCATCATTTCCTTCCCATCAAACCAGTACTTTCTTTCAATCTGTAGAAAAGTATAGTATTATAATAGACAATAAACAACAGACAATAAAACTTCAAAGTCTTAGTAGATTCAAAGAAATAAGAGACCGGGTCTTCAGACTTATAATTCCATATACTTCTAGTTAATTGCGTAAGGCCAAATAACATTAAAGAAGCAGTATAACATGATGTTTAAGGTATTTTGAATCTGGAATACCTGGATATGAGTCTTTGTTCTGCCATGTACTAGCCTTGTGACCTTAGAAAAGTTACCTAACCATTCCATGCCTTTTTTTCTCATCTCAATCCTGTATACTTCCAATGGCCACTATGGGGACTAAATTTATTAATTCATGTAAAGTGTTTAGAAGAATCTGACATATATTAAATAATTATGAGATAGTATTTATTATTATTATTTATTATTATTATTTTTTAGAGCAATTGAGTAAGCATGAGCAGGTGTGGGGAGGGCAGAAAGAAGGAGAGACAGAATCCTAAGCAGGCTCCTTGCCCAGCAAGGAGCTGAATGTGGGGCTCAATCTCACGAGATCATGACCTGACCTGAAATCAAGACTTGAATGCTTAGCCAACTGAGCCACGCAGGTGCCCCAAATATGAGATTGTATTAAATATTGTTTGTAGTCTGAGCACATTGATTAATCATTCTTTCTCCCTTTCAAGTTCTGATCAAATGATAGGTGACACAAGTACGCAAATGGGAATTCATATACCATTATCAATTCTCACTTGTAGAGCTAGATTAGAAGATATGATAGAATTTTCTATCCTACTTGGAACTGAAACCACCAGACCCACACAATCCTGACTTAACTCAGGTAGAGAGGCCAAAGAATGACATAACACTCTTCCTTCATAGCACACTCGCCTTTCCACCCAACCTGGAGGTTTTGGCCAGAGGTTAAGAGTCAGAGGAGAGAACGCTTCAAAGGCGAAAGAGGAATACAGTCAGAATGCACTGATAGTCATCACAACTTCAAAAATGGGAACCACTAGTTACGAAACTCAGAAATCAGATAAGCCACTCAGCATCCTAAATGGGAGGATGGAGGGAAAGGGTATAAAGATGGTCCATAAGTGTTTACTATGTCACTTCTCCCTTGAGAAAAGGAGCTGAACTTTCTTCTCTTTTATGGAAAACAAAAGCAAAAAACAAAAACATGGTAAAGAAATGAGCATTCTCTGACCAAAGATTTCATATGGATCAGGACAGCTACTGTGCAGAAATGCTTTCTGCAAGTACTTGTTATTTTAACAAACATGGATTGTGATCCTCTTATATGCCAGGCACTGTACAGGCACAAGATAAAAAAATAAGCTAAGATTAATAGATTCAGTAGTGTGTGGATTTTAGGTCTTATTAAGCGGGTTAGTAAAGAATCCTGTTTAGAATCTCTGCAGAATGTCATATGCTCCACAAAATACAGGTAATAATATTTCCCCCAAATATATTATAGTGTCCAAAATTATTTGTCATCTACCAGAATATGTACATAAGCATTCTATAGGTGTTTGATCTAGTGCTGAGGAAACTGGACTAGATAAATGATTCTCAAATCTTTCGCTTGCACAGATTTCTTCAAGTCCATAAATTCTTATTTAAAACTCCCAAATGTAAACCAAAAAAAGAGTGTCTGCCTGGTTTCTCCTTCATCACCTTCAGCTTCCCCCAAGGTACTCCTGAAGAGCTTACATCTCCAAGGTACATATTTGAAGACACTATACCCATAAGCAACATTTTTCCCAATTATTAAAGTGTTAATTCTAAGAAACTTTATCTTTAATACCTAAAGCCTGAAAGCCTAAATGAAAAGACACTTCTAGCAGAATTATCTCCCTCAAAACATGCTTATCTTTAAAATGTAACTAAAAACAATCTACATGTTTCTAAAAATGTCTTAATAACCATGTGCTTATATGTATTACAAGAAAAAGTTACTAATTACAAGGATAATACCATATACATAAATATTGGCTTTGCTCTAAACTTAATCATTTTGCTTGTGTAGCGTTTTACCAAAGCACATTCACGTAAGAAGTTGTTTAGCAGATTTTCCTTCTTTTAGGGTTTTCTGGTGCCAACTTCTCTGAATTAAAGCGATTGTAATAATTCCCTATTATATTTCTACATATATCTAAGTATTCATAACAAAATTTAAGTCTGAGTAGGAAGATATATGTTTACAGATTATGTTCTGTGGAATATATTTTTGCCCTCATACATCACATAATAATATATATCAATCCAGTGTTTTGTAATGACAGCTCTAGCTGTTTTCTTTTTTCTGTGCCTGTTATTCCTGCTTCTTTAAAACACAAACCATTGAGAAGAAGTGAAGCTATCAGAATACCCACTTTATATTAGCAGTCATAGGACACAGTAAAATTAAACGAAGAAATTGGCAAAGAATAAGAGCTTGACAGGGTTTTTTCTGTTCTTTGTGATTTTTTCCCTTGGCACATGCAGATGGCTGTTTAAGAATGGGCGCAGTGTTCAGCCTGAGTTTTGCCAACAATGTAGACTTAGAAGGTAGAATAAAGAGTCATCAATGAGCATAGTAGAGGCAGGAAATGGTTCAAAAGAGAACCCTGTGTTGCATACAGAAATATCCTAAAAACCTGAGAGTAACACAAGTGATCACTAATTATATAATTTATGTCTTCAATTTGGTCAGAGTGTACCTAACCAAAGAAAGAAAGAAAGTGGAAAAGAAACAGCAACAACAAAATGAAGCTGAATAATACAATTATCTAAAAGCTTTTGGAGGGCGCCTGGGTGACTCAGTGGGTCAAAGCCTCTGCCTTCAGCTCAGGTCATGATCTCAGGGTCCTGGAATCGAGGCCCGCATCAGGCTCTCTGCTCAGCGGGGAGCCTGCTTCCTCCTCTCTCTCTGCCTGCCTCTCTGCCTACTTGTGATCTCTCTCTGTGTGTCAAATAAATAAATAAAATCTTAAGAAAAAAAGCTTTTGGAAGCTAATCTTTTTAACTAGGATGTCGTTAATCCATTTATTTTCATGTATTACATCAATAAATATTTACATCTTGTTAGTGTGTGCCAGACACTCGACTAGGAACCAAGATCCAATATTGGGCCAGACAGCCTTGGTCATGCCTTCACAGAACTTTCACCCAAGCAAGTTATATATTTGGTTAAACACACAAGTCTAATTAAGAATGATATGTCCCGTCAAGTATTTTCTCTAGGAAGCTATGTGGTGTACTGGAGAGACTATGAGCCTTGGAGTTGTGGATAATTGCTTTCAGGATTCTCACTCAGACACATTCTAGTTTTGTTATCTTAGAAAAGTTATTTAGCATGTATGAAACTGTTTCCCTAACTGAATGATAGCTGTGCTAGCTGCTTCAACGTTTTGCCTCAAGTATTAAATGAAACAGTGAACAAAAAGGACATCTTACCTGGCACAATGAAGGTATTGATATTTTATATTTGTTATTCCAAAATTTCACTAATGAAAGTAGAAATTAATGAAGTCCTGAAATTTATTTAAATTATTCTCAGAGAAGTCCTGTGGGCCAGGGGCTCTGGGTGACTCGGTCGGTTCAGCGTCTGCCTTTGGCTCAGGTCATGATCCCAGGGTCCTGGGATGGAGCCCGCATCTGGCTCCCCGATTAATAGGAAGTCTGCTTCTTCCTCTCCCTTTGCACCGCCCCCATGCTCACGTGCACGCATGCACGCATGAGTGTGCTCTCTCTCTCAAATAAATAAAATCTTAAAAAAAATCCTGTGGGCCATTCCAAAATGATCACTATGGTTATTGTGAATACTTTGATTTTTTTGTGTGTGTAATGCCGTTCTAAGAGAAATAATTTTATTATTTCCCTTTACTGTTTCTTGCTTGAATTTCCCCTATACACAAGTGTTTTTATTTATAACCTAAGGAGGAATACTAAAAAGCAGAATCAACCAACCATCATTATTCACAAATCCTGTTTACATCAATTTGCCTAATAGCTAAAGTTTATTTGTTACCCCAAATCAATATTTGCAGTGCTTTAGGACAATTCACTAACATACAGAGGGCAAAAGGCAGGGGGTGGCATTTGAGTTACGGAGCTGCCAGGTTCCCAGTTGAGGTCATGTGAAGCAACACTGCCTTCTTGTTTCTTTCTCACATAGTTATCGCCAAAGGATGGATAGGGCAGGGGCAGTGTAGTATAGCGCAAGAGGCTCCTGCTCGGGGGATAGTTGGATAGGGCTCGACTCAAGAATCACAACTCTGACACCTGTTAGTGGGGGACCTCAGAAAAGTCACTTACTTCCCAGTCTTTGTTTTCTCTTTTGTAAAATGAAATAAATCTACCAGAATGAGTTGTTTTAAGATTTAAGATTATGATAGATGATGATAGATAGATAGATAGATAGATAGATGATAGATAAATAGATAGATGATAGATAGATGATAGAAAATTTTCGCTAGGAGCAATAATTCAGTATTTGCTAATTCAGTGTTTTTGGGGGACATTACAGAACATAACCACCGTGAATAATAGAATCTAGTGTAGTTTATTTATTATCTGTAGTTCAAACTTTATTGTCAAGTTTGTGTGCTATTAATTACCAAACAACTATTTGGAAAATAACTCAAATACTTTGGTTAATTTTCCTTTGGAAGAGAAAAAGTTGTTGATGTTAGTCTCAGGTGGCAAGGAGCTTCACAGAAGAGATGAGAAGTTTACACCTTATTATAAAGTGATTAAATTTCTCCCTATCTGTGGCATAATAAAGCAATTCAGAATGCATTTATTGTTTCTATAGATAGACTTGTAAAATAACACGGTGGTAAAATTTATAGTTACAATTGTGCAAACAAGAATTCTCAGACTCTGTCACATTTCAACTAAAGTAATTGAATTAAGTAATTAAAATCATAAATTAAATTACAATGAACATAAAACATCCTCTGTACCTGTCATAAGAAATTTTGTGGAAATAGAGACCATTCACAACCCTATGCTTAGACAAATTACCAATAAGTATAATAATATAGATATAACTAGTGCAATCTTTTTTAAAAATCCCATTTTTTGAAATCAAATATTATTTTTAAAGTGTTATAGGTTTTCTATGGGTTAAAAGAATTTACTTACAAATCTGAAATATAGCTGAAAACAATACTCTTATTTTAGCCTTTATGATCCAAATACTTCACAGAGAATATTTTAAATTTGAGTTCCAAGTCACTCAAGATTTTGATCTCAAACAAGATTCTGAAAAATAAGTCATGATGATTTAAAAACAGTCTTTCTCTGTTAGGCATAAAGCTGTTTCAGGAAAGTTTTCATAGAGATCTCTCAGGCAACGTAGACTTAAGTTGAATTTATCTCAAAATATCTCAAAGACATGCCAGGCAAAGTCAGCTGCCCAGAACTAATGTTCATATATATTATTATGTATTTTACATCAAGTTCATACTTAAAGAACTCTTAGAAGAAAAGAAATTTCAAAAACCGATCCAAGTTAAGTATTTCTCCTTTAGACAAAAATAGCTTACATTTGGAATGACTTGGAGAGGTTCATTAAAACATGTACTGTACATATGAATGCTTCTGTTAAAATAAAAGAAAATACCAATGATGAGAATATGTATCCAATTATTTCTTGGATGTTAACCTGAAATAAACTGGCATTTTTCTTCAAGACTGGTATGTGATAGTGTGACCACAATTTTACCAACTCTTTCTATATTCAGCAGTACTACAAGTAGGTAAACAATAATTTGAATGGGCTAAAATTTGGAATGACAATACAATTCTTATTCTGTCACAATATAACTTCTATAAAAAGATGTAAAATTAAGTAGGCAGATAACTAAATAAACTTACATAATTTCCTCAGTTGGCCTGTGAGCCAAGCACAAATTTTGGATTCCTTTGGTTTTTTTCATCTGGATACAAATTGTTCAGGGATCACAGAGACTTATTTATTTTCTGAACTCAACCATACAAATAGAATTCTAAGGATATCAATGCAGGAAATAAAAGTTGGCAATGTTTAAAATAACATGAACTAGGTCCCTGGCTCTGTGGATAGGTCACAGAATTAGACAAAATGGAAGTGAGAAGAAAACATCTTGATATTAAACAAGAATATATTTCAAGGGGGAATTCAGCATTAGTAATTTTAGCCTTCTTAGTAGTACAAGTAACTAACAGCTTTGAACTCCAGTGCCAGATTATTTCTACTATGCTACAGTGCTTCTTTGAAATGCCTTTGAAACACAATTATACACTTCATAAATATATTATCATTCCATCATAGCTGAGCTCATTATTACATGTATTGAAATAAACTTTGGGCTAAATCATTTTCCTTAAATCTTAACCTCCATCAACAAAATTTTATTTAAAAAATGATAGAGTTACAAGGTAAGCATTCAATTTGTACCTTCCAATCAGTATAATTATAGACATTACCATTCTTCAGAATCATAGACCAGGAAAATATCAAAGAAGACACAAAAAGTATTATACTTCCACAAAGCCAGAGCTTTGTGTAAACTATGCCAGGATAGGCAGAATGATGTCCCCCAAATACAGCCACATCCTACACCCTGGAACCTAGAAATATGTACCTTACATGATAAAAGGCATTTTGTGATGTAATTGAATTAAGGATATTAAAATGACAGATTATTCTGAATTATGAATGTAGGCCCCATGTAATCACTGGACCCCTTATACGACTGAAGAGAAGGAAGAGACAGAATCAGAAATGGTAATGTGAAAAGATCTCAGTCCAATCTTGCTAGCTTTAAAGATAATGGAATGGGGCCAAGAGCCAAGGAAATGCAACTGACCTCTAAACACTGTAATGAAGGCAAAATAAAAGATTTCCCCCAGTGCTTCCAGAAGGGAAACAACCCGGCCGCACCCTGATTTTAGCTCTATGAGATAGACCCATGTGGGACTTTGAACTTCTAGAGAGAGAGAGTGTGTGTGTGTGTGTGTGTGTGTGTGTGTGTGTGTGTAAGCAGATTATTTTGGAGGTGACAGAACTGTTCTGTACCATGATTGTGTTTGTAATTGTACCCCAGGTACACCAAAAACTTTCAATAGAGAAGTCAGAAAACTCATATATTTCTAAATCATGAACTACTGAATAATTCTACATTCATAAATTCATACCATTTGGTTCCCAATCAAAAAAATTATTAGACATGCAAAAAATAAGTCTAGCACAGAATAAAAATTAAAATAGACTCAGAAGTGATAGAAATGGGGCACCTGGGTGGCTCAGTGGGTTAAGCCTCTGCCTTCGGCTCAGGTCATGATCTCAGGGTCCTGGGATGAAGGCCCACATTGGGCTCTCTGCTCTGCAGGGAGCCTGCTTCCTCCTCTCTCTCTGCCTGCCTCTCTGCCTCCTTGTGATCTCTCTCTCTCTCTGTCAAATAAATAAATAAAATCTTTAAAAAAAAGTGACAGAAATCATGAAATTACCCAACAAGTGTATCAAGCATCTATTGTAAATATTCAAAAATTTAAAGGAAATGAAAAACAAAAATAATTCAGAGGATCAACTTAACATGATAGACACTGCAGAGGAGGATAATAAATATGAACAGAAGAGGCTGATAAATATGAACAAAGCCAGGGTGATCTCTGGGACCATATCAAACAATCTAGAGTATATGTAAATTAAGTCCTAGGAGATGGGGGGGAAGCAGACAAAATATTGAAGAAAAGAAAAATAGAAAAAGAAATAATGGCCAAACATCTTCCAGATTTATCAAAAAACAAACCTGCAGTACTAATAAGCTCAAAAAATTTGAAAAGCTTTACGTAAACCCAAAGAAAGCTATACCAAAACATCTCATGTTCAAAATTTCGAGAACTAATGATAAAAAGAAAATATTTGAAGCAGAGTTAAAGACACACTTCATCAGAGAAGGAAACATAAAAACAAGGACTTTCTTCTTTTTTTCCTTTTTAAAGATTTTATTTATTCATTTGACACAGAGAGAGAGATTACAAGTAGGCAGAGAGGCAGGCAGAGAGAGAGGAGAGAGAAGGAAGCAGGCTCCCTGCTGAGCAGAGAGCCCGATGTGGGCCTCGATCCCAGGACCCTGGGATCATGACCTGAGCCGAAGGCAGCGGCTTTAACCCACTGAGCCACCCAGGAGCCCAAGCACTTTCTTCTTATATAAAACAAATCTAGTCAAAGTCAAAGGAACATATTTAAAGAGTTGAGAGGGAAAAAAACTTCTAGAATTCTATATCTGGTGAAAATATTCTTCAAAAATGAAAGCAAAGTCAATTCATTGTCAGAAAATGAAAAGCTAAAAGAATTTGTCACTAGTGCATATACTGTAAGAAAATTTGAAGCATCTTAGTTTATAGAGACTTGGGAAGGAGAATTAATACAAATAGTGGAAGGGTGACAGAATAGTCATTCACTTGGTTGTAGTGAAGAGTAACAGACAAAATTAATATTAGAGTAAAAACAAAAAAATATAGTTTTGATTAAGAATAAACAGAATTGGGCACCTGGGTGGCTCAGTGGGTTAAAGCCTCTGCCTTCGGCTCAGGTCATGATCTAAGGGTCCTGGGATCGAGGCCCACATCGGGCTCTCTGCTCAGCAGGGAGCCTGCTTCCTCCTCTCTCTCTGTCTGCCTCTCTGCCTACTTGTGATCTCTCTGTGTCAAATAAATAAATAAAATCTTTTAAAAAAAGAATAAAGAGAATTTTATTTTATTCCATAGGTTTTATGGTCATATTATAATTAATTTGTTTAAAATGAATAATCTGACATTTTGTAAAATATATCACAACTGAAAGAGAAGGATTACGAGAATAAAGACTGTGAAAGAGATGTTTACTAGTACATGTGTGAGGTAATAGTGACCTGAACTGGAAAGGTCTTGATGGTAGAAATAAGATAACAAATGTTCATTACTTTGAGTAAAATTGTGTTCACTATGTCCTTAACAACGCATTAGCAAAATGTCTACTACAAGCTGTTGTATTGTACCAAGAGCTGAGGGAGTCAAAAATGTAGATAGATTATTAAAACAAAAGCGAAAAAGTGTTATAAAATGGGTTCTTTCAAGATACGATTGTTGGGACATAATTTGTATTTCTTTATATCAACAGTCAATTTGCTCCAGATTACCTATTCAAGAAGATCCTTACAAGCAGAGAGCCTCGCATTAATGGTGGTTTCTCTCCGTCCCCAGCAAGAAAGACAGAGATATCTATCTCCCCTCGCCCCATCCCAGTTTTATTTACATTCCAGGATTGTGAAGATAGAGATGCTCTCTCTCCTTCTTGCTGTAAATATCCTTTCATTCCAGCTTATTAAAGATAATGTCTCTCTCCATAGGAGAGGATGGTCAATTTTTCCAATAGCCCTTCTATAAGAGTGACCTTTCCTAATCTCAGTTTCTCTCCTTTGGAGGGAAACACACCAACCACTCTGCATGTGCAGGGAACACCTAACCTTCTTTCGTGTTTTATGGGAACTGAGGTTCAGACAGCTGGCACAATAGGGAACTCTGACTACTGAGACTGCAGTGAGTATTCTTGTTGAAGTATAAGGTCAGATATGTTAACACTTAAAGCTCTATAAAAAAATAGATGAATTCTTTTCAGAGCTGCTCAGTTGTTCAAATTAATGTGAAGTAGGTCCTATGGTATGTAATGCTGATGCCTTCCAGAAACTTAGCAATTGGAAAGTTACTCTGGCTGAATTTGCTGAATGAAATGAAAGGAATTATTGCTAAATTGTATCATTGAACATGATATCATCCTATTTCCTATGGACTGAATTTTGCCTCCCACCCATAATTCAAAGGTTGAAGCCCTAATCCCAATGTGACTGCATTTGCAGATAGGGTCTTTAGGAGGTAACTAAAGTTGAGTGAGGCCATTAGGGTGGGGCCAATCCAATAGAGTTGATGACCTGATAAAAAGAGGAGGGGAAAGAGACTGTTCTCTCTATATCTGTGCATCCATATGAGGACACGGTGATAAGGCAGCCATCTACAAGCCAGAAAGAGAGCTCCCACCAGGAATACAATCAGCAGGCATCTTGATCTGGGACTTCTAACCTCCAGAATCATGAGAAAATAAATTTCTGTTATTTAAGCTCCTTGGTGTATGGTATTTTGTTATGGAAGCCCAAGTAGACCAAGATATTATTTATTTCCTAAGTCTTAATCTGCTACTTGATAGACATGTATGTCTCACTAAGTTTCATACTAAAAAGACAGCATTAAAAGCAAGATCATATTTTTTAACAGCCCATGGGAAAGAGAATCATAATTTTTAACTGAAACTGAATTCATGGTGTTAGGAATTATTGTCATGGCTGCATTCAGTTTTCTGTTGCCTTGGATAAATTTTCTTCCTATTCTCTATTTGGGTAAGGTTTTCTTGTTCTTTCTAATCAAACATTCAATTGCCAAAATATAACTTAGATCTGTTGCCTTAGAATTTGACTCACATATTAGCTGCTCATATCTAGAACAATGTACTTATTCATATTAATATATAAGACATTTTAGAAAATAGGGATCAGTAAAATATATAAAATAAAATTTAATTTTCACTGTAAATAATAATCATTTAAAAATACAGTATCGCATTTGAAGTTGGTCAAAGATCCCAAATATTGGTCATTCAAAGTATAAGAAAGGTATGTATTTATTAATAATAAAGGTAGAGGGGCTCAATTCAAAATAGGTATATATTCTAAATTCCCACCACCAGTTTCCCATAAATTCAATATTTGGAAAAATGAAAAAAATTAACGGTCACAGAGCATGTTGTTTCATATATTTTGTATATATTTACAATTAAATCTAAAACTCAAGGGCCATGTGCTAACATGTAACCTTTCTCTCCATAATTTCACTAACTTTTAGTTATGTTTCTCTATATGAAATATCTAGGCCTGGTTCTGCTTGTAACACCCAATAAATTATCTTATTTCATGTCATTTGTTTTATTTTCATGAAGATGGTATACTTATGTTTCACTAATATAGTTGAAATTCATAAACTTCCATTTAATCAAGAAAAATATATTACATAGAACAGATTTTTTATATATAAGAATGAAAAAAATCTATATTAAAATATATATGAATGTAATTCCTAATTAAAATCATCTGCATAAAACTAAAATGTTTGCAGCTTCCTAAGTTATTTCATTCCCTTCGGAAGACCAAATCGTAAGCATTTTGCTTAATGCTCCATACAAAATGACAGTAAGAAATTAAATTTGTAGGAAAAAAAAACTTCTTTTAATCTTACCAATTATTTTTTCTACAGAAAACAAAACTGATATTTCCCCTTAAGAAAAAATAAAGTTGAGCCAGACACTAGAACACGGAATCATTTTAAAAGCAAGATACACACACATAAACACACACACACACACACACACCAACATCACATTTTCTGTTCATTTTTACCCAGGTGAAACTTAATAATAATAGCTTTTTCTTTTTCTGTTTGTATAGTATGTTTTAAATGAACTCCTAATTCCATCCTTAGAATTGAAACAGTAAGTTTCTTGCTATTTGAAGAAGATTTTTTCCCCTAAGCCAAATTATTTATTCATATTAAGTATAAAAAGTGACATTCAAATAAAATAAAACTGTCAATTTTTATATATGTATCTTTATATAATCATAAATCATAGGATATTCCCTCCTCATGTTGTTCCCTAGCCCCAATAATTCCTTCGCCCCTTACTTTTTCTGTCATTCTATTATTCTTTTCTGAGCCTAAAAAATGTTCCTAACCAACTTTTATTCTTGAACATATTAATTTCTTCAAAGTTTCAGTAGGCCTGAGACCTTACCCTACTTGCAAGCTAATAATTAGCCTGCCACAACTTCATGAATAGTGACAGAAGACATGAGACACCTGGGTCAGAGACAAAGTATTTTATTACTCGCAGCACAGCGGACAACACTGACTTCATATTTGCACCAGTTTCTCTTACCCTTCAAGACCCGTGGGGTAACATGAAACAGCCAAGGTAAATGGTGCACACAAAATGAATTTGTGTTACTGCTATGGCATCTCAGACTTAGGGAACCTTGATACATCATGCTGTAATGAACCCCAAGGAAACATGCCTGACCTTTTCCCCAGAGGGAGATATTATCTTTATTATTCTGCATAGTAAATGAACATATTCTCTGCTCCAGAGGGAGATATTACCTTTATCTTTCAAGGTTTTTGCTACTCAAACATCTCAAAAAGATGGTCTAGGCATAAAGCTGGCAGTGCCTTGGCTCACAAAATATACAGGAATGTGAGTGACCCAAGTAGAATCTTCTCCCAACATAACCCTTTCCTTTAAAAAAAAAAAAGTGTATATTAATAAATTGAAAACATTAGCAGTTACCTGGCCTAAACACATACACACACAGCACACAAATATCTTGTTCTTTTGTAATGTTTAACTTATATTTAGTGTCACTATAAAAGTTACGTGACAAAGTACATAAGAATGTGCTTTGTAAAGTGCAACTTATACAAAGGTAATTATCATTCCGTTATTTATTGTTTAGACCTTCTGTTTCAATTTCACCTAGTATTGGCACATAACAAAGTTTATGCCTTCCCTCCGAAAATTTTTCTATATTGGAGAAGGGTTCTGTATGAACAAAATGACTTCTGAGATTTAGAATAACTATAAAAATATACAAACTATATGACACTAAAAATATTCCATGATTGCTATCAAACATTTTCATTGTTCCAAATAGTTTATGAAAAGTATTAGTCGTAAATAATCCTCTATTAATTCCTTTTATTTACAGATAATGACTGAACTATATTTAGCCAGGGTAGCACTATCTGATAGTGATAAGTAATTTTAAATTTTCCAGCTGCTATATTTCAAAAGGCAAAATGAAATAATAATAATAATGATAATAATAATTTATCCAAAATATCTAAAATATTACCATTTAAACATATACATAATTAAAAAATTACTAATGGGAAAATTCCCATTCTGTTTTTTATACTAAGTCTTCAAAATCCAGTGTGTATTTTCTAGTTTTAGCAACATCTCAATTCAGATACTATTTTTTATTGGATATAGTTCAAGTGTACTTAGAGTTCTTCATTTCATCTAATTTTTATTTCAAGTGCTCTATAACCACATGCAACTATTGGTTTGCCTACTGGACAATGCAGAATTAAAAGCTCCTGAAGCAGAATTTGTGTTAGTTCTCAAGTCCACTTGGTAAATTCCTTCCCACCATGTTCTATTTTTAAAGGTGCCTGAGATACATGGATTACTAGTTCAGGCCTGGAGAACTCATTTCAAAGAAACTGAATATAAAATATTTGCAAGACAGTGCTGCTGAGCATCAGCAAATGGACACCAGCAGCAATGGTAATAAACAGAAACCATATCCAGACTCAGAGTGGAAAGAAAGGTATCAGCAGTAATTAAAGCAAGGGCACAACTTGAAGAATGTGGCTGAGGTATATCAAGAGTGAAGGGAGAGGGGGGGGGAAGAGTGAAGGGAGAGGCTTTGAACAAGATACTAAGAGCTAAGGAGATTCTAACTGGTGTAAGGTGGTATCTTATTGTGGTTTTGATTTGTATTTCCCTGATGGCTAATGATGTTGAACATTTTCTCATGTGTCTGCTTATGTCTTCCTTGTAGACATGTCTTCTGCCTTTTTTTTGGACTGGGTTATTTATTGTTGATTGTTGATTGTTTATAGATCTTGGATATCAGCCCGTTATCTGTAATGTCATTTGTAAATATCTTCTCCCATTCTGTGGGCTGCCTCTTAGTTCTTTTGACTGTTCCCTTTGCTGTGCAGAAGCTTTTTATCTTGACAAAGTCCCAAAAGTTCATTTTTGCTTTTGTTTCCCCTGCCTTTGGAGACATATCTCGAAAGAAGTTATTGTGGCTGATGTCGAAGAGATTATTGCTTATGTTCTGCTCTAGGATTTTGATGGATTCCTGTCTCACATTGAGGTCTTTTATCCATTTTTACCATTTTCACCATCCATTTTTACCATCCATTTTACCTTTGTGTTTGGTGTAAGGGAATGGTCTGGTTTCATTCTTCTACATGTAGCTGTCCAATTTTCCCAGCACCACTTATTGAAGAGACTATCTTTTTTCCACTGGACATTTTTTCCTGATTTATCAAAGATTAGTTGACCATAGAGTTGAGGGCCCATTTCTGGAGTCCCTATTCTGTTACAAATATAGGAAACAGCATATTTGTTTCCTATATATATGCTGGGAAACAACAAGTGTTGATGAGGATGTGGAGAAAGGGGAACACTCTTACACTGTTTGTGGAAATGCAAGCTGGCACAGCCACTCTGGAAAACAGTATGGAGGTTCCTCAAGATGTTAACAACAGAGCTACCCTACAACCCAGCAATCGTACTACTAGGTAATTACTGCAAAGATACAGATATAGTGAAAAGAAGAGACACGTGCACCCCAATGTTCATAGCAGCAATATCCACAATAGCCAAACTGTGGAAAGAGCTGAGATGCCCTTCAACAGATGAATGGATAAAGAAGATGTGGTACATATATACAGTGGAATATTACTCAGCCATCGGAAAGGATGAATGAATACCCATCATTTGCATCAACATGGGTGAAACTGGAGGGGGTCATGCTAAGTGAAGTAAGTCAAGCAGAGAAAGACAATTATCATATAGTTTCACTCACATGTGGAACATAAGCAATAGCACAGTGGACCATAGGGAAAGGAAGGGAAATCTGAAGGGGGAGAAATCAGAGAGGAAGATGAACCACGAGAGACTATGGACCCCAGGAAACAAACCGAGGGTTTCAGAGGAGAGGGGTTGGGGGAGGGGGTAACAGGGTAATAGGTTTTAAGGAGGGCACGTGTTGTGCTGAGCACTGGGTGTTATACATAACTAATGAATCATTGAACACTACCTCAGAAACTAATGGTGTACTATACAGTAGCTAACTGAACATAAAAAATAAATTAAATAAAATAAATAAGCAGATATTTTAAAAATAAAAAAGGAGAGACAAGGAGATACTAATGAGATGAGATAGGAGATTGACATAAACCTAAGTCATTGTGAGAAAGAAATAATTTAAGGATACAAGCGTCAGGAAAATTATAAAGAAAGAAAGAAATATTTTAATTTGTGAACTCAGTGCAACTCCCCAATCCATACACACACAGACACACGCACAAATGCATGTACACATACAGAAAGTGAATGGAAGATAATTGGATACGAGAAAAACTCTAAAAGGAATATAATTATAACTTTAATATTTTGTTGTTATCTTAAAAGTTGACTACTACAATAGCTAATATTAGGTTAACATTGTAGTAATCGTAATTCTGTAATAACACTATGTTAATATATTACAGCAACTAATGAGCTTAAATAGATTTTAATTGAAAACTAAAATGTCCCATTAATCTCTCATGATATGTTATGCATTGGATATCTAGATAACAAATTCTTAATATATTTTAACAATACTAACATAAACCAAATGTTTAAAGTATTAATATGTGGCCTAAGATGAAGCACTCAACATAATTTTACGTTTTAAAATTCCTTATTGATTGATCAACCATTTTCTTTATATACAAAATTCTTCAATTTCCTAGAAATAGAGAGAATGTTAAAAATACATATTGCATGGAGACAATTTAATGTAGACTCATTACAACTAGATTTACACCTGATTTAGCCAATTGTTTAGAAAAAAATGTTTCATATCTTTTAAAGATATTTAAGTGAAAGAAAAGATACAGTGAAATGCAAAACTGAAGTTACTCTTTATTTAAGTAAATGCCACAAAGTGTAAACACTACAATATGAATATTTTAGCACATACGGGGCAAGCAGATTTATCTAAACCCTTGGGAAGCATGAACTCCAACCTAATGAGAGAACACTTGCAAAGGACAAAGCATATGATGTGGAATACTTTGAAAAGAAAACAGATGCAGGGAAATTAGCGTTATATTTTTATAGCTCCCATGATGCTCCTTACAAGTCACTGAATGCACCATTGATCTGTCAATATCTGTTAATATCATTTTACGCAAAACTATATGGAAACCCATGCAAATTGGTAAACCTACTGAATATAATTTTATATTTTTCTTTTGTTTCTCTGGGCATTTATATCTTTGTTATATGCTTTCATTTTTCCTTTAATTGATTTTTCTTTTTAAAAAAAATTAGTATTTCATGCTGTCAAAGCTACCATGGAGTAACTTTAAAACATGATTGTAAAAATATCGCATCACTTACATATGCTCTTTCTTAGTATTCCCAAATCCAGTTTTTGTGTTTAAGAGACAATGTATCAGCTAAGGATTATTCTCAAAGCCACATACTTGTGACATTATCTTGTGATGGGAGCTCAGAAGAAATCCAGAATGTTTTGTTGTAGCTTTTTTACTATGTAACTATGTATTGGACATTTTTCCTGGAGACAGTTCATTAAAAAGGCCTTGGCAGCTGTTTTCTCTCCTTGTGATGGATGTTATTATGCTCATGTAAAGTGGGAAATAACTGCTATTACTTTTTGTTATGTCCCCTGGAGGTTCTTCTGCTTCAGAAACTGTACTTATTCTGGATTTATCAGCCAGACCCCTCAGATGTGCCATATTTAATTGGGCTACATGGAGGCATCCCTAATAAAATAATACACATTGCCTTGAGCCTCAGGATTTTTTCCCTCTGATTGTCTTCGAATGTGTCATGCTTAAGGAAGACTGTGAAATACAGTGAAGGTAACAATACTTTATCATAAAAAAACCTTGTTAAATCACAGGACTGCTAATAAACTCAATCATGTTCCACATTATTGAGCTTCTGTTGCCTTCTATGTTGTGCTAATGGGAGGCCCTTTTCATAGCCAACTTTGTATCTTCTTTGCTCTTTTTAATGCCTAACATACAAAGAAGTCACTTCTGTCTACTATCTTAGAAATATGTGCTAAAAGTCACTGGATAAGTGCAGGCAGGCAGATAAGTAATTTATCTTACTCAGGAAAACAACAACAACAACTAGAAAAGTAAATAATAAATCACAAAAAAGTAAGCTAAAGCTAAAACCCAAAGTCAATTGATTCATCTTTAATGCAACAAATAAGCTTTTCTTTATTATACTTACCATTTTGTTGGAATTTTTGCCATCTTTGGGTAGAAAAACAAAGCTTGCTATGATAGCTGACCAAAGTCTCTTCTTTTTCAACACCTGTCTAGACTTTTCAAAATGTTTGTTTATTTATTTATTTATTTATTTATTTATTTATTTATTTATTTATTTATTTAGATAGGGGGCAAAGGGAGAGGGAGAGGGAGAGAGAGAATCTTAAGCAGATTCCATTCTCAGAATAAAGCTGGATGTGGAGCTCAATCTCATGATCTGAGCTGAAATCAAGAGCTGGACATTTAACTGACTGAGTGACCCAGTAACCCATAGTTTAGCCCATTCTTTAAAAAAATAACAGTTGGATGCTTAACTGACTAAGCCACCCAGGCGCCCTTCAAGACATATAATATTATTTTATTTTCCCTTAAGCTATAATAATAATAATATATTTATTTTTGTAATTGTATTTCACACACATATTTATTGTACTAATTATTACATGATAAGGATTAGGCTACATGATATACGTACATTGTCTCTAATCTTTACCAAAGACTCATAAGGTTTCAGTTGCACTTCGGATAAAGAAAATGAACCTTAAAGAGGTTAAGTGGCCGGCTGGAAGCTTACAAAATGGCTGTTGGGACACTAAAGACACTTCAAATGTAGAGTCCTTAATTATTGAAGTGTCTAAAACACAAACAATTACAGGGTAATTTTTTCTAAAAGAGAAATTACGCATAGCTGCAGAAAATATAAACTTCATGAGGAGTGCCTGGGTGTCTCATTCAGTTAAGCATCTGACTTCAGCTCAGGTCATGATCCCAGGGTCCTGGGAATGAGCCCTGCATTGGGAATCCCGGCTCAGCTGGAAGTCTGCTTATCTCTCCGTCCCTCCTCCAACTCACACTTGCTTTCTCTCTCAAATAAATTCTTTAAAAATATATATCTATAAACTTCATGAAGTTTGCCAACACAAATTAATAAATTTTTGAAGGTTTCCATCCAATAAACAGGGAAATATTGAGAATTACAGACTCGCACAATATTTAAACTATGGTTTTAAATATGAAATACACTTTTTCTTTGTGCTACTTTGAAATTGGTTCCTCATTTCTGACTTATCTTACTTTATTTAAATAATAATTACCAGTGAATTCGTAACATTCTAGTCAAATATATTTTTAATATTTTTACAAGGAAAAAAAAAAAACCTAAAAGTCTCCCAGGCACACCCCAGACCAGGCAGCCACCTGGATATAATGGGCTAAAAGATTGTTACTGCACTTGGACTGGAATAAGTAATCGTCCTGCCAAAATATTTAAATTACCCTTTTTATTTTACTTCCAAGTACTTTACCTTTTATGGTAACATCTCACTAAAAGAATGCTTTGTTAATAAAATTAAGGGGTATTTTGGACTTGTATATAAGAATAGATAATATTATATCAAGAAACAAAAAGGTAAAAGCTATAAACTATTAATAGTTAGATGAAGATATTTTTATTCTCCTCTCTAAAATCACCCTTACATCAGAAATTAATCCAATAATTAAGTAATGTTTGTAGTGAAAAATGGTATTGCTATGACTTACTCAGAAGGTTCTTTGATATTGATACCAGCTCAGTGTGAAAACAAGGACACATACCTATAGTATTGGAACCTTTCAAGTATTTTATATCTCAATGCTTTAGAAAAAAAAGTTATAATATTCCCATAATCCAACTTGATTAGTATTGGGAGGTGTTTATTTAGGGCAGTATTACATGAGGCTGCTGTGTGAAATAGCACATTCACAATTATCACCAGGTTGGTTTTTCAAACAGGCAGTGATACAATTTTAAGAGTTCCCCAAAGCATTTTAAAGACTGAAAAAACATTTGTGTCATTACAAAGCCATAGTTTAAAGCTTATGAGCTTTCCACCCTACTAAGAAAAGCATTTAAAACAACCCACAGAGGATAGGGTAGGACAAAAATAGGTGGATCTGTAATTACTAGGAGCACTATGGTTCAGCATACAAAATAGGATCATTCCTTTATCTATGAATATTTAATGGCAAACCATATTTTCTTTAATAATTAGCAACCAGTACTCAGTTTTTTCTAAGTTTGCCATGCTTTAGAAGTCTTGACTTTATAATTTCTTTTGTTGTTTGTGAGACAAACTAAGTTAAATCATTTGGTCGCTCTGGATATATTTTTAATCTCAAGTCATATCTGCTTCTAAGAACAGTACTTGTTTGGGATAAATGCTTCCCCTTCACCAAAAGACTGGACCCAAATTCAACTATTTGAATAGAATTTTTCTACTATCATTGCAAGAGATTGGCTGATATCTTTTCATTTGGATTCTTGTAATAGCTGCCTGGCCTCTGGTCTCTTCTTCCTTAAATTCACCCTAAGCACCCCAGAGTGTTCTTTATAAAATGCAACTCTGATAACGTCAAAAGACATTGTAGTGTAAGTATCAAGACTGGGAGTTTAGATTTTGTTGTTTCCTCATATTATCAATGTGTTTTAAACCAACTATGGCTTCATTTTTCCCCTCTATGAATTGAGAATAATAATAATGGAGCCTACCCTGAAGGACAGTTAAGGGATTAAGTGTTAGTTCATGTGAGACACTTACATTGGAACCAGGCAACTTTTAGGCACTCAAAAAATGTTGTTATTAATGTTAGCACCATATTTTCAAAATTTTTAATTCTTCCCTATGGGATACAGCAGTAAATCAGAGATTTCTGAATGAAATCTCCACAGATTAGTCTTAATGTATCTTTCAAAATATCTCAAAATATAGACAACAGATTATACGTACTATACATGTATACTATATACACTATATTCTTACTCTAATAGCAGTTTATATTTTATTTTTTATACAGCTATTTGAGAAACAGAATTTACATACCATAAAATTAACCTTTTAGAGTGTACAAATGTACCAATTTTTAGTATATTCTCAAATTTGAGTAACCATTAAAATGACCAAATTTTAGAACATTTCATCCTCCTATTAAAAAAAATTGCATACTCATAGGCAGTCATTCCACTCACCACTCACTATCCCCCAACGGTCCTTAGCAACTATTAATCTAATCTCTGTTTCTCTGGATTTGCCTTTTTATATGATATATATTAAAATATTATATTATACTAATTCTATATCATTATAATATTATCATAATTAATAGTGCTTAATATTAATATCATGATAAATAAATTTGCATTTTTATATACACAGAATAATACATGATCTGGTCGTCTGTGTCTGCTTCTCTCACTTGGCATAATGTTCTCAAGGTTTATCTATGTCTTAACAAGTGTGAATACTAGATGCCCTTTCTATAGCCAAATAATTATCTATCCATTCGCCTGTTGATAAACATATTGGTTCTTTCCAGTTTAAACTATTGTGAATAATGCTGCCATAAACAAATATACAAGCATATTAATCTGTAGTATAGCATTTAAAATATTCTGCTATGTAACAAAAGCAAATACTATAATTTTATCTACTTTCTCAACAGACTCTAAGTGCTCAAAGGAAAGAATTTTCTTAGCATAGTGCTTTATACATAGAAGACACTTACTGTTCATCAAATTTACATTTGGCCAGTCATTCATTTTGATAACTAGAGAAATTAGCACACTTTGACTAAGATATATCAAATATTTTCCAATAAAGTACTAAGACTTAAAAAAATAATGAATACGCTTCTTAGATTATCTAAGGACAAACTGAATTGATATTTCATGATATGTGTTAATAATGTGTTTACCTCTCAGGCTCCCTCACTTGATTCCAATTTTCTTCAGGATAAATATTGTCGCAGTGCTTAGAACAATTCCACAGCCATCGAAAGGATGTGAACTTTTGTCTACTCAGTCTACTGAATTACAGTGAAATAACGGTTGTAGTTTATGTTTTCTCTCTCAGCAAAGGACAGTGATGCAAAGGCTAAAATACCATTTATTCCTTCAGCTGCAGTACTCTCCCAAATTCAAGTGTGAGTCAAAACAATGTGTCTTTTAGAATTACATTAGGCTTCTTATGAAAACTTTGTAACCACTAACAGAGCTGCCATCCACATATATTCACATTAAATACAGCGATGTGGGCCTTGATTCAAATTTCTTGAGTAGAGAGAAAGTAATTGATGATGTATTTTTGACATTAGTTACTGCTTCTACCTTGCACACTAAAGCAGAGTCTTGCAGAAATGTAACCATAAAACCCCTGGGGTTCAAATAGGGCAGCCCTGTTGCTCTACATCAAATATTCTCCAAGAAGAAGTGTACTTTAGGAAATTCTCAAATCATTATCCTCCCCCTCCCCCCTCAATAATAATAATTGTTGTTATGTATTTATTCATTTCTTACTCTAGATCAAACATTGTAATAATGCCTTCATATAATTTTTCTCATTTAATATTCACAGAAAAAACAAAAAGATAAATAGTATAAATTAGTCAATTACTGTTTACTTAGGTGAGTTACTTTATTCTGTATCCCCAACACATAGAGTAAAGTAACTTACCTAAAGTTTTATATAGCTTGTGATGGAGCTAGAATTGGAACACAAGAATACCATTTTTTTTTAAAACACCGCATCTCCCTTTGATTAGTTCCAAATTTCAAAAATATCCAGAATACAAAATAAAAGCAATGATTCTTAGAATTTGGGGCAGTTCAGGACTCTATGGTTAGAGGAACACTACCATATTTTCTGTTACTCAGCTCTTCATTCCTCTCCTTATCCCCAGATCTTACATTTTGCTTTTAAATATACATTAATTATATTAACTTTTAGAGCTTTGCAGTATAAAATAAGGCAATTGATTACTGTTGGGTTATCTCAAAATTATGGCTAAGAATTACTTACTATGTTAGAAAAGTACTTATGATATTATACAATAAATACAAAAACTTTGACTGATATGAAGGACACCCGTATTCAGAGAAATAGAACTATCTACTAGGCAGTATGCTTCAATAGCAGATCATGTTTCATTTAATATATAGAATCACATATTGTAATCTGCTCTTTCCAGTCTTGTAGACGATAAGCTCCCTTAGCTTTATAAAATTCCATAAACTGCTTCACATAGAACCATTTTAGGAAATATTATTACTGGAAAAGCTAATAAAGCTGGCAAGTTTTTTTTAAAGATAATAGATGGTTGGGCGCCTGGGTGGCTCAGTGGGTTAAAGCCTCTGCCTTCGGCTCAGGTCGTGATCTCAGGGTCCTGGGATGGAGGCCCACATCGGGCTCCCTGCTCAGCGGGGAGCCTGCTTCCTCCTCTCCCTGTCTGCCTGCCTCTCTGCCTCCTTGTGATCTCTCTCCCTCTGTGAAATAAATAAATAAAATCTAAAAAAAAAAAATAGATGGCATTCATACATCAACGACTTCTTCAAGGAATACTATATTAAAATACATCATGGACAAGAAGGTTGATTCTCACTTGATCTTTTACACAAATTGTTTTTGGCAGTTTTTTTGTTGTTGTTGTTGTTGTTTGTTTGTTTTTTCATGTTTGGAACACTCAGTGTCACCTCCACCAAGAACCAGAGTCAACTCGAATGCAAGAAATGAGCAATATGTTTTTTTCCCCTCTCAACACTACACACTGAATCCATATTTTAACAGTATCTTGAAAGAAATCTTTGGCATTCAACACCTATAAACTTTATTTAGATATACAGATCCCTACTATAAAAAATGATAGGATACTTTTTAGATATTTTAAGAAAAAAATCCTACCCTGAATTGTGTCAATGACTTAGTGCATAGATAAATTTCAGTAAACCACACTAATTTTGAGAAACAAAACAATATAAACATAGTAAGTAGATTAGTCTAGCAATTTGTCTATATGCTTTCACAGTAGTCATTCCTTTACTGCAAACATATTTATCATTTCCCCTTTCTGACTCTAACTTCCCCTCCCATTTCCTTACCAAAAGAATTTCTCCTGATATATTTAGGTTACTCTCTAACATTAGTTTCTTCCCTGACATCAAACAAAAGTGCCTGATGAAGACAAAAAGCAACAGCAAGCACTACCAATTCAGAATCCCAGGAATTCTTGGGATACAGAATTGATTCATCAAAACATGCATTCATTCATTCACAAACCAATACTCACTGAGAATTGGAAATATATTAGATATTGCAATACTCCTCTGAAAAGAACATAATCATAACCTGGTATAATTTAGTAAACTGAAAACTATATGTTTCCCCCATTATCCTGACACCGGTTGTTCCCTTTGAAATAAGGAATTCTTGTTTCTTTTTTTTTTTAAAGATTTTATTTATTTATTTCACAGATGGAGAGAGATCACAAGGAGGCAGAGAGGCAGGCAGAGGCAGAGGGAGAAGCAGGCTCCCTGCTGAGCAGAGAGCCTGATGCGGGCCTCCATCCCAGGACCCTGAGATCATGACCTGAGCCGAAGGCAGAGGCTTTAACCCACTGAGCCACCCAGGCGCCCGGAATTCTTGTTTCTTAATGCAACTCTGTGCTAAAACTCTTGTGTTTCTATGGTTTAGAATAAGCAGGACATGCTGTCATTTGTAGAAACAGAGAAGTAATAAATTTAACTGAATTATCTTAATAAACAAATCACTAAGATTTCTTTTTAAAAAGAGTAAGAATTATCAATAATTTTAGCACATTGCAATTACTTTATCAACTAATCACTCTAAAATAATATGAAAACATATTGCATAAGTTTCAGTTTTTTATCAACACTTGAATTTCCTATCAGCTGTATCTGTGGCATCATGACAGATGGTACGTTTCTTTAAAGAGTTCTCTTTCAATATGAAAATGTGTGCTAAATGTGGATAACCTGCTTATTTTCTTTGAAACACCATTTTATGAGCTTTCTGTCCAAATTTTAATTAGCTCTTCCGCACTTTGTCCCTTTTTCAAAATTGCAGTTATTTTCATTTTCATTTGGGTTAAGAAAAAGGTTGAGATGTATGTTTAAAACATTAGCTAGTCACCAAAGAGTAGAACTGCCTCCTGAGTTCTGCCAAGGAGAGTAAATTGCTTGGAAAGATGTCAACACTAAAAAACTGTCAATAACTTTTTTGGCTGCTGTTGTTCAAAACATTTTATTAGTATTTGATCGGTGTTTTTAAAACAGACCAAAATACACTCAGGATTTATAGACTCTGGAAACAAATAATTATATGTGAAGCCAAAATCCATTCCCTTCTCATTATACCGTTTCTATTCAAATGTATGAATCCATTCTTGAAACTCTGGCATTATATATATTTTTTGATATGAGGTATGTTCCAACTGGATCCCATCCAGAGAGCTTTAATAATTAAAGTACCAGTGAAATGTCTCATAACGTTGAGGAAAAAGCACACAACAAAGATTCAGGAGACAGATTCCAACCATTGCAGTAGTCAGATTCCCGAGGTCTCAGTTCTGAAAAGTAAGGAGATAATCCCTGCCTTCTCTATTTTAAGGGGTTGTTGTTAATATGAAATGAAATCAAAATATAAATAAATGTTTACAAATTATAAGTATCCTAGAAAATATAAAAGCCTCTGTTTTGTAGACACTTGGTATCAACAAAAATGTATCAAAGAATCTTAAGATTTATTTATTAAGCGCAAAATTTACTAAGTGCAAAAAAGAGGATAGAAATGGACACATACAATGCATGTTCAACTATGTAAAAAAAAAGGATGGAAATACCAAGAGATAAACACACTAAAATGTTAATTATAGGTCTCTCTAGGTAAGGTAACTTGAATGAATGCTACTTTAATCTTACCCACATTTTTTTCCATAGTGAGCATATGCTAGTTTTATAAGAAAAATATCAAGGTAAGACTTGAAAATTATCTTTCTTTTCACTTATACCTCACTTATCTTACTCATTAATAGTGAATATAAAATGCAAACCTTGTATCTACATTAATAGCAATTGCTTTAGAAATTAAGATTCAGTTAAAACTGAAGTTTTCACAATCTTAGCCTTGGATCTCTCTTTCAAATATATTGTTTGCATCTCCCATCCATTTTAAAATAAAAAGAAATATTTTCTATCCTACATAATTCTTGAAAGTTTTCTCAAGATTTTTCTTTTCCTCGTCTATAATACATTAAAATTTCCACTCTCTTTTATTTAATTTTCCATGTGATCAGCTTTTTTTAATCTAGATTTTTTTTTTCTCCAGAGTGTGCCACGCTTCTGCAGCTCTCTGTGTCTTGTCTGAATGCTAGCTAGGTGTTGTAGCCAACATTTGCATGCTCTTGGGATGACCCAAAACAAGGTAGCCTCACAGTGTCTTTACTCTTGCAGCTCGTGGATACTGATAGAATGACTCTCATACTAAGAACAGCTAGAATAAGGCAATTGAGGTCTCAGTTTTGTATAGGATACTTTCCTGAAAAGTAGGTGTTAAGTATGAAATCGTTCTTACATAGTTCTATGATACTAATAAGGTGAAAACAAATTATCTGCTGCCCTATATGATTTCTATTTTATAGTAATGTTAAACATTAAAATTGTTGAAATTTAGGTTTGATTCTGTATAATTTAGGTCCTTTTTTAAATAACCCTATATGAAGAGTTCAAGGTTTCAGAAACTAAAATGAGGATGAGGAAGGGAACGTTCGATGGAAAGAGATAAATTTTTCCTTAATAACTCTCAGGGAAAATATTTTAGCATAGTTAAAGGAAATTTAAAAGTGGATCATGTGCTTCTTTTATTAATGCTTCTCTTCTCTCCCCTTTATGTTCCATGAAAGGCAGTAGGGTAACTCTCTCAATGGTACCTGTGTTAGCCACATGAAATTTAATTGAACTCAAAAGATAAGTCCTTCAATACTTCAATCTTATTCAAAGGTTATAAAGTGCACTGACTAATGAATGAATATGGTACTTTCAAAACCATCTAAAACATAATATATAATTATCTTCCATTAGGGAAACATATCAGAAAGTTTTATTTTCATTTTTTTAAACAGTTAGGTTCAGTCCGGTTTCTCATTTTGTTTCATTTTTCTCATCTTGCTCTGGCTTGTGTTCAGAACTCCCATTGACTTCTAGAAAGATCTTTCCATTTGGCTCACCTTCAATATAGAAAACAAGGTATTGAACAGACCCCACTGTATCTGAATATCTCTAAAATAACGATGCTCCCCCTTCCAACTGGCTATCCCGCTGTGTATTTTTCATCATCAACATCAAAGAGTACAAATGACACTAAACAAAATATTTTATAAAATGAGTTCAAAGACTATAAAAGAGTTGCTGACTGTTTTGTAGGATTTTTTTATTCCTATTATCATGGATATATAATTTCATGTGGTCCTTATAATATCTTGTGAAGGTTTTAGGGTAGATATGAATTTTTCTATTGTGCAGAGGAGAAAACCTGGGATAGAACTATTAGTTGTTTAAAAGTAACTCCTAGCTCTGTCTGCAGTCTGTGTACTTCAGACATATGACAAGTTGCAGCATTACTTACAGGAGTTTTACAGGCCACTCAGATGCACTAAGTATTGTCTATAGATTGGAAGCATTTTTCACATACGCATGTACTATAATTTTAAAATAATTTTATGTTCCACTGTCTCAAAGACTCTATCTCACTCAAAGACAGACTGAAATGACAAGAATCTTTCTTATTATAATATCAGTATCTTCAATAGCTATGACAGTAACACAAATAAGTCATCAGTATCAATGGGTGGGGAAATTAATAATATTTGAAAGAATCCACAAGTTAGAATTTTCTGATTTGTTAATAAAATATGAATGAAGCAATTCTTATTCTCACTTAAAATACTATAATATTCATAACTGTCTTAGAAATATGAGAGGAAAAAGATGACATATTAAATGACAGAGAAGAGGACAGAATAAGGAGAAAAAAAATTTTTAAAGGAATAAATAACAAATATGATGTGAAAGGAAGAGTAAAACCAAAGATCTAACAGACCCTGAAGGAATACCTGTGGATGAAAAACAATAATGGGAAATAAAGACAAAGGATATTGAATATATCTCCTAAAAGAAAACAATATCACAATGCTTTCCTTTAGGATACAATTATGTCTCCTCTCTTCATCATAAATATTATCAAATTGTCAATTTTCTTCTTATTCAATAATCATTAGGTAAAAATGTGAACAAGGCATGCAAGGAAATATTCTGATGTTTATAATATGAAAGTGTACTGACAAAAACAATAAGAAACTCATCTGGACATTTCTCCTCTATCTCCTCCATAAATTAAAAGCTGTAATATGTGGAAGGAGGGGTGATAAACACTGTTGGTCATGGTGCATGACCAACATCTGTGGAAGAGGAGAGAAAAAAAACTCCTTCCTCTGGTGGAGAGGAAGAAATATATGCTAGGTTCAGAGCTCTTCCTAGAGAGAATTAAAAATCACTAAGCCACACACCCAAGATACAGAATATCTCACAAAGAGGCTTTATTAGAACAGCAAAAAATGCCTCAAAATTTTCCCTCTTTTAGCAAGTGTTGAAGAAAAAGTGATTTGTGAGACACAGATTTTCTCTGAGACATAGTACAATGAGAAAATTTAAAGCTGAAAAGATAGCAACCTGTCATCAATCTTCTGGCAAACCATTTCTCACACTAAACACAGGCCTCATTAGAGGAATTTGAAGCCAGGGGTGCATTTGGGATAGCTACAGAAACAAGACACCTCAAATCTAACTCAACTTCAAATTAGATTATCTCACAGCTTGCACTAGAGACAAAACAGAAGAAAAACATTTCCAGATAGAACACTGATGTACTTGACTTCTTATTGTCTCACAAATGATGCCCATCCAGTTTTCCACAAAAATACATGAGACCTATTAAAGACAAGAAAAAATAAAATAAACCCTCAGAGAAAAATCAATGGTCAGAACCAGACCCATACATGCCACCGATGCTGGAATTATTTAAGAGAAAACTTGAAATAACTATGATTAATATGTTAAAGGCTTTAAAGGAAAAGATGAACAATATGCAACACTAGATAGGTAATTTCAAGAGAGAAACAAAACTATATGAAAGAATCAGATGGAAATGCTAAGAATGCAAACAGTAAATGGAGATGAAGAATGAAGCTTTTCAAGAATTTTTGTTATAAAAATATGCTTTTCAAGGTAGTCCAGCACAAAGCTTGTCCATGCCACGCCTCTAAGATGTGCAGAAATGAGAAACTCATGGTAAGATTATCTCCCCACAGTTCAAATTTGAATGATTATGTAATGGTTCTACAGTGTCAAACTATTACCATAATGTAATTTGTAGTCTTCTGAATGTTAATAATGTTTCATAGCTTAAAATAGTGTTGAAAATACATAATAGTTTTAAAACAATATTTAAATTCTCCTATATTTCTCTAACTGGGACAATAATGCCACATCCCTCAGGAGCTCCACAGTCCAGTGCTACAATTCCTTTGGTGAGTTAAACCTGACATCCATGTAAGTATCTGATCTTGACTTACTGGTGTGTGAAAACAAAGTGTATCAGTTAGAGTTACCTTGGTTGCAATAAAAGAAGCAGGTTTTTACAAGTTGAACACAATTTTTGGAAGGATATGAGTAACTCACACTTTTGGCAAATGACCATGAAGGAGATCCTTAGGAACCAGCATAGCTCATGTGCCAGGAAAAAGAACCCATAAAACAGAATGCTAAATCCACTTAACATTTTGCCTGCCTGTTCAACATTCAAAGTTCAGAGTTCATCATGCGGCATTGTTTTGATTTAGGCTGGATCAAATGACAACCTCCAGGTACTGCCTATCACATATATCTGATAGAGAAGTGGAAAGTTCTCAAACAGAAATGGAAGTACTCTTAAACTTAGGCCAAACAAACAAACAAACAAAATAAGACAAAGCAAAAAAAGAAAGCAGATTCAGGAGACTCACCCAAATAATGATGAAACATCAGTAGGAAAACAATATTATTAGAAACTTCTAAAGTCTCCATCCTATTGCTAAAATACAGTTAATATATCTCTCCATCAGTACATTGTAAACCTAACCATTCTTATGCTTGGTCCTGATTATATTTTGAAAATTGGTTATTAATATCACTATTTGTATAGTCTTCATATTAGAACTCCAGACTCCCTCGTTTTCTTCATCTTTCTTGATCTCACTTATCAGAACAAAAAGCAGTAGAGCTCAAAAATGGTATTAAATTGATTCCTTCTCATGTTTACAACTACATTGCTTCATTTCAGGCTTTCTGCTGACCTTCCAACTATCAGGGTCTTCTCATTTTCTCCCAACTTCCATGTTTTTGCCTTGGTTTCTCTCTCTAAAAACAAACTGGATCACATAATCTAGTACTTAAAAATGGAAAAACATATAATAAAAATTCTGTTAATGTCTCATTCTGATATCCCCATAGCATAGGACATAGATCTACCCAATCTCTAAACAATTTGAAAAATAAATTATTACAAGTAAAAGACTACAGGTAAATCTATTTTAATTTACCTAAAACAAGTCAACTAAACCAATGACTAAAAAGCTCACTTTTTGAGAATAAGTAATAAGTAAAATCATATTTCCATTTTTTTTTAGATTTTATTTATTTATTTGACAGAGAGATTACAAGTAGGCAGAGAGGCAGGCAGAGAGAGAGAGGAGGAAGCAGGCTCCCTGCCGAGCAGAGAGCCTGATGCGGGCCTCGATCCCAGGACCCTGAGATCATGACCTGAGCTGAAGGCAGAGGCTTTAACCCACTGAACCACCCAGGCGCCCTCATATTTCCATTTTATCCTTGTTTTTTCTATGATATTATTTTGTTTTTAGGATGGCAGAATAGTTTATTTAGAGTCAATGGCTTCCTTTATAAACACTATAAAATTAAATATGATGTATCCTTTAATCAACAGACTATTCTGAAAAAACAACTACAGAATGATCAAAAGATCTTTATCAATAATTCTTATTTCAAACTGTTATTTCAAAATTTATTTCTTGAAAAATTAGAATGAGTATTTATGTAAAATAACATCCAGATGAAAGAGTATCATTGTGGACAAGGAAAATGTCCAAAAATTCTTATCATCTATTTTTATTTCATTGTTAAATATGTTATTATATTCTGTTTAAGACTATAATTTTAAAAACCAAAAAACATCATTGAAAGGTAAGGTTTTTTAAATAATAGATTTATGCTCCAAAGACACAGAGTTTTTATCATATTAAGTGCAGCAAAAACATTTTTGACCCTTATCTTTCTTTATTAAAAAATTATTAAGCATATCAAGTGAATTTAATAATATTTATTTGGCTCCAAATTACTTAAGCAACACATTTTTTAAGATTAAATTAGATTGCCTATAATCTGCATTTAAGGTATTTTAAAAATACAGCTGTGAAGATGTCTTTCCCATTTGAGTATGTAGGAAGATGTGTGTGAAGACTAACAGTTATACAAAACTTATAAGAAAGACTATTTGAAAACTGTTTATAAACCTGAGACTATAATTTTACATTTTGAAGGAATGACTGAAATCTAGTTATGATCATTTAATGTTGACCTCTTGACCTTTGGCCTTGTATCACATAAAGTGGCCATTTTCATATTTTTCTATGCTTTAAAAAGAGTATGATATGTGAAACCCATTTAGATATGGAGAACCAGAACTCAATTCAAAATAGTTGTTTATAGATTACCAGATTCTACTTTGTATCAAGTAAGTTTACCCAAAAATGAAACCAGAATAACTTTTAGTTTTAGTTAATCCACCCACATGCAATTGAGTTAGCTGTGAAGACATTCTATCATTTCTATATGCAAAAGGGAAAGGCTGCGCCTGCATGTTAACAGGATACCAAAAATCTGTTGCAGAGGTTAATGTATTCAGTTACAAGTTCTTTAAAGAGCTACAATTTGTTTATGCTGAGGTTAATAAGGAACACATATTTTTTTTTTTAAGATTTTGTTTATTCATTTGACACAGAGAGAGAGATTACAAGTAGGCAGAGAGGCAGGCAGAGAGAGGAGGAAGCAGGCTCCCCGCTGAGCAGAGAGCCCGACGTGGGCCTCGATCCCAGGACCCTGAGATCATGACCTGAGCCGAAGGCAGCGGCTTTAACCCACTGAGCCACCCAGGCGCCCAGGAACACATATTTTATTGGAAGATGGGGATCAGTAAAAATACATAGTGCAGAAATGTATTAAAATATGAAAAATCAGCAAATATAATGATAGTATTCTTTCTGTAAAGAAAAGAAAAATAAATGTGATGTAGATAGCTAATATGAATTTTTAATAAGAGTTAATCTTTTCATCCAATTATATATATTTAAGTATTTATTAGGTATTCCTTTTTTTCCGGAGGAGTAGTTGTATGAGAACACAGAAATGGTACCAAAAGGTTTTACTTCTATTATTTTTTAATTGTATAATTAAAATAAAGCCATTATATAATGGTTGCAAAGAAAACCAACTAGTTGTAGTTCAGAAGACAGTAACAGTTGAAAATAAAAGTCCACACAGACACTTTAGAAGAACTGGAAAGAAAATATCAAGATATACAGAATTATTTGTAATAATTTTATCTCATGAAGCATTATTCACATTATTAATATTTCCATTGCCTATTAGTAAATTTACTTACTGTAACTGTATTAGCACATTTAAAATGATAGAAAATGAAGCCAAAAGATTTCTATAATATTTTGCTGATTTTAAATATCGATGCATACTTGAGTAATAATTTTTAGAGTACATTTTAGAAAAAATAAATAATTTGAAAGAATAATTCAACTCAAGCTGAATTCACTGTATGGGAAGTTATGAATAAAATGAAATCTCTATCTAAATATACTGAATAGAACACTGAAACATAGTTGCTATGCTTATGAAATAAAGCCAGTCATCACACTAACTTTGAATTTCAGCCACAGCTACTTGCTGTGGGACCTGGAGCAGTCACCTAAATTCTTTCCCTCAATACATTTGCATTCCAAAATAGATTATATAGTACTTCTATTATAAGGTCATCTAAGGATTAAATGGTTTAATTATTGAAAAGTTCTTAATGCAGTCCTTACTGCATAATAAGCACCAAATAAACGTTGGTAATTATTATTATTATTAACTGATTTGTCTTATGATCTGCAGATTATAGTTGCTGCCTTGAATCCCTGACTTAGGTGTGTTTTGTTAACATGTAATAAAGAAGTTCACTGAAGTTTCTGGCTGAACTTTTCTGATCGGGCATCATCCTCTCCCTAAGCTGCAGCAGCTTTGGGCCTCTAGTTTAGTTCATGCTTGACTATTTTCAAGCCGAAGAAATGTGTCCTGGTCAAAGCACATAAATAAATTTGTTCGTGTTCAGCATCTCTTTTATGTCTCTAGATATAATTGAAAAGCCATGTAATGACTATGGAAGCATTTGAACTCTGGGGACCTTAATTTAGGACCTCAGATAAATCTATGGTCAAACTCACCTACTGAAACACCTATTAAAAATTTAAAGATTTGGGCGCCTGGGTGGCTCAGTGGGTTAAAGCCGCTGCCTTCGGCTCAGGTCATGATCCCAGGGTCCTGGGATCGAGGCCCACATCGGGCTCTCTGCTCAGCAGGGAGCCTGCTTCCTCCTCTCTCCTCTCTCTCTGCCTGCCTCTCTGCCTACTTGTAATCTCTCTCTGTGTCAAATGAATAAATAAAATCTTTAAAAAAAAAAAAATTTAAAGATTTAATTTCTATTTTCCTCTTTTTTTCCCTCACTTCTTTAAAACCATACAACAATACATTTTTATTGTTTAAAGCACTGGTTAAAGACATACAGTAAAGATAAATAATATTTTTCCTGAAACAACTTCAGTCTATTCCCAAAAGTCACTGTCACCACTGTCAGTATCATGTGTGTATCTAATAAAAATCTAATTCTTTCAAGTTATACTACCTATTTTTCCTATGTTATATAAATATATAATTTAAAGTTATAAATACATATAATACTTAAAAATAATATGCAAGACATAAGATGTATATTTAAGAGGCATATCCATTTGATAAAAAGAGAGATATTCAGTAACACATACATACATAATGGATTAATTTTTATGTACTAACATATGCATGTATACATACATACTTGTATGCAGATGTGAGCATAATCTGTATATAAATTAAATACAGAGAAATTCAATATTTTTAAATTGATCCTTGACATTCCTACAAGTGTTATATTATTTATAAATATACACACAAACATGTATACACACACATGCAATTTCTCAGTTGACAGACATCATAGAACATGCACATTTTCTTATTTTTGTTTCCATAAACAATTTGCAAAAAATATTTTTGTATATATGTGTGTTAGAATATGAATTTATAAACACAGATACATACCATGCATCCTTACAATTAATGAGTTTTTTGGAAACTGCATCCACCAAGTAAAATTTCTGGGTAAAAATGGATATGTATTTAAAATTAAAAAAATATATATTTATAGCATAAACGATTGAAATTGGGTATAGCTGCTAAAATTTCCAGAGTCTGTGGCACAAATAAATAACTGTATAAAGACTTTTAATCCACCTACCCTTACCAATGGGGAGATGGGAGAGTGACAAAATCTTGTCATCAGAGCTAGAATCTTAATCCTGGCAAATTGTTTTCCAGAAAGGTTATAACAATTTATTCTCCCAGTGGAGGTGTAGGAAAGTACTTGATAGAGTAGGCAGTTAGCTAGATATGAGCAGGCAATGAGACTGCCCAACTGTTGAAAAAGATGGAAATCACCAACCACCTCCCCAAGGCAAACAACCAGGGAAAACCCGGGAGAACACTTTTGGTCCTTCCCTAAATCCCTGGCCCTGCAGTAACATATAGCTTCATTATAATACATTTACTCCGAGGTTTTGACTCTTCTTTGCGGTGGGGTGGGAGGGATGGCTGCCATGACATTTCTAAGAAGGACCATATGAAGCCAAAAACTCCCCCCTCGTGACGGTAGGAGCAGTCTCTTAAATGGTTGGAGGCATCCTCAGTCAGAGACCACCTAGCTATGACCCATAACCCATACAAGTATAAAAAACAAGGCAACCCTGACACCCCACCCCCATCCAACCCAAACCCCATAGTTACTACCTCTGGGCCTGTCTACCCTCCCACTTTGAGAGTACACTTTTTCTGGGACCACTATCAGATGTTTCCTTGGTTAAAGGTTGGACTCTGAATTCTTTCATTGCCAAGCTCAAGGACCAAAGCCAGGGAACAGAACTGCCACTAACATACTTACCTCTGCACACAGCATCATCAGTCATGGATATTACTCTTTTAACCCCTAACTTTATTGGTTAAAACTATATTACATTATTAATTTAATTTCCATTTCCTTGACATTTAGTGAGGTTGAACAAAATGTTATATATTTTACTGGTAAAGTCATTTCACTTATTGTGAATTATATCTTTATCAATTATCTATTTTCCTTTTAGGTCAATTTATTTTTCATCATTAGAATAAATTCCCATTATATTATACAAATTGATTTTATTTGTCATAAGTTTGCATTCTGTTTCTTTATTTGTAAATCATTTGTGTTGTCTTTTGCCATAAAATATTTTAATTTTAAACATTTAAATATGTCTATATTAAGACGTATTAATATGTCTTTATGGTTTTTTCCTTTCTTTCCATACATAAATAGCTTCATATTTTTGAATTACACATTTGTAATCAAAAAGTTTTATCTTATTTTTTAATAAACTTTATCTTACAAACATATTTCTTGGTTACACATATCTCTTCATGAACATCAATTATAATGTTAAATTTTGAGAGATGAATGACAACTCACATTATATTTGGGAAGCTTTGAGAATGTACATATTATGTGCAACCAATTGAAAAAGAGCAATGTAATTTGCATACCAGCTCAAGACAAAATTTGTTATACAATTTGAAAAATATAACTACATTCTTTCCCAAAAGAGGGACCAATCTATCTCTAAAAGAATACTCACTGGCAAGGTTGTTTTTTGTTTGTTTGTTTGTTTGTTTGTTTGTTTTGCTTTTTTTCCCCTAAAGATAGGAAAATATTTAAATCTACTTAAATGTCCAATGCATAATTGAATTTCTGGATTTCTGCACCACAAAGCATGGAAGATAAGATTTTAGCCAGGAATATCTTTAGAGCAGATATTGTCTGTTGTCTACTTTGACTTCTTTGACTTTTTCTAACAAATGTATGATTTTGAATAGTAATGCTTCTTGGATGCTATCGCTAGGGTGAGTCAGCTGTAAAATGTGTCAACAGTTAATTTAGTAAATTGACCAAATGGGTGGGTTCTGTTATTCTCCTTTTAATATTGCATACCATCTTCCAAATTAAATAAACTTTCTTTTTTTCTATAGTTGCTATCAAACTGCGCTTCTAGCACTAGTTAAAATGATCAAGCAATATTTCAAAAAGCCACAGATTTAGGATAGAAGAAAATATTTTTAATACAGAATGAAATATTTTCATGTTCACACTAGTAATAGTATATGGATACACTTTTTTTTCTAAAAACTTATCAATGTGTTTATAATATACTTTAAAAGGAAATGGGGTCCACTGAATACAAGGGTGGTGTTTTCATGTTTATGATACTGATGCTTATCACAAAACTTGAATAAAAATCTGTAAAAATTTGTAAAAGAAAAAACATGAAAAGAAGACTGAAGTAATATTTCATTTTATAACATTTGAGTTGAAATCTGATACTTTATAAGACTTTTGCATTTATTGGGATCCTATAATAGTTTTCAAACTGCAAGCTTTGAAGAACTTTTGATAATCTTGGGTAAGTGAGGAGTTGATATAATTTGATACACAAACACTTCTTAACCATGATATTTCACTGTAGTAGACTGATGAATGTCATGATAACGATCTTGGCTAATTATCAATGTAAATTGAGAGGACAATAAAGACAAAACAGCAGTCTGGGGCTTTCACATATTTCACTGAATTTTCAAACCCAGGCTGGGAGTTTATTAAGAAGAAATAGGCCTGGAAATTAAGCAAACTAAATTTTTAAATACTGACATGTACATCATGTCAGGACCTCTACTAAGAATGTTACCCATGTATTGACGTTAATCCTAACAGCCTCCATATGTGATAGGAACTATTATTAATGCTTTTTTTGCAGCTAAGAAAAAGTAGATATACATAGTTGAACAGCTTCATCAAAGGAATTCACAAAGCTCTGATGGGAATGTAAACTAGTATAGCCACGATAGAAAACAGTATAAAGAATCCCCCAAAAGACAAAAATAGAAATACCTCATGGTCCAATAGTTCCACTAGATAATTACTAATGGAAAAAAATACTAATTCAAAAAGGGACATGCATTCCTGTTTATTGCAGTATTATATGCAATAATGTTAAATGTCCACTGACAGGTGGATGGATAAGGAAGATGTGTTGTATGTATATATATATATAATGTAATGTTACATAGCCATAAAAAAGGATGAGATCTTGCCATCTATGACTACTTGGACAGGCCTAGAGGGTATTACACTAAGTGAAATAAGTCAGACCAAGAAAGACAAATACTATATGATTTCACTTATATTAGGAATCTAAAAAACAAAACAGACAAACATTCAGAAAGCAGTATCAGACCTATAAATACAGAGAATAACCTGGTGGTTGCCAGAGGGAAAAGGACTGGGGGTTGAGTAAAATGGGGAAAGGGGAGTAAGAGAGACAGGCTTCCAGTTATGGAATGAATATATCATGGAAATAAAAGACAGAGCATAAGAAATAAAGTCAGTGGGGGCGGGGATCCTGGGTGGCTCAGTGGGATAAAGCCTCTGCCTTCAGCTCAGGTCATGATCTCAGGGTCCTGGGATCAAGCCCCACATCAGACTCCCTGCTCAGCCAGGAGCCTGCTTCCTCCTCTCTCTCTGCCTGCCTCTCTGCCTACTTGTAATGTCTCTGTCAAATAAATAAATAAAATCTTAAAAAAGAAAAAGAAATAGAGTCAATGGTATTGTGGTAGCATTCTATGGTGACAGATGATAACTATATTTGAAGTGAACACAGAAAGAAGTACCCTATGATGTATGTCTGAAATTAATATAGCATTTTGTGTCAAATGTACCCAAATATAAAAATTTTAAAAAGGAATTTGCAAAGCTAAATTATTAATTCATATCTGTCTGATTTCAAAACACATGTTTTTATCAACCACACAAAAATATATATTAGAGTATGTATATGTTACTATTTGATTTACTATTTTTCCTGTGTGAGACTTTTCTTTTATTACTAGGATTTCTTATCAAAACAAGACCAAGAATTACAAATCTCTAATTACTCTAAGAGAGGTCAGGAAAAAAAAAAAACTTCTAATATGATATATGATTGGGAACAAAGTTCCTCTCAAGAAAACTATTGAAGAAAATGTTTATTAAATGTTTATAATGTAAATATTATAATATTTATTATATGTGTACCAAAAAATGACCAAAGTCATTTTTGTTAAAGAAATAAAAAAAAAAACATAGACATTAAGAGCAGAAGCATGTGTATTACTTTCATTTTGGAAGTCTGATTATGAGATTAAAGTTATCAGCACACCCTCCCTGCCTTCTTGTACATATCCTTTCATTACTCCTTTATTCATTTAACAAACTTAAGAATAGAGATTTGCTAAGCAATGATTTGAACATAAAGATGAATAAGATATATTACCTTGTCTTAAAATAATATTTTATCTAAGTATAGTAGAGTGGGATAAATGTTTCAAAATAAATTAAAGAGTTTAAAACAAAGTGTTATGGAGTAAACAATGAAGTGACGATTTCTGCATAATACATTTGAGAACTCTTTTATTTAAGTAAGTGTTAGGTGAGATAAAACTTGAAGTTCATAAGACACAAAAGGTGGAGGCTATTCTTGGTATAGGAAACAATGTAGTCTACTAATGGCACATGTTAATTGTCCACTGTCCCATAACACATTTTTATCATCTTTACCCAAAACCCCACAAATACACCCAATCTGTCATCAAATTGCATTGTTTCTGGAATGCCTGGGTGGCTCAGTCAGTAAGTGCCTGCCTTTGGCTCAAGTCATGATCCCAGGGTCTTGGAATCAAATTCCACATCAAGCACTCTGCTCAGCAGGGAAGCCTGCCTCTTCCTCTCCCTCTGCCTGTTACTCTCCCTGCTTGTACCCTCTCTTTCTCTCTTTGTCAAATAAATAAATAAAATCTTTTTTAAAAATTGCATTGTTTCTGTAACCAAAAGCTACAATGCATTACTTCAGTAATGTAGGTACTTCAGAAGAACATTTATAGTGTAATACTGGTATTTGGTATGAATTGCACTCATAAAACCTTGGATTTGACTTTTTACTGAGTCACTGATAAAGTGATATTTAAAACAATAAGACTTTTATGTTAGTAAGGCAGAGTAGATAAGTTGTACCAACACTCTTACTGAGACAATTGGAAAATATGAACAAAAGAAAATTTCTTCTCTTTTGAAAGTTTTAAGAATTTTTTTTTAAGTGAAAAATTATATGGTCAAGATTCAGAAGAAAAAAGAAATTCAGAGAGGACAACCTAGCATTTTTCATCACCTACCTCCTAGGGGCATATGTGGATTATAGAAAGGATAGCTTCAAAAGTTAAGAGCAGCTATCTGGATGAGGTAATAAGGCTGGCAGTAAATTTGACCTGGGATTTGCTAATCTGTGGGGGCTTCTAATTACCCACTACACACACATCCTCATTAGGTATGGACACAAAAGAGCAGGAAAAAATGGATATAGTTCCTTCTAGAGACTAATCTAGAGACAAGAGACAAGCTTCAAATGATCTCAGTCATTGAAATTAGAAAATAGTTATTATGTTTCCCCAGCTACTTACTTCTCAGATGCAAACATATCTTCAGTAGAAGAGTACAATTATTCTTGGCCTCAAATATTTCTCCAATTTTTATATTAATGACTGGTTTTTAATTAAAAGTTATCAGACTTTCAAACACAGAAGAAAATGATAAAACAGACAATAAAAACAGTCCACAGATGACCAGATAATGAATTTATTAGACGGTATTCTAAAAATATGTGAAATATATTCATAGAATTAAAAGACATGATTAACAACTTCAACAGGGAAGTAGAAATCAAATCATAAAAACTGAAAAGTAAAATAACTTCTAGCCAAATCAGTGGCTCAATGGATTATTTTAAACATTAGATTATACATAGACAAAAAAGAATAAGGGAACAGGAAGATAGATTTTTTAAAAAAGATAATATTCACAAATATGAATGAAGAAACAGAAAGGGTAAGAGATATAGGACAGCCTTCTTACAAGTTGTTTTTGTTTTTTCTTCTTCTTTCTAAACCACAAATACACAAGTGTCCACAGAAACTAATAGAGAAAAACAGACAGAAAGTGAGAGAGCAGAAAGAGATTAGAGAATAAAACAAGACAATGAATTTTTTTTTTCTTGACCTAGTAGTTTTAGTAACCCAAACATAAAGGAGATAACAAGAGACATTCTATTCTACGCAGGGTTCTGAGATTCTACATTGGTTTCTGCTCTCTCACTCTCAATGCTCTCTAATTGGAGATTATTTTTAATGAAAAGCAATATCCTCCACACAGAGAACCCCCCTCAAAATCAATAAAAATAGGTCAACACCCCATCATCTAACAGTAAAACTTACAAGTCCCAGTGACAAAGAGAAAATCCTGAAAGCAGCTCAGGACAAGAGGTCTGTAACATACAATGGTAGAAATATTAGATTGGGAGCAGACCAATCCACACAGACCTGGCAGGCCAGAAAGGACTGGCATGATATAATCAGAGCAATAAATGAGAAAAAATATGCAGCCAAGAACACTATATCCAGCTATGCTCTCATGGAAAATATAAGGAGAGATAAAAAGCTTCCAGGACAAACAAAAACTAAAAGAATTTGTAAACATTAAACCAGCCCTACAGGAAATATTGAAAGGGGTCCTCAAAGCAATAAGAGAGACTAAAAGTAACAGACCAGAGAGGAACAGAGACAATATACAGAAACAGTCACCTTAAAGGCAATGTAATGGCACTAAATTCATATCTTTCAATTAAATGAGCTAAATGCCCCAATCAAAAGATACAGGGTATCAGAATGGATAAAAAACAAAAAAAAACAAGACCCATTAATATGCTGTCTGCAAGAAACTCATTTTAGACCCAGAGACACCTACACCTCCAGATTTAAAGTGAGGGGGTGGAAAACCATTTGCCACGCTAAAGGACATCAAAAGAAAGCTTGGGTGGCAATCCTCATATAAGATAAATTGGATTTTAAGCAAAGGAATATAATAAGAGATGAAGAAGGAAACTATCTCATACTTAAAGTGTCTGTCCAACAAGAAGATCTAACAATTTTAAATATCTATGCCCCTAACATGGGAGCAGCCAATTATATCAACCAATTTATAACATAATCAAAGAAACAGATTGACAACAATACAACAATAGTAGGAGACTTTAACACCCCCCCCTCACTGAAATGGACAGATCATCTAAGCAAAAGATCAACAAGGAAATAAAGGCTCTTAATGACACACTGGACCAGATGGACATCACAGATATATTCAGAACATTCAATCGCAAAGCAACAGAATACACATTCTTCTCTAGTGCACATGGAACATTCTCCAGAATAGATCACATCCTGGGTCACAAATCAGGTCTCAACCAGTACCAAACGATTGGGATCATTCCCTGCATATTTTCAGAGCACAATTGTTTGAAACTAGAACTCAGCCACAGGAGGAAAGTTGGAAAGAATTCAAATACATGGAGGCTAAAGAGCATCCTACTAAAAAATGAACGGGTCAACCAGGAAATTAAAGAAGAATTTTAAAAATTCATGGAAACAAATGAAAATGAAAACACAACTGTTCAAAATCTTTGGGACACAGCAAAGGCAGTCCTGAGAGGAAATTACATAGCAATACAAGCCTTTCTCAAGAAACAAGAGGTCTCAAGTACACAACCTAACCCTACACCTAGAGGAGCTGAAGAAAGAACAGTAAAGAAAGCCTAAACCCAGCAGGAGAAGAGAAATAATAAAGATCAGAGCAGAAATCAATGAAATAGAAACCAAGAGAACAGTAGAAGAAATCAATGAAAGTAGGAGCTGGTTCTTTGAAAGAATTAATAAGATTGATAAACCGCTGGCCAGACTTATCAAAAAGAAAAGAGAAAGGACCTAAATTAATAAAATCATGAATGAAAGAGGAGTGATCACAACCAACACCAAAGAAATACAAACAATTCTAAGAACATATCATGATACACCAGCAAATTTGACAATCTGGGAGAAATTGATGCATTCTTAGAGACATATAAACTACCAAAACTGAACCAAGAAGAAATAGAAAACCTGAACAGACCCATAACCAATAAGGAGATTGAAGCAGTCATCAAAAATCTCCCACCACTTCCAAACTCATTTTATGAGGCCAGCATTACCTTGATCCCTAAATCAGGCAAAGACCCCATCAAAAAGGAGAGTTACAGACCAATATCCTTGATGGACATGGATGCAAAAAACCTCAACAAAATACTAGCCAATAGGATCCAACAGCACATTAAAAGTATTATTCACCAAGACTAAGTAGGATTTATTCCCAGACTACAAGGTTGGTTCAACATCCGCAAATTAATCAATGTGATATAAAACATTAATAAAAGAAAGAACAAGAACCATATGATACTCTCAATAGATGCTGAAAAAGCATTTGACAAAGTACAGCATCCTTTCTTGATCAAAACTCTTCACAGTGTAGGCATAGAAGATACATACCTCAATATCATCAAAGCCATCTATGAAAAACCCACAGTGAATATCATCCTCAATGAGAAAAAACTGAGAACTTTTCCCCTAAGGTCAGGAACATGGCAGGGCTGTCCACTATCACCACTGCTATTCAACATAGTACTAGAAGTCCTAGCCTCAACAATCAGACAACAAAAAGAAATAAAAGTCATCCAAATCAGCAAAGAAGAAGTCAAACTCTCACTCTTTGCAGATGATATAATACTTTATGTGGAAAACCCAAAGGACTCCACTCCCAAACTGCTAGAACTCATACAGGAATTCAGTAAAGTGTCACAGGACATAAAACCAATGCACAGAAATCAGTTGCATTTCTATATACTAACAAAACAGAAGGAAGAGAAATTAAGGAGTTGATCCCCTTTACAATTGCACCCAAAATCATAAGATACCTAGGAATAAACCTAACCAAAGAGGCAAAGAATCTGTACTCAGAAAACTATAAAGTACTCATGAAAGAAATTGAGGAAGACACAAAGAAATGGAAAAACATTCCTTGCTCATGGACTGAAAGAACAAATACTGTGAAAATGTCTCTGCTACCTAGAGCAATTTACACATTTAATACAATCCCTATCAAAATAGCATCAACTATTTTCAAAGAAATGGAACAAATAATCCTAAAACTTGTATGGAACCAGAAAACACCCCAAATAGCCAGAGGAAATTTGGAAAAAAAGAAAACCAAAGCTGGTGACATCACAATTCCAGACTTGAAGCTCTATTACAAAACTGTAATCGTCAAGACAGTATGGTACTGGCACAAAAACAGACAGATAGATCAATGGAACAGAATAGAGAGCCCAGAAATGGGCCCTTAACTTTATGGTCAAATAATCTTTAACAGGAAAGAATGTCCAATGGAAAAAAGACAGTCTCTTCAACAAATGATGTTGGGAAAGTTGGACAGCCACATGCAGAAGAATGAAACTGGACAATTTCCTTACACCACACACAAAAATAGACTCAAAACGGATGAAAGACCTCAATGTGAGACAGGACTCCATCAAATGCTTGAGGAGAATATGGGCAGCAACCTCTTTGACCTCAGCTGCAACAACTTCTACCTAGAAACATTGCCAAAGGCAAGGGAAGCAAGGACAAAAATGAACTATTGGGACTACATCAAGATAAAAAGCTTTTGCACAGCAAAGGAAACGGTCAACAAAACCAAAAGACAACTGACAGAGTGGGACAAGACATTTGCAAATGACATACCAGATAAAGGGCTGGTATCCAAAATCTATAAAGAACTTGTCAAACTCAGCACCCAAAGAGCAAATAATCCAATCAAGAAATGGACAGAAGATATAAACAGACATATCGGCAAAGAAGACATCCAAATGGCCAACAAACACATGAGAAAGTGCTCAATATCACTTGGCATCAGGGAAATACAAATCAAAACCACAGTGAGATACCACCTCACACCAGTCAGAATGGCTAAAATTAACAAGTCAGGAAACGACAGTTGTTGGTGAGAATGTAGAGAAAGGGGAACCCTCCTACACTGTTGGTGGGAATGCAAGCTGGTACAGCCACTCTGGAAAACAGTATGGTGGTTCCTCAAAAAGTTAAAAATAGAGATACCTTATGACCCAGCAATCACACTACTGGGTATTTACCCTAAAGATACAAATGCAGTGATCCAAAGGGGCATGTGTACCCCAGTGTTTATAGCAGCAATGTCTACAATAGCCAAACTGTGGAAATAACCTAGATGTCCATCAACAGATGAATGGATAAAGAAGATATGGTATATATATACAGTGGAATTCTATGCAGCAATCAAACAAACAAAACCTGAAATCTTGCCATTTGCAACAACATGGATGGAACTAGAGGGTGTTATGCTAAGCAAAATAAGTCAATCAGAGAAAGACAATTATCACATGATCTCTCTGATATGAGGAATTTGAGAGGCAAGGTGGAGGGTCATGGGGGGAATAGGGGGAAAGAATGAAACAAGATGGGACCAGGGAGACAAACCATAAGAGACTATTAATCTCAGGAAACAAACTGAGGGTTGCTGAGTTGTGGGCAGGGAGGGATAGGGTGGCTGGGTTATGGACATTGGGGAGGTTATGTGTTATGGTGAGTGCTGTGAATTGTGTAAGACTGATGATTCACAGACCTGTTCCCTTGAAGCAAATAATACATGTTAATAAATTTTTTTAAAAAATAAAAAGAAAACCAATAGCCTCCAATTTTAAAAATTCCATGTATTTCAATCCCCTCTTTTAAACAAAATTTTAATCTCAATCTAAAGTAGAAGTCATTACAAAGGGTATAGGAACATGATAGTCTATATTAAATGTCTCCATTGAATAAATGGATAAAAAAATAAGTGAATAAAATATGAATTCTAATACCAATCCTGTCACTAGCTGCCTACGCTACAAAGTACCCTAGACTTTTTGTACCTTAATTTCTTCTTCAAAATTAGGAATATTATCTTTCTCTCTCTTCAAGGTTTTCTCAAGGACCAAATGAGATAATGTAATGAAATTATTTTGTCAATCTCAGGTCATTTTTTACCCAAAGTTAGAAGCTAAGTGGGTTTAATTTAAGGGGGGAAAAAAGTCTCCACCAAAAAGAACTACCTTTGAGTTGTTCCTGACTGACATCTGGTTTTTAGAAAAAAAAATAATGTGCCTTTTCTAAACACCATATGTCGGCTACTCTTCTTTCCCTTAAACTTAAATATTCTAGTTACAAGTACTATTAACCTATACTCACAGTAGGAATGATAGAAAATGAAAAAGTTTAAAAGTTCTTCTTAATTTATATTAATTTAAGTGTGAACATTAAATATGAGACACCTCTGGATCTTGATTTAAAATCTCTATGAGTCTTCCAACACTGAACCAAAGTGGCAGCATGAAAATACCATTGTCCTTATACACACATTTTTCTTAGTGTTTCCTGCCTTACTTTAGGGTGTCATTTCTAAAAGATGTCTCCTGGGGAAATCATTTTTTAAATCATATTCTTTGAGAGAAATTTGGTAAGTGATACTATCGCAGACCCGCCATTCACAAAGTAGCATAAATATACAGAATAATTCTACACCTAAAAATTAAAGACTAGGTTTCTAATGAGTCTTCATGCAAATCAGTAGGAATAATATGAATATAAAAGTTATTTCTTGTATCCACTATCAAGAAAAATACAAACAAGGGACTGTAGAGAAGATAAAATCTGTCCAAAAACAAAACAAACAAACCAAACAAACAAACAAAAAACCAAAACCTAACTCTAAAAAGATCTACATGGGCACCTGGGTGGCTCAGTGGGTTAAAGCCTCTGCTTTCGGCTTAGGTCATGATCTCAGGGTCCTGGGATCGAGGCCCGCATGGGGCTCCCTGCTCGGTGGGGAGCCTGCTTCCTCCTCTCTCTCTCTACCTGCCTCTCTGCCTACTTGTGATCTCTCTCTCTCTCTGTCAAATAAATAAATAAAATCTTTTAAAAAAATAAAATAAAAAAATAAGAAGGTCTACATGAAGAGATGTCAGCTATTCATAGTCCCTTTGGTAACCTGGCAACTACTGAGCGATGGAAGGAAAAGACAGGACTTGGAAAGCTTTTATTAATGCATCTTGTAGCACTTTTAATAATTATTATCACCAAACCCCACACTGGAATTTGATATAAGATTGCTATATCACAGGCATGAATTCTACTTATCATTTTTGCTACTCTGCCACAAAAATCTAGTTAATTCAGTTACCAGTAATACCCTGCTGCATTTAGGGTCAAGATCTTTTTAGTTTAAGGCAGCCTTATCATTCAAGTAATCTTTTTCCATGCTAGGCATCTTAATCCATTGCTGCTTATCTCTGGCTCATTCCAAGTTCTTTGGGGTCCAGAGTTGTTCTTTCTTTATTTTGCCTAGGCAACATCATAGAGACACTCTTTCTAGGCCTGCATTATGTATTTAGTCTCATCAGGTTATGTCAGGGCTGCTGATTTTTACAAGGTACATCAGTTTCCCAGGAATGCCATAACTAAGGACCACAAATTGGGGAGAGGAAGTGCTTAAAGCAACAAAAACTCATTGTCTCACATTTCTGGAGTTTTTAAGTACAAAATCAAAGTGTTGTCAAGATTATGCTCCCTCTGAAGCCTGTAGGGAAGAATCCTTACTTGCCTCTTCCTAGCTTTTGGTGAATTGCAACAATCCTTCATATTATTTGACTTTCCCCTATAGCATTTCAGTCTCTGTCTCTAGGTCTCTAGATCACATGGTATTCTCTCCTTTTTTTTTCTCTGTCTTCACATGGAATTTCCGCTTCTTATAAGGACACAAGTTATATTGGATTAGGGCGTACCCTAATGACTTCATCTTAATTTGATTTTATCTGCAAAGACCCAATTTCCCAATAAGATCACATTCTCAGCTACTAGGGATTAGAATTTCAACATATCTTTTTGGAGGACACAATTTGACCCGTAGCAAAGGGCTAGGAATACTTTTCTTCAGCCCTTGGTGTCATGTCCTTTTGGAACTTGTTGCCTCAATTCTTATGAGACAGTCAAATAACTATACCCCTCAATTCTCCTCATTAATTTTGGGGCGAAGGGAGGATTCTAGATTTTCATTTTCCTATACTAAGAACATATCTTCACAGCCTTTGCCATGTAATTTTGCAGTACCATCTCATAGTAGATTACACAGACATTCTTGCATCAGCGAGGTAAGACTTGCCCATATAACTTGCTTGGCCAGTAAAGTTTGTGGATGTATTACAAGTGGAAGACTAAACTATACTTGCTTGATTTGGCTTGGTTCTTGGACTCCTGCCACAACTCATGAGAATTTGCCTCAAGTAACCACTGGTCAAAGGGTAAAATAAGAAACATGTGGAGCTGTTTGAGCCAATCTTTAACCAGTAAACAAGCCCAGTAGATCCCCAGATTACAGCCGACCTAACCTGGTGAACCACAAAGTTCTGAGCAAGAGAACTAAGTACATGTTTCTGTAAGCACTGAATATTGGGGTAGTTTGCTTCACAGCATTTTTATAGAAACAGCTAACCAATAATTTCTGCTGTGTTCTGACGATTCAATATATATGTCCACTTTATCACTTTCTCCTCTCTAAAATTTTCCTGATAAATTTTGCATGTTGTTCCTATTGAAAATTATGCCAGGTTTAATTTATTAGGAAAACTACTCAAAATTAAAAGAAATGTTTTCCTGTGCCATTTATTTCAGAAACTATGCTTCTGATATTATTTGTGGTTATGACAGCTGGCCTATCATAAATTCTACTGAAATAAACTTCCCACATGATGGGGAAAAGAAGATTCTAAAGCCTTAGGCATGTATGAGCTAATTTCAGGGGTCTCTTATTGCTAAGGTGACCTCATAGTTAATCATATACTCTGGGACACCTTGAGAATGAAAAGGAATGCTCTTAATAGTTATCCCATAGGAAGGCAAAAACCAGATTTCCTGCACATACTGGCAAGCATGATCACTGTTCTAATCATAAAACAACACTAAGGCACATAGAGAGTTCAATTTCTGTCATTGTCTATTACAGCACTGTATGCTTTTCATATAAACCCCGGTTAAGGTATTTGTATTTAGATTTTCTAGATAGTTAGCTATCAGAAAGAGTAACTTCGGGGAACTCCCAAATTTTCTGAGAGAGCTCCCAAGGGGAGAAGCAGCTCTTTATTTTTATGGATACAGGTTCACTGAGTCTGTATTTAGCATTAGAGTAATTCTTACTGAGGAAAATTCATGAAAAAAATATTTCAAATAGAGTTCAGCCTACAGGAAGCAGGTTCATTTCCTGTTGACGTTTCTAATTCTAGGATTTTATAGAACTGGTTTCTTTATTGGGTAGAAGGATAGCAAATCCAAACCACATACCTTTTAACCTTATATGGCCCAATTATTCTCAAAGCCTTCAACACTGGGTTTCAGAATAAAAAGATGATTCACCATTTATTTTTCTGTTTTCCTGTCCTAGTCCAGCAGTTCCTAAAGTGCGGTTCAGGATTCCTAGTAATTTCAGAGATTTTTTCAGGGAGTGGGTAAGATCAAAACTAAAGATAACAATACATAATACTAAGACATTACTTGTCATTTCAATGTGTTGACATTACAAAGATGGTGGAAAAGCAAAATCTTAGTGAGATCTTAGCAAAAATCAAAGCCATGACTCAAAACTGTATGAGTAGTTATGCCTTCTTCAATACCATGCAATAGTGATGAAAGAAAATGCAAATTTTAAGAATGTCCTTGATGAAGCAGTAGATATACTGATTTTATGAAATCTCAACCCTTGAGTATACATCTTTTTAACTCTCTGTGCAAAGATATGAGTACACACAAAACTTGCTGCTATATAATAAAGTACAATCATTGTCTCAAAGGAAACTTGTATGAAGATATCTGTGCTTATGTGTTTGAGCTAAATGTTAGTACATTTTTTTCATGAAACACAGTTTTTTGAAAGGATGACTGACACATAAACTATGTCTATTCAGACCTGGGTTTTTGGCAGACATTTTCTTGAAAATAGATAAAGTGAAACTGCCATGTAAAGGAAAAGAAGTGACAGGTATGTTGCCAAAACTTTAAGCAAAAAGTTGAATCTGGGAAAATGTCTACCAACTCCCATGAGCCTAAAGGTTCCCAATAAATAAAGAATTTCCTGAAGAGTAGAGAGGTAACATTAATGGAGGTAACATTTTGATATTTGATTTATACAATGAAATGTGCCAACATTTGGAAGATTTTCATAATTTGGGAAACAAATATTTTTCAAGTGACCAATGTATGATGGATGCTACAAATAATCTACTTGGAAATGAGGCAATCAAAATGCAAAATGGACAGTAGACTCTAGGTAACAATGTACAAAAAGTTCATTGATACTGTTTAATGTCATATGGCACCTGACCTTAAAGAAATTACCACATGTTGACTTTTGATGTAGAATCAAAGAAGAATATTCCAAAATATCTGCGAGGCTATTTAAATATGTTTCCCCTTTCCAACTACATATCTGCGTAAGGCCAGATTTTCTTCATGTTCTGCAACCAAAATAACATATTGAAGGGGGCGCCTGGGTGGCTCATTGGGTTAAGCATCTGTCTTCAGCTCAGGTCATGATCTCAGGGTCTTGGGATGGAGCCCCACATCAGGCTCCCTGCTCAGCAGGGAGCCTGCTTTCCCCTCCCCCCTCTCCCTCTGCCTGCCTTTCTGCCTACTTGCGATCTCTCTCTCTCTGTCAAATAAATAAATAAAACCTTAAAAAAAAAATATTGCAACAAGTTGAATTCAGAGATCAAAAAATATTTTCCTGTATCTTTTCTATGCTAGATATTAAAGAGATTTGCAGATGTATGTTTAAATAACCTTATCAGTAATTATGATTTTATTTTGAATATTACAGTTATTTTATTTAAAGTATAACTTTATGCTATCACAACAAACTTACTATTATTCATAGCTTAAAATTTGGCTTTAATTTCCAAAACAATAAATTGGTGGATATAACTCATGTAAACAAAAGCTTTGTGGGATACTCAGAGTTTTATAAGATTATAAAAGAGTCCTTAGAGCAAAAGTTTTGAGTGTCATTGCTCCAGTCAAAATCTTTCTGTCTCTTGTGGATTCTTATTTTATTTTTAAATTGATAAAGATACAGAGATAAAAATCAACATTTATTTCCTAAAAACCTTGTGCGCAATCCCAATTCTAGTCAACTCTTGTTTAATTCTTATTTTAAGAAGAACATTAATAAAACCTAAACCATAAAATTATCTGTTATAAGCCTTGTTCTGATGGTGGAAAAATCAATTTGTTGAGGTTTATGTAAAGTACAGGCCAAAGTAAAGGAGCAGTGATATGATTATGATTCTTCTGGTGTGTCTTTTCCATGAAGTATTATGTAAAATTAGAAGAGTTACATTGTGGATTTCTTCTCTGGATGAGATTATCCCCCCATTTCCATCTCCTTATCTACTGTGAGCTGCTTTCAAATTGTTAAAGTAATGGGTTGCATAGCTAATGTATTTGTTCTGAAAGAAAAGAAATTGTTTTTGACATATATTAAGAAAAATAGTTCTGATGTTTTCTGAGGATTAAACCTATTTTGTCCACCTAGGTTGGTCATAGTGACTTTTTAACCTGTTTGGTTTTCTGTTTTACTTTATTTTGTTTTTGGAATTTTGGGACACGGTGTTTTTTGTTTTCTTTTCTTTTTTCTTTTTTCTTAATTCTGTTCCTTTGTGCTCTGATTTAAAGTTTAAGGATTTCATTGAAGAATTTACTGTTCCCTGATAACTTACTGCAGAGCCAGTATCAAGGGAGAAGTGAAATAACTTAAGTTCCCCAATTTCAGGCATATTCTATTCACTACACCTTCACATTATGACTCCCTGAATTGTATATGTTAAAAAAAAAAGAAGAAGAAGAAGAAGAAAAAGAAGAAGAAAAGAAGAAGAGCTTTATGAGAGATTAGAAAAACTAACAGGAAAAATGGGTATGGTGAGTTTAAAAATATGGTACTCCAAGATATAAAATCCAAGAACAAACTCTCTTACAGATCAACAAGCATATCCTTTGACAAGTTGAAAGGCTTAAAAGTTGCTGGGAGGTGTTCTGTACTTTGTAATCTTCAGTGCTCTGGGGAAAGATCTTTCAGGAACAAAGGGATTGGATGTGTCTAGTCGGAATAATAGCAAAGGATTTTTTTCTCATCCTATGACTTGAACTTCTAAATTATATGAAATTCTCATTTGTAAGGATACACAAAATATGTCCTCACCTATTTTTTACTCAGTATCTACTAGAGTTCCTGGCACCTAGTAGACCTGAAATGTATGTTTGTTGAATAATAAGCCAGACTTAGTTCTATGTTAGCTTTCCTCAGTAAATTTCAATATGCAAAACAACAACAAAAAAACAGTGCACCCAATATTCAAGTCCTTTGGTTTTCTTTCAAGAAATCATGGCCAGTCCAACACTAACTCAGAAAACATGCCCAGTATCTTTTTTCTGCTCCAGTTCTAGTTATTTGATATAAAAATTAAATACATGTGTGATCTGGAAATATAACAGCAATAAAGTTTGGCTGCTATACTCAGATATATGAGTATTTAGGTAATAAAAGGTTAATACTATACCAGAAAGAGCCAGGAACTCTTTTCTTCTTGCTTAGTATAAAGGAGTCAAATGACAGCATGTGGCAGAGGACAACTCCGAAGAAAATGTGTGCCAGGCATTTACAGAAAAAATAACCAAAGCCCAGGCGTACAATAAAAACTACCTAGAAAAAGGGAAGGAGGACACACTTCCTCTGAAATCTTTTGAAATTCTGCCTTCTAAATCTTTTATGGGGCTTTTGGCTGTCAAAATGGCAAAGTAGACTCAACATAGAAGGAAAATGATGGAAGAGTTGGATTTTATACCTGCAGCTTGGGGTGCCATAGTAGAAGTTTTGGGTAAAGAGTGACTTCACAGCAGTATAGCGTAAACACTGCTTGCTGTGAGGTTCTCACATTTCCAAGTTTGGCTGTAGGTGACTATTGATATAATAGTGCAGTGCTATAGACGTGACGTGCAAGATTAGAACAACTCATTCAACAACGAACTGGGAAGGTATAGTTCTAACCCTTGCCACTTTACTTTATAAAAGAAGAAAAACAATATATAGTTGATCCTGCCAGTGAGGTTAGGAATTTAGATCAATTTGCTCAGCTCATAGTGGGGAAAAATAAAAAAAAGTGCTATTCTGGATGGCCAGCAAATGCAGTCTGAGATTACCCTGTGCCTAGTAGTGGTAGACATGGAAGGATTTCCTTGAGCATAGGAATGAAGAAATATCAGGAAGTGCTAAAATGAAAACCTTGGAATATTCAGAAGATAAAAATAACTTTAGTCTAAAACTCTAGGACTCAGTTATTTAGGCAAAAAAAGAATGTAAGAAAATAAAATTCAAAACTCATTTGAATTACTTCCCTAATGACTACAAAAAAATCTTCATGCTAATAAATATAGTCCACTTCAACATTTCCTCACAATTCTAACTTTGAAATTCTCCTTTCTTGAAGGTTTCTAAGGTTTCAAGACTGTTTTTATTTATGCTTATGTACTTTTAGTGACATATTTTATTTCCTTCATCTAGCTTTATTTTGATCAGACTATGTAATGAGACAACATCTATCTCACATTTTATGAGTTCTTAAAGTTTACTTCATGTTGTGATAACATTATTTAAATAATTATAGTTGGAAATGTATTTTACAAATGAATACTAGAAAGAAAAATCAACCTAGTTATAAATCATTAGTTTCTCTTAATGGTGTATTTGCCTGAGGGACTTTGTATTAGTAAACTTAACTTTACCTAAATAATAGTTTATTTATCTTAAACTACCTACTGTATTTAATATACTCTAGAATATCTCAATGCATATCAGGTAGCACCTTATTTTTTAAAAATATTTTTCTGTAAAATATACGTGAGTTTATAAATCCAATCTTCAAACTTTAGCATGTGCTAGTCAATACTAATGACAATTATAGATACTACTATTATAAGAAAGAAAGAAAGACTGGTACTGGTAGAATAGCTTTTACTGGACTAGCTTTTATACAGAGAACAAGTGTGGCCTCTGGACAAAGAATAAACGGCACTCCAGAGTGATCAAAATCAGGCAGAAACTGGATAGAATTTGACTCTTGAAAGAAAAATCTGCATTGGATTAAATCCATGTTTATAGGAGATTTTCCCCTTAAGGCAGCCCCACATCTGAAGGTCAAGGAGTAGCTAAAACTTTGGGGAAAAAGCCACAGACTTATTAGGTTGAGGTGTCACAAGACAACGTTTAGGGCTGCCAGACTGCTGGAATTTAAAGAAAAAAAAAAAAACCTGAAAAAAGAAGGGCACACAGTAGGAAATGCTGGGGAAACCCTAAAACCTACATATAAAATGCCCAGAAACTATACATTCATGGGGAGACTTTCAGGAGCCCAGCAGAAAGCAATAGGTTGCTAACAGTGCAAGATACACAGAAATCGGGACATTTTAGAAGCTCAATAAACACATCAAGTTTTCTCTTGAAATCCAAGCCTGTCCATGTCTGGTATTTGCTTTAAATAGAAGGACCTACTTGGTTAAAAGGAAAGGATAGAAAGATATATACCACACAAACATGAATCAAAAGAAAGAGTGCTTATATTAATAGGAGATAAACTAGAGTTTAGAAAGAGGAATATTATTAGGGATAAAGAAGGACATTAATGTCAATAAAGGGTCAGTTCCTCAAAGGAAAAAACCTATCTTAAATAAACCTCATCTAATAGCAGAAACTTGACATATATGAAGCAAACATGTACATAATCTATGGTGATAAAAATTAAATAAAAATAATGTTTGTACATGTAGGTAGATATTGACTGGGAAATGAATAAGGAGTGTTTCTGGAGTAATGGAAATAGTCTATATTTAATTTGGGTGGTGGCTACAGTTTATAAGGATTTATGAAAACATACTGAATTGTATATTTAAGATTTATCTGTTTCATTACATGTAAATTCTACCTTGGTGTAAAAAAATAACCAAAGGAACTAATACATGTCAGACACAGTTATACAAGAGAAAGATTTCATTTTTTTATCTATATGCATATTATGAGGTAGATATCATTATTTTTCTAATATGATGGAACTTATTTTAAGAGAGATTAAATGATTCATTCAAGGTCACAGAATTAGTAAGTGGCAGAATCAATATTCAAATGCAGTTTGGTATTCATTCCACTGTACCATACTCTAATTAAAAGACCTTACATAACATAAGCATTACAATCTTTCATAAAATCATATGTGTCTAATTTTGAGTTATGATTTTCTATTTTTGTATTCTTCATTAATGATCATTTTGCTGTAAATCACCCAGCTGCTATATGCACAAAGGTTTGAGTCTTCTGCAAGGTCATTGTCAAGAGGATCTTTCTTTGTTAGGAGTGGAAAATTTAAGATAGCTAAGATAAACTTCTCAGTGGTCACTGGTATGTGGAACATTTTGAGAATTACAAACAAGTCCTATCAAACATCATGCTAATTTAACAGAAATTAAACATAGGAGTAAGATAAGCCTTATGTGGACAAACATTCCAACATACTTTTACACCAATATGTTGATAAAATTGTCTTCTTGTGAAGGCTCAGGGTATTTTTTCTTCTTTTATTTTTTAATTGACAAAAATTCCTTTTTTCAAAGGATAACATTTTTCTAAATGTGATTTATAATTATAATGTAAACTGAGTGAATTGAATCCTTGCTTTGTTTGAGATTCACCTTTTCCTGGGAGACAACTAAAAATTAATTGGAATGATCAAGTCTTATTTCTGAATACTAACACTCCCAGAGGGAACTTTCTGAAGCCTTGAATAGCAGAGAATTGATAGTCCTGGATTTAGCAAATTTAAAAACTGTAATAAAATACACAACAGTTAAATTGTACAGAAATATCCTATTGACTCAGAAAGCTCTTGAGAATCTTGCAATGTATCAGAGTAAATCAGCATTGTGAATGTTGTGATTATTGTTGCCCGTCATAGATTAATAAACGAGTCGCTTGAACTTTAAATTGGTTTGAATTCTACATAAAGTCTATTATGTTTATAGAAGCCTTACATTTGAATTCAGTTGATAATTTTCTTGCTTTGTATTTATCATCACTTTATATATAGCTCACCTTATAGTCTTTTAATTTATATTTTCTGAAATTATTGCATTATTTTGACACCTATCCCTAATTTAGCATTTAACGAATCCCTTATTCATTTACTTCATTTACCCTTGAATGATGCCATTATTTTTATTTCACACACACACACACACACACACCCCACACACACAAATTGGAGATCTTCCTCTTCATGCCAAACACCAAATCAGTCAATGAACCAATAAGTCCCCATATACTCTATCTGTACTCCAGATGCAATCAGCAATCACCCCCAAGTATGGCTGGGATCCTAAGAGCAAACTCAAGGACATTGCTTTTATAATTTTGAGAATTTTACTTTATCATTGTCTTTGCCTTCACATTTGGATCATAGCTTGAAGATAAATCATGTTTTACGTTTCTCATTTTAAAGCAAACCAACCAACTCTTCCTTGATCTCATGCCCTCCTGTAGACACTGTCCTTTCTTTCCCATCTCACTGTTATGGACTGAATGTCTGTGCCCCCTGTACCCCAAAATACACTTGTTGAAATCTAATCTTCTCAAATAAAATCTTCAAAAAGAGTTTTCGAGACTCATTGTTTCTACTTCCTGTTCTTCAGTTCTCTCTTGAACTCTCTCCAGTCATCACTTACCACTGCTTGTTCCCCCAACATTGATACTGTCAAGGTCACTGAAAACTTCATCTGTATTAAGTCCCACAGCCTTTGGTGCCCATTTCACCAGACCTCTCAACACCACTTGAAAGTTTATCACTCCTTCTTTTTAAAATATTTCCTCACTTGTCTGGAATACTGGTCTTTCTCAGTTCTCCTCCCTGTTTCTTCCCTTCTATGTTGATCTCAGCTGTATGTATGATATATAAAACCGTGACTGCAATGACCTAGGCACTCAGTGAATACTTTCTGAATGAATGAATAAGTGAATATTTTTGTCTTAAAGCCACTCTTTCTCTTCAACTAAAGGTAATCATAGAGTAGATCCAAATATAAGCATTAAAAAATGAATGTCAATTATTTGGTTCTTCTAACATTGTAAAATGAAGAGAAGTGTTCCTATAAAAATCATAAATGCAATTTTTTTGTATGCTAAACCACAAGATTTCTAAAAGATTTCTAAATTTTAGTATTGTCTTTCTAGACAGAGTTCATTAACATTGCTTAGCCTTTATATATAATGTTAATTTTAATGTATTCATCTACATTGTCCATAAATGTCACAAATATATATTTACCTCCACACATAAGATATTCTAAGTAAATTACATGCTTATCAATAGACTTCTCAAATAAAATGAAGATAGATGCCTACCCAGAAACTTTCTATCTTAAGACCATTTCAAAAATTAATTTTCTATTTAAAAAAATAATAGCAACAAATACAAATAAAACTGTGTTTAGCATTCAAGAATTATTAGTTGAGGGGCACCTGGGTGGCTCAGTCACCTGTGTCTGACTCTTGATTTCTGCTCAAGTCATGATTTCAGGGTCCTGGTATTAAACCCTTCATTGGCACTCAGCGTGGAGTCTGCTTAAGATTCTCTCCCTCTCCCTCTATCTCTCTCCCCACCCACTGCACACTCTCCCTCTAAAAAAAAAAAAAAAAAAAAAATNAAAAAAAAAAAAAAATTATTAGTTTGTTTTACATGACCCCTAGGGTCACAGCAAGGTCTCCATAAGAACAAGTAAAGCAGGAAAAATATGACATTACTATATAATTTGGCACGTATATTTAAATTTTTCTTGGTTAAAAATAGTTTATTGTAACTCAGGAGAGTATTCTAACAAATGGAGGCATTGCCATCTAAGTAAGACTCATGACATTAAATGGAGATATCATTATTTTATTTTTTTAGAACAGACATACTTGAAGTATGCTCAAGTAGTATAATTACATTATTCAGGACTGGCTCACTGTTTTACCTAGCAAACTGAGTCTCCTGTAGGTGAAAAAAAAATCACATAATTATTATCAGACAGATGTGGTTTAATAAATATTTGAGAATAAAAGCACTGCACAATTTTAATGGATCTCTAATTGTAATTCCCAAGTATCTTTCCTTCCTCAACTAATTGGGTAATGACATTGCTAGAATTAATCCAAGGTCATCAGCTTGCACACAGTACAGATGGTTTCTCCACTTTACGGGTATATAGGGGATTCGAGATTACTGTTGCCTGCTGCTTTTCAAACTAATTTTTATTCTTAAAAATTCACATTTTCACTGCAGCTGAACAGCTAAGCCATATGTTGCTTTGTGAATACTTTAAAATATCTGGTGCATGTAATTATTACACTAAAACTAGCATGCATTAGTACTTTTCAATTTTGTTGTAAGGAAAGGACACTTACAGTACTCTGCGTTGTGCTTTTTTTTGTTTTTGGGTTTGTTTTTTGTTTTTTGTTTTGTCTTGTTTTGTTTTCCTCTAAGTACCAAGCGTTACTTTAAATTATGGTCCTAGGGACAATTATTTTTTTAATTTGTTTATTTATTTGACAGAGAGAGAGAGACAATGAGAGAAGGAATACAAGCAGCGGGGAGTGGGAGAAGGAGAAGCAAGCTTCCTGCTGGGCAGGGAGCGGGGCTCTATCCCAGGACCCTGGGATCACAACCTGAACCAAAGGCAGATGTCCAAAGACTGAGTCACCCGAGGCCCCTCTGAGGGAGAATTTTAACCTAAAATATATTGGTTGGTTGATCTGTCTCCTCACATGCAATATATCCCTGCATAGTTATGAACTTACCTAATGCTATTTGCGATGCTATGTTGGTCCATCCAGCTGCTAGAAAGTTTGGCTTTCAATTATTTCTATGCTTCTGTCAGAATTCTGACATGCCATTAATATGTTTGACTACTGGGGGATTTGAGAAGCCTTTTTATATAGTGCCATGAGTAAAATGTCCTTAAAAATAATATTAGCAATAATACTTCTTACTAGTTAATATTTAATAATCATTAGGGGCCCCAGGATGGCTCAGTCGGTTAAGCTCTGTCTTCCTTCGGCTCATGTTCTTGGGAGACTGAAATTAAGTCCCACATTGGGTTCCTTGCTCAGTGAGGAGCCTGCTTCTCCCTCTGTCTGCCACTCCCCCTTGCTTTTATACTTGCTCTCACTCTCTCTCTGACAATAAACAAATGAAATCTTAAAAAAATATTTAACTGTATGAAATATCTTCTTTACCCAAACCAATCTGGGGAATCAGAAGGCAGATTTATCATCAGTTTGCATGAAAAAATTCAAAGAGCGATCTTAAATGATTTACTTAGGGTCACATAGCCAGTGAGTGACAAAACAAGATTAGGACTTGCTGCTTCATTGGTTGGTATTCCTGGAGCCTATTCTGCCCCAGTGAATAGGTCCAGTGTCCTGTTTTTTTCATTTTCCTTTTTCCCCATTTGTAAGTTACTAACTAGCCATTCAAAGGCAATAGGCAAGTAAATCTGTATCAGACTGTGTTTTCCAGAGAAACAGAATCAGTATGTTGTATACGTGTGTGTGTATACATATACATGTATATATGAATGTGTGTGTTTGTGTGTGTGAAGAAATTTATTATGGAGAATTATTAGCTCACGTAATTATGGATGCAGGCAAGTCCCAAGATCCATAAGGTGGGTCAGCAAGCTGGATACCCAGGAAAGCCAATAGTTGAGTTTCAGCATGAGTCCAAAGCCCTGAGAACCAAGAAAACTGTATAGTTCCTGGTCAAAGGCCACCAGACTTGAGACCCAGAAAAAGCCTATGTTTTGGTGCGAGTCTGAAGGTAGAAAAAAGCCAGTGTTCCAATTTGAAGTCAGGCATGAGAAATTCTCTTTCTTGGGGAAGGTAGTCCTTTTTGTACCATTAGGATTTCAACTATTTGGATGAGGCCCACTCACATTAGGAAAGGCAAGGTGCTCTACTCATTCTGCCTATTTAAATATTAATGTCATCCAAAAAAACCCTCATATAAGCACCCAGAATAACGTTTGACAAAATATCTGGGTACTCCATGGTCCAGTCAATTTGACACATAAAATTAACCATCACAAAATGAACTAGATTTTTACCATAATTATATTCTATCCTAACACCACATTCCTATTGCATATGTGTTGTTAAAATTAATCTGCATGAATCATCTTGTGAGCAAATAGAATAAATCTTTACGTAAATAGAAACTACACACAAAAATATATATATCTCCAACAGTCATCAACACGATGAAACAAAACACATAAACCTAAAAGTTTACTTCAGAAGTATCTGTAAAGTATCTGAAAAGTATCATAGAAGTAGCTGATCCTCTGTATTCCATGTGGAATACATCACAGGACTTGAATATGGAAACAAAGTAGGACTTGAGTCTGACCCCGAAAGGTAGGTTTAATCAGTTAAATTAAATGGACAAAGAAAGCTATTCCAAGCCTAGGAAATGGAAATGGTCTGAGTAAAGGAAAAAGAAGCAAATTTGGTAAGTAACTTTTGAAGGATGTTTTAGGGACAACCAACCATCAAATAAGAGAGATTAATTAACAGGGTTTTGAATATTATCAAACTCCTCAAACTGGCAGGATTTGATCTAGAAAAATACGGGATCTACGAATGATTTTGAGCCAAAAGGTAATATGATGAAAGTAGTTGGGTTTCTGAAAAATTTCCTTGAAGTGATGAGTGAAATGGGTTCAAAATAAAGGCATAGAGATAAAAAGGAAAATAAATGAGAAATCATAATACTTGGCAGAAACTGAAGAGGGTATATAACAGGATAGCTGTGGAAAGTTAAGAAAGAAAGGAAACATTAGTAAGGAAAACTAAAAATAAATGTTTGAATACGTAGTAAAGGAAAATTGATAAGTCAAGATTTTAAGACAATATAGATTGGGGAATGATGATATTATTAATAGATACTGAGAACCAGAGACAGAGACTTTGGCAAGACTATCATTTAAGAATATATGAGAACAAATAGGAAACAATGAAGGGAGAAAAAAAATCATAACGAAGAAAGGATGAAGTTGTAAATTTTATCTGGAGATCTAAAGAGAAGAATGTACCAAAAAGAGCAAATGCTCAAGGAAAAAATACACGTAGTTACACACACATGTAGAAAACAATGTAGTCTGGGCTTCCAAAAGGGAAATGACTGGTAAAACTGTTTATAGCCCTTCTACTAGGTGAACATTCTGTACACTAATCAATTGCAGAGGAAAACAATGTCACTGAGTTCTAATTGCTAACTTTCACTACTTAATCTCTCTGTGGAGATAAGAATTAGTTATGGAGTGTTTATGTAGATGGCAGTCATCTTGTTTGCCAAAAACTCATTTGCATGGAGAGGCACACATCAGTTAGACCCCTGTCAAAATAATTAGCTAAGCTCAAGATAAGGCCTTTTAGATTTTAGAACGTTCCAAGCATTAAATCCTTTTTTTTTTTATTCTTTGCCCCAGGGGTACAGGTCTGTGAATCATCCGGCTTACACCTTTCACAGCATTTACCAAAGCACAAACCCTCCCCAATGTCCATAACCCATCCACCCTATCCCTACCCTCCCACCCCCCAGTAACCCTCAGTTTGTTTTCTGAGATTAGGAGTCTCTTGAAGTCAAATCAACATATTTTACAAAAATAGTAAGCATTGTACATAATTCTACATATTTTTCATCATGTTACTTTTTCTTTGGTTTTTCTTATCTGTTTGATAAAGCATCTAATTGAGTAAAATAAAACATTAGCTGCCGGTAATCACTAAGATAATGAGAAATGGAATTCTTCTCACTGGTATCCCTCTCGTTCTGTTAGGCATTATGAAATTGAAATAAAATCCATTCCAATTAAAAGAGCTCTGTTCTTTTACTGTAGAGCTTGATATGCTGCATTACTGAATTCAGGTCAATCATAATTTAATTCCTATACATCCATCATCGAACACAAGGTTCACAAGCATATATCCTTCCCTCTTCCTACACGAAGTGAAAGCCCAAAGCTGAAGTATGCTTGAAGGCAGCTTATTACTAAGGGTGTTCTCTCCTTTGCTTCTTGTCCTGAACCTGGAAAAGGGAAACCAGTATCAGGGCTTATATTTCTGGGAGATGGGATGTGATTTGTTGATTCCTAGAATAAGTTGGTTTTAGAAATATTTAGTCTGATCTTTCTGTGAATTAACTGTCCTCTGTCAAAAGTTTGAATACCATAAAGTTGATATTCCTTTCATCAGTTCCCATTTGATGAATACATTAAGTGGAACCATAATCATTTCAGTAAATTAACTCCCCCAATTTCCATGGCTTCAGGCTACTTTAAAGTTGAACAAACCTTTTTAATATTTACTACCCTAAGTTTTATGGATATGAAGATGACTGAGAAGCAATTCCTGTCCTTAAATGTGCTCGACAGAGGCTAAAGCATTTATAGTTATTGCTCTGTTAATGAAAAGAAAAAAAAAAAAAACAATTTGAAGGTCACTTCACAAACAAGTGCTTGCCTTTCTTACTTACTTTGCATAGGCAAAAACAGCCCTAAGCACACAAACATTACATTCTTCTAAATTGAGGTGTCTCAACTCTGTCACTATTGACATTTTAAATCAGATCGTCCTTTGTTCACATTTTAGGTCAGATGGTCCTTTGTTGTTGGGTCTTCTCTGTGCAATGCAATGATATTTAGAGGCACCCTCAGCCTCTACTCACTAGATCCTGGTAGTGCACCCCAAGGCACGACAATGATCGATGTGTCCAGACATTGCCGAATTGTCCCCAGTTGAGAACCAGCGTGCTAATTGTGAAGGAGTATACCGACAGTTAAAGGGTAATTAGAGGAAAGAGAATCCACACAGGAGCCTCCAACAGGGCAGGCAAGAAATGGAAGGGGGAAGACAAGAAAGTATGAGAAACCAAGAGAGGGAAGGATTTGAAGAAAGAACCGGGTCAGTGGGGTCACACGCTGTGTCCAGCAATAACGATGAGGTCCAAGAATGGAGTTTCAACAGAGCATTTCAAGAGTCAGTTTTACATATTGATATTGAGCACACAGTATCCTTCTCCAACCCAGTAGTTCGTAAGTGGTCCTGTGCATCTGTATTGCCAAAGATCTCTGCTTTCAGAGATTCAAATCCAGTCATTCTGGAATGTGCTGGGATATATATATGTGTTCATATGAAAATAAATATATGACTATTTATATGTATTATGTATGTGTGTATATATTTATACTTATATTTATATTTATATTTATATGAAAAGAAATTTACCTGAGAGATATCCTGGAATACATCCCCACTTAAGAGCTATTTCTCTAGTCTTATTTTCTATTTCCTTTATTCCTTCTATAATTTTGTCCTTGTCTTTAGCAGTATGGAGTAGTATAAAGAATACTGAACTCAACTATTCTGGTCAGACCCTTACATTCTCAACCTCAGTTTAACCGCCTGTAAAATTAAATTGAACAATCTCTCCAACACTAATTTACATATAATCCGATAAAATGACCACTGTAAACAGATCCCTGGTGGCAAGAGTAGCTGAGCCATTCTAAGCAGATACAAATATTATGAAAATAGAGAAGAAAACAGATTACAGAGCAGATTATGCTCTAAAATGTGATGCAACAAGCACACAATTACTGTGGAATATTTTGAATTATAATATATTTTGGATACATCTGAAAAAATCATATACAATATGCTCTATGACCAAATAGAAAAAATAATTCTCTAAACAACATTCTGAGTGATTATACATTTTTATATTCTGAAAAATGAATTCTCACATATTTGCTTATAGTATGGAGTTTTTTTCCCACCCATGAGATCACTGCACAGCTGGTTTGGAATTTTGCTTTCTATGTACATTTACTGCAGTTACTTCATTGCTGTAGAAGTCGTTACTTCTAACACAAGTGCTGAAGATAGTTAAGAAGAACGAAGCTGCTGTGTCCCCCACTGCCACCCACACTGCTTTGCAAACAGAGTACAGAGGAGGAGATCAGCAACAAAAGCTGTCATTTGTGAGAGCATATATGTGAATGAGCTTCCAGGGGACACAAGGCACTGGATGCAGAAATGCCGGTGTCACACACCTGCACACTTTCAAACTTTGCTTCAAACAGCCAAGAAACTCAGGAAGAAGGGTTCTGTTTTACTGTCCCTTTCTGGGACTCGCACAAACACATCTTATATTAGTGGAACCTAATTCATACCCTCAGGAAAGGCACCAATTGGCTTTTAAACATTCCCCAAAAGAAGACGACTTGCTCCATAGTGTATTTCTGAATTTTCCTCTATAAATGGGGTAAAAAGAACCAACAGTAATCTTTTTGACTTAGTAATCTTCATTCCTGGGTATGATGGCATATCAGAAAAGAACTTGGGCTATCTTAAATGTTTAGTGGGTATCAGTGTGGTTGATGTGAATATTAAGGAAAGAATCATAAAAATAGTTGATGTAGACCGAAGAAAGATAAATAAGTTAAATGTTTAAATTCTGGATTAAGATTACTGTACTAAAACCCTAGCTGCACCATTTAGCTAGCTGTGAAGCTGTGCACAAGTTACATAAAGTTCACGTTGCTGAGAGATTTCCCCATACATAAAGTAAGAGTAATAACATTACCCACTTCATGTAACTATTAGGGTTAAATGAGAAAAATCCATGGAAGGCATCTAACTCAGGGTTTGACTTGGTATAAACAACACTAATGACAATGATAATTAGGTTAAAATGATTGTATTTATCAGATCTAAGAAGGCCATTGTGAGAGAAATTTTGAAATTATTATAGTGTCTGTCCATTCATATATATCCAATCTATTTAAGGTAATTCTATATACCAAATGCTATGTATTATATGTGAATGCATGTATATTTTTTCTGGGAATTTTTTGTAGTTAGAATGGCGGCTTTATTTTAGAGCCTAAAATGAACTCTATTTTATTACATAATAGAATATTTGGGAGGAAAATCTCATCATCCAAATCATGACAGAAATTTTCATCAAAGTTACAGGCTTATGATATCTCTATTGCCATTTATAGCTGTATTCTGTAGTACTTTATTTGAATTTCTGAAACATGATTTCAAGTCTTTAATGACTGTCTGACGAGGGGTATTATTCCCCAGATTACTACCGCCTAATATGATTATGCGATAATGAGAAGTTCCTAACATGGTTCTAACGACATAGTAGGATCTAAAGAAATGTTTTATTTACACAGCTTCACAAAGGTTTGGGCAATGTTGTCTTCATCTTAGAATTAAAAATGATCAGTGAACAATGTGATGTGGTAGAAAGAGCATGAGTTTGAAATTAGGTTTTTATGATAGATTTCAAGACGCCCACAAATCCCTGCCTTCCCTTTGCAATGTGACTTTGCCTCTTCTTTCAAGAAGTGGAGAAATGTTCTCCATTGGGTTTGGCCATAGGACTTGTTTTACCCAATGTGTTATTTGAAAATGTAACGTAGAGTCTTAAAAAGTGTTTGGGCACTGGAGGCTTGCCTCTTTTATGTTAAAAACCCTGCACTATGTGAATAAGCTAGGAAAGACTTCCTGGATGATGAAAAAAATATGGAGGGAGGTCCCAAGTCTTCCCACGCATTATGCCTGTTCCAAATATGGGAGTGAGGCTTTCTAGATCATTCAGTTTCTTCCTAACCAAACTGATCCAGACTGGAACAACTGCCCAGATAACACACTGAATTATGAGAAAAAAAATGTATTATTTTTAGCCATGTATTGTTTTTGGCATTCATTAGCTGAACAGAAAAAAATCTAACTGAAAGGGCTCCTATTATAGTTCCACCACTTAATAAAGCTGTTTAAACTTGGACAGGTTATTTATCCCCTTGAAACTCAATTACCTTGCTTGGAACATTGAGATAATAACTTCTGTCTATATGTGTTTGTGGTGAGAATCAAAAGATATAACATGTTTGAAACGCTTAGCACAGTGTCTAGCATGTGTTAGGGACTTAGTTACATTCCTTGACTTTCCTTTTGTCTTCCAACAGTTTCATTCACTGAGTATATTTGGGGCCAAAGTGTATGTTTGTGCAAGATGTGCCAAGCACAAAAGTATCAGACCTAAGGCAGTAGTGGGACCTACAGTCCATGGTCCATTTCCCAAACTATGTACTGAGGTTGAAGGTTTTCTCTGCCCAGGGAAAGGAACACTTCTCCGTAGTTCATACAGAGATGAGAGAAGCCTAACTGTAACCTGGATTATATACTTGACAAACTTCTGTTGAACTGAATTGAATTAAATTATTCAGTAATACAAAGGTTAACTTTTAGAAAATAAATTAGCAAGAGTTATGTTGGCAGATTTCAGTCTTAAAAAATAGAGTCATCAGAAATTCATCCTCTCCCTTCCTTGATCTCCTGTGAATTTTACATCTATTTCATTTCTACCCTTATATACATGGCTACATTCTGGAAATTATCATCACGTGTCATTTTTCAGCCTCAGAAAATTTAAATATAATACATTCTACTTTGATTATAACTGCAATCTTCTGCTATTCTGACTTCCTTAATTGTACTACATTTGGAATTCACCTCTTTTGATTCCATCATTTTCTCCAAGCTAGTAACAGCTTTTTGTAACACTCATTTTTCTACCCAGCCCAGATTGTATTGTAAATTATCTAAACTCTTTGGTCACAAATGCCCTCAATTCCCTTGTATTCCTTCCTTTTACCTCATCTGCATTACAAAGAAAGCTCTAAAGCTGGATGCAGACCAAGCCTCCCTTTTGGCTCTTACACCTTTGTTGCCAAGCTATACTAGAAAAAAAGAAAATAGCATAAAAAATAGATGTTTTACACATTAATATTCTCTAGCCAGAGCTGGACTTTAAATACTGCTTGGAAACCCTTGTCCATTTTCCTCTGCCTTCCTTTGAAGTAGCCCTTTCAAATTTTCATCACACTTCTCAATCCCCTAACTCGTACCCCCTCATCCATTTATTCACTCATTCATTCAAAAGTTTGCATTAAGTTTCCACCATGAAATACATATTTTGATGGGATCCAGAGATAAAACAGTGACCAAAATAAGAATTATCTGTGTTGTCAAGAAACGTGTATTTTAGTCAGCGAATGAGAAAATAAACCAATAAAATAATTACAGTTTTTGGTTTTATGGAAGAGCTAAATAGAAAGGATGCTCTGAGAGAATTACAAATTGGGTTGGTGAAGGAGAGATGGAGATAGAATTCTTATATGCTAATCAGAGTAGAAACTTACTGAAGACTTTTTTGCATTAGAATTTAAAAAGAAGAATATAAAGAGAAGACTCAAGAAAAGCTATGGGAAGATGCACAGACAAATAGCATATCATGGGCAAAGGCTTTGAGTTTGTAAAAATATAGTGTTCTAGAATCTTTCAGAAGTTCAGTGTATCTAGATCATGAAAAAACTCAGATGTAGGGTTTAATATGACATAGAAAATAGTGTAATTGATTCATATATCATGCAAAGGGAGGGAAAGAAGGAACGAAGGAAGGGAAGGGAGGGAAGGAGGAAGGAAGGAAGAAAGGAAGGAAGGAAGGAAGGAAGGAAGGAAGGAAGGACGGAAGGAAAGAAAGAGGGAAGGGAGGAAGGAAAAGAAAGAAGGAACGAGAAAGAAAGCAACTTAAAACATACTTCAATTAGGGGCACCTGGGTGGTTCAGTCTTTAAGCATCTGCCTTCAGCTCAGGTCATGATCCCAGGGTCCTGGGATTGACCCCCGCATTGGGTTCCCTGCTCAGTGGGAAGCCCCCTTCTCCCTTTCCCACTCCCCCTGCTTGTGTTCCCTCTCTTACTGTGTCTCCCTCTGTCAAATAAATAAACGAAATCCTTAAAAAAAAAAAAGAATGAAACCATACTCCAATTAAAGCAGTACAAAAAGCATACCACACACAGAGGTGCTATGTCCAATCTACACGGTAGGAATATGGCAGTGAAGAATTTCCGTCACTGCTTTTGGGATAAGAAACCTCTCTTGGCATCAGTGATCCGGGCATTGGCACTGATTTTCTCTCATCACTGTTCCTAAAAGCCTGCACTATCATCCTCAACTAAACCTGAACTCTGTGTGACACCTGTTTCCTCACGATGATCTCTTTTGAATTGAAGTTCGCTGTAGCAGCATTTAGTTTGCTTAACATGTGCTGGTCTACAAGTCTGTGCCCTTGTTGCAAAAGCACCTATGAAAGTGAATACCTGGCTTCTTCTACCTTGGACCAGAGGAATTCAACTAGTGAGCAATTTACCAAATATACAAAATGTGCTTGGCAGCTAGGTACCATGATGTTCATGCTATGAAACATAAAATTCCCAAATCACAGAAACTTATAACAAAAGTTCACTTCTTTCTTCCTCATATTACATGTATGGACTATGAGTTCCCTGAATCTCTGTTCTATGTGTCTTCCCATTCTGGGACCCAGTTTGAGGGAACAACCCTCTACCTGTCATGCTTTTCTTATGGTAGAAACACAATCAAGAGGCAAGCTATTCCATGCAATTATATTTAATGTTTCAGTCTGCCAAATAGCATGGCTACTTATTTCATTTGGCCAAATCAAGTCTCATGGCAAATTTGAAAAAAACAAAAGTGGAATGAGGAAATATGCTTCTCCAATGGTAAGGCTAAGGAGAGGAAAGGAGGAAGGGTAAATATTTGTGATCAGTAATCTATTAATACACTCTCCCCTCTTAGTCACAAACATTTATTTCCCTTCCTTCTGCACAAAAAACATACCCCAAGAAAGATATTCTATCTTATCCAATCATGGCATCAGACTATAAATCCATCATTTTGTAATAATCTCCACTTCAAATGATGGCACTCCTCAGGCTCACACATCCATGATAAAATGGAAGAATATCCACCAAAAAAAGCATTAGTATTTGAAAAGAGAATAATGAGAGACAGACAACAATCACTGGTTCATAGATATCTGAAATTCAGCTAGACAAACATTGCAGATCCCTCTTGTTGGTAGTAGATCATGTTCCTTGATTAGTCTCTGGTTCTGTCCACTAGGAGGAATTCTTGATTAATTGTTCTCCATAGGCTTAAGCTTTGCCTTCTGGGAAGAGTTTTCTTTTGATTAGCCTCCGTGGCAACATGTGATGATAATTTTCTGTCTTTTTCTTTCCAATAGAAATTGTAAGCCCAAAGTTCATTTTACATATTGAATAATCACAAACTTTCTTACTACAGGCTTGCAGTGATTTCAAAAGTACAAAGTCTCAATGTTCATAGCAGCAATGTTTACAATAGCCGAAATGTGGAAAGAGCCAAGATGCCTTTCAACAGACAAATGGATAAAGAAAATGTGGTCCATATACACAATAGAATATTACTCAGCCATCAGAGAGAATGAATACCCAACTTTGGATCAACATGGATGGGACTAGAGGAGATTAAGCGAAGTGAAATAAGTCAAACAGAGAAAGTCAATTATTGTACGGTTTCACTTATTTGTGGAACATAAGGAATAGCATAGAGGACATTAAGAGAAGGGAAACATGAAGGGGGAGAAATTGGAGTGGGAGATGAACCACGAGAGACTGTGGACTCTGAGAAACAAACTGAGGGTTTTAGAGGGGAGGCCAGTGGGGGGATGGGTGAGCCTGGTGATAGGTATTAAGGAGGGCACTGATTGCATGGAGCACTGGGTGTTAATACACAAACAATCATGGAAAACTATATCCAAAACTAATGATGGACTGTATGGTGACTAACATAACACAATAAAAAAAATAGGAAAAAAAAATAAATCAGTTCACATGTTAAAAAGAAGTACAAAATCTCTTAAAAATAGGATTGGAGTTTTTAAACCTATTTGATGCAGGTAAGCTCAATATTCTAATAGCCATACAATTATTTTTGAGACATGTTTTTTCTCTTTAGGTTAATTATAGATATTCTCAATATATCTTCTTTTCATTGGCTCATACTCTTAACTCTATTCTGAACTATTTTATTCGACTAAAAAGATTTTCCAGATATGATGTAGTAACAACAAAATTACATGAAATAATCTATTCAGAGAGTTTATTGAAAAATTAAACCATGTTTATGATTTGTGTTTTTCATGGGCATGTTTCTGAATGGCTATGCCCATGATTTCGTCTTTGACCTAAGGAGGCATCTTAATGAGGTTTTGGATCTCAAAACATTTCTTAGTTTTATTTCTACTGCTTAGAAAAGAGAACCTGTTATATTTCCTAGCTCTATAAATGTTGGATATTCAAAACTCTAATTTCCTTTTTATCCTTTCTTGAAAATAAGTGGAGTGTTTTATTTTGTTTTGCTTTTATTTTTCTTTCTGAGTTCATCTCTTGCTTTTACCTGGTAACATTTTATTCAATGCAACTTAACTAATCCTCACATTAACATATATTTTCCCAACCTCATAGGTCAAAACCACACTTTCATTGGACACATTATCTTACTTTCTGAATTACCATACTTGATTGTTTTATTATTTTTCCTCAGTGCAAATGAGTTATCTTTGACCTAAAGAATAGGTGTAGATTTTTATATTAGTCAGCTTTTGATAGACTATGTCATGTAACAAACAATCCCAAAATCTACAATAGCCAACAATAGCATAGGTTACTTTTCACTCCTTTTACATGGATTATGTGGGATAGCTATGCCTCTGTTGTACTCTATGGGGCAGATTTGTATCTTCTACATTTGTCCTTTAATTCTATATGCCATGGTGAAGGAACAATGGCAATCTAGGGCATGACTTTTCTCATAGCACAGGGAAAAGCAAGAGAAACTAAGCCAAAGCATGACATTTTATTTATAACTCCTGCTCAGCTATGGCATACAGTAGATCTGCTCATGTAAAGTTGGCCAAAGTAAGTCACTTGACCAATAGATCAAAAGTTATAATCATCCACTGAGAGGTTAGTAATAAAGGAGAAGAAAGAATAAATACTTATGAACAATAATACAACTTACCACAGAGGGAATGTAAAAATAAATCTCAAGACCAAGCCCTTGGGGACTATAATAGAAGATAATAATTAGAGTTTGATTAAACAAAGAAGAGTCAGAAAGAAAAAATCAACTAGTGAGATAATGTGAGTATCAGGGAAATATGAAATCACGTAAATGAACCAGAATTGTTAAATAAAAGACAAAGAGCTAGCTATGTCAAGAACCACTGAAGCTGAGCAAGGATGAGGCCTGAAAGATGTCTATGACTGTGGCAACATGAAGACCATTGGAGAACTAGATATGAAAAATTTCAGTAGATGAGAGGAGCTATTGCCAGGTCAGAAAGCTATTCAAAAAAATGAATAAGGGATTTTGAAGTTTGAGAGAACTGATAAATTACACCTTTCTCTTCCCTATCAAACTCAGAATAAAATTATAAGTACATAGAGGAGTAAGACATATTGAATCAAAACAACAAATCTATAACCAGTAAAGCTGAACTGGAAATTGCTTGGGAAGATTCAGTCTGCAGAATAGACTCCAATTATCCATCCATGTGCAAGGGGAAAAAAAAAAGCTGCCTCAGATCCAGAAACTTCAAGCCCTTCATGTCAGTATATAGAAAAATTGGCTTTCGGGAGTTTTAAAAAGATCCTGGGCCTCAATCCCAGCATATTTTCCACATAAAGAAAATGAACAAAAGAAGAATGCTTTCACCGACCAGGTACATGTGACAGAGTCTATCCATTGTCTCTCTGTATCACATTTCCCTTCTTAACTTTAGAACTATACCTCCCTGCCACCAAATTTTGTCTAGGCCAATGGATTCCTACCTAGAAACCAAATTGCCCAGCCTTTCATTTTCATGCTATGGTTCAGATTAAGTGATACATAAAGTGATAGGAACAAATTCCAGGTCACATCCAGAAAAGAAAATATTGTATCATCTGTTTTCTTTTCTCTCTGTCTGGATTCTGAGAGATAGAAACAAATAGCACATCAAAGATGGAAACTATGCATACTATTATAGTAACTTATGTTACACTATAATTAATATATAATTTAGAACTTAGTAACGTCATGTTATCATAATAAAAATCTCGAATGAAGCATTGGCTTCTCAGATAAGCCATGGGCCTCAAGCACATAAAAATCTTAGTTTTAAAAGCTATCAACACTTACTATGTCATAACAAAATATGTGGTCAATCAGCTGCAGTAGGATGGAAGGCAAACCACATGCTTTCCAAGCCTGTATCTGGTTCTGGAAAGGTAAGTGTGCTGCACTTTGTGTGACTTCACCTTGTTGTTTTTAGCAAGATCCTGAATTAAATAAATGCAGACAGGGCAGAATTAGCCAGATTGTAAGCAGAGATTGAATGGAACACAGTTTATCTGGGGAGGTTTTTTTTGTTGTTGTTCTGTGGCTTGCAATTTGAATAGACTTAAGTTTAGTGTTTGGGTGCCTAACAGCATTGGAAATGCTAGGTTTTTTTTCTATGTAACTCTACTCAAAGGAGATAAAATTGTTTTGCATATCCTTTTCATAATCCACCTCACCAAGATTTCTCAGCTCAATATGATAGATCTTATCATGGTGTTTCTTTCACAGCCAAGACTTTTTTTCCTGTTATACAGTCTCAGTTAATCTGAGAAAGGAAGAATAGACTTAAAAATGTAAATAAATAAAAGTGTTCATGATTAAATACAAATGACTACATAATGAACATGAAAATCTTCTGGAAGGCAAGCTGAAAGCCAAGAAGGACAATGAACAAATCAGACAAGAACCAAGGTCTAACCAAGGAAGTTTTTCTTTTTTTTTTTAAAGATTTTATTTATTTATTTGACACATAGAGAGAGAGATCAGATCACAAGTAAGCAGAGAGGCAAGTAGAGAGGAGGAAGCAGGCTCCCCGCTGAGCAGGGAGCCAGATGCGGGCCTCGATCCCAGGACCCTGAGATCATGACCTGAGCCGAAGGCAGAGGCTTTAACCCACTGAGCCACCCAGGGGCCCCGAGGAAGTTTTTCTACTGAGCAAGTCTTTATAATTTCTGTCTAGCTGGAGTCCATCATTATTATACATTAAGGACTATGTGCTATATGTTCTTCCCAATTCCAAGTGGCCAGAAGAGTGTTTTTATGTCAATACTCTGTTCCCATTACACTGTGTATTAGGGATATGCAAGCACATGTGTGTATGACAGGACTAGGAAGTGATGGAAGTAAGTCATCTCTTAATATTTGTGTCACCAGACTTTGAATAGTAACATCCAGACTCAATGGAAAGCACTGCATATTACCCAGAGATGGTGGACTTTGCACAGAGATGGTGGACTTTCTTGTGAGAGAGAAATGATGAGAAAAAGAAACTGCTAATCACCACTTGCTATCCATTCATCCATTTGCTAATAGCCTTCTTCTGCCTTTGATTTTGAACTGTAACACCACAGATAAAAAGTACACTTCTCAGTTTCCCTTGTCCATAAGTGACCATAGTTTCAATTAAATTGAGAGTAAAAGAGATATGTGTGACACATACATCACATTTTGAAAAGAAAGCTCATTGCCCTCTATTGCATTTCCTCTTTCCTCCTTTATGCTTGCTGGAAATTGGTGACAACTGGAACAGCCACTTTAAATCAAGAAATGGAAGTCAGATGTTGGAGATAATAAATACCTGCTCATCTAGCATGCCTAACACCATTGAAACTTCCGTCAACCCCTAGGCCAAAAAGTGACAGAGAAATAAACTTCTGTTAGGTTCTTTTTTTTTTTTAAGATTTTATTTATTTATTTGACACAGAGAGAGAGAAATCACAAGTAGGCAGGGAGGCAGGCAGAGGGAGAGGGGGAAGCAGACTCCCTGCTGAGCAGAGAGCCCGATGTGGGCCTCAATCCCAGGACCCTGAGATCATGACCTGAGCTGAAGGCAGAGGCTTTAACCCACTGAGCCACCCAGGCGCCCATCTTCTGTTAGATTCAAAGAATCTTTGCACCCTTTTTTTTTCTTTACAGAAACTTAACTCAATTCAAACTTAATTCAATAAGCATTCATGCAGGATTCATTCCTTCAACCAACATCACCAATCACATAGATCATTCATCTTACATAGCATATTGAATGAGAAGGACCAGAAGTATAATAAAACTTATCCTTACAATATAGTTCTCCTCCAGATATGAAATAGGAATTTTGTTCTTCCTTAACTCAGGAGAAGAAGTAGATATTATACACAAGTTATACACGAGTACTACCAAGAATTTGTGAAAGGAAGAGAAATGAAGTAATGAAGTATATTTAGAATAATTAGAAGACACTATTAAAAAAGAATAGACTAGACGATATATATATATATATATATTTTTAAAGATTTTATTTATTTATTTGACAGAGAGAGAGCACAAGTAGGCAGAGAGGCAGGCAGAAGGGAAAGGGAGAAGCAGGCTCTCTGCTGAGCAGAGAGCCCGATGCAGGACTCGATCACAGGACCCTGGGATCATGACCTGAGCTGAAGGCAGCCGCTTAACTGACTGAGCCTCCCAGGCGCCCTATATGATATTTGTAATACTGTTTTGATAGGGATTTTGATAGATAACACTAGAGAAAAGGAGATAGAAGTGTTAAAAAAAAAAAACTAAAGATTTTATTGTTCCCTCCTGGATACACCAAATCAAATTTGTTCAGGAGAGCCAAGCAAGGAACAGAAAGGTTTTTTAAAAATATAATACAAAGGATAGTTCCACTTTGAAAGAAAGAGAGAGAGAGGGAGAGATGGGAAAAAAAAACTTAAATTCTTATGACTCAGAGATCTTGAGTTTCAAAACTAAAATTTAGGTTTTACTGACACAGGAAGTTGTTGGTAGTAGACAGAATCTGGAAAGTGCCATTGAAATGACTGTCACAACTTAAAATAAGAAGAAATACAATCTAACTAGTGTCAGGTTGAGTTTCAACCACCTTAGGGACACAACCAGTTCTGGGCAAGAACGGAGTGTTTATAACCAGAATGACTATCTTAATTTCCTTGGTTAGGTAAGTGAGGCTTTTCTTGAGTAGTAAGTACAGTTGCAATACTGGCAAGGAAACAAAACAAAACAACAAAAAAAGAATTGAATAAATGAATGATATTGATAATTTATATTAGAATTATTTGTAGATATAACAATAAGTTTGGAATCACTGAGAACATTGCAAGTGTTTTATTTATTTTTCAACATCTTTGAAACTTTTAAGAGAACCTAGCATATTAAACTTTGATCTAATAAATTGAACGCAAATTTAAATGCAAGAAGTATTAAAAGTTTTCTTTTGCAAAAAGAAGGCAGTACACTGATGGGAATGCATAGAGTTATGATATAACAGATAGATGGGAAATAGAAGAGATACATTTTACAAAAACAAGAAAGAATGGGATTGATGAAACATGTGGAAGAATTGGACTTTGAAGAAGTGAGACACTTTCACCCTTTTAGTAAAAATGAAGAAAGAAAATATGTTTGTATTTACAGCTTGATTTATAAATTTGGTGATGGAAGGATGAATGAGTCCCATTTGATTATTTTGATTTTCTTAGTGTTAGGTGAAGTCATTATTTTGGAAGGGAGAAGAAAGGACTAGAAGGAATATGCATGCACATGTGTATATGTGAATACATTAAGAAGACATGAATGATAAGGATAAATTAAGACATAAATAAATTAAGAAGAGAGAAAAATTACAATAAGATGAAGAATCAAATTTTCCAGGTAAAAAGAGGTATGTATCTAATAAGTCAAATTACCAACTGAGTTTATGCCCATATATTTAACATAAAACTTTGTAACTTTTCCCAATGATGTTCTCTTACTGCATTCAGCAGCATGAATACAATCAGAAATGAAAGAGATCCTTTTGTTTAACCAATGTGTGTTTCCTACCAGGCACATGTGACCTAAGCATAAGGGGCCTGAAGAGTTGAGAGTACTTTCCAATAAATAATTAATACACATGCTATGGGATAAGAATGGAAGTGAAGAAAGGAGAGGGCTAATGGATGATATCCTATTGAAATTGAAAAGATTATACTATTATATGAAATAGATCTTGCTTTTCCTGTGAGTATCCCACATCTCCATAATTCTACCTTCTGGTGATTAACCTTATGCATATTTCTCTGGGAAAAAAAATAAATTAAAACAGAAATATTGCAAATTCTCATACTCCATCTCGCCTTCATCTGTATTCACTTCCTTGGTTATCTTGTCTGACTGCATAACCTTAAATAACATCAATTTGCTGACTAGATCTACTTTTATATATTCAAGCTAGATTTTCCTGATAAACTCAGGTCTCATACTTGGTATTTGACATCTCCATTTAGATGCCTATTAGAGCCTTCATATTCACTGTGCCCCAAACTAGATTTCTAATATTCTACCCCAAACTCTTTTGTAAACGATTTCCAATAACTGGAGGAAAAATCTCAGAGTCAATCTTGATATTTCTGCTTCTCTACATTCCACTTACATCAATATATCACCTATCTTACCTTTGACTATGCTTCTAATCAAATCACTTCTTACATCTCTTGTACAACTACCTTCCTAGTCCGGTCTAACCTCATCTTTCACTGAATTATCACAATAGACTTGTTTTCTTTTCTTCCATCTTTACCCCTACATAGGCTATTCTTTTTTTTTTTTTATGTATATACAGGCTGTTCTTTACCACATACAGAGTGACAGTTTAAGATATATTAGATGTGCAATTCTATAGCTAATTCAATGATTTCTACCTTAATCAAAGTAAGATTTTAAGTCATAGAGTTGACTGAAATGCCTATTTGATTGAATCCCCTCCCATCTCTCTGGGCTCGGGTTAATCCAGTAAACTAAGGAATTTTGTATTGTGCCATTTAAAGGAAAGATTTTCCTCACTCCTAAGCAGAAGGTTTAATCTACTTCTCTGGGGAAGGTAAAAACATCAAGCATGTTCAACAATGAGCATGAAAGCATGATCCTACTGATACATCAAATACATTCTAACCTGGAAAATGATCATTAGACCAAAATACATACTATAATTTTTAATATTAAAATAAACTTTAACTGCTTTCCCTTTATTTGTCTTCTTTTTTCCTGAACCTACCTTTATCATCTTACCTCAACTCTTGGAAAAAGATAGGTACTCTTCTAGACACCCTGTTTCTTCTTAATGACGATTCCTCCACTTTTCTTCCTAAGTCTTCAAATACATTACTTTATCAGTTAGCCCCTCATTACTCTGTGTATTCAGTCTTTCTCCTCTAATTGTTCTTGTTTTCAGCTTTTAAATATACACAAGATTATCCTACCTTGAAAAAAGAACAAAAGAAAATTCTGTTAACTCTTTTCCATATTGCTTTATAACTTTTTTTTTTCAATGCCAAGTACCTTGAAGAAAGACTACTGGGTCTTCTTTTTTTCTCCCATCACATTCATTTTTCCACCAGGTAACTGTCTTTGCTCCCCTAACATTTCACTAATACCTTTTTGGAAAAAAAAAGTTAACGATATCCTTATTGTTGAATGCAATAGATGTGTGTGTGTGAAAGAGAGAGAGAGAGAAACTTATCATTTTCTTGTGTCATTGGTCATTTCCTTCTTGTTCATTTCTCTCCATTTCTAGATTTCCATGACACTACTCTCCTCATTCATTCTTTTACTCTCCTCATTCTTCTTTTACTTTAACTTACTTCTGAGTTTCCTGTGTCACCTCTACTCCTATGAGTTGATAAATTCAACTTGCTTGATCCTTTCAAATAAGGCATCCTGATGTTCACCCTTGATCTAACATACCTCTGGTAACTGGTAATAAAGTATCATATCATCTGATTTTACGTTGCCTTCAGAGCAAATCTGAGAATGCTGTGATGGTGTTTTCAGGCTATATTCTGTCTAGCCAGAGGGCCTACCTATTTGGCAAATAATCAGTGGTTCTGAAGTTGGAGATTCTAGTCAATCTCAGAACATTTATCAATAAACTTTGTAGCAATGAAATCCTACTGGCCAAAGACCAAAGCGATTTGTTGTTGTTAGAAAATACATGCCAACACACAGTGGTGCCTCTGAGACCTCCAGGGCCATTGAGAGGGTTCTGGGAAGTTGAGAAGTTGGTTACCATGGAAACACTTTAGTTTCTTAGGAACAGAGAGAGCCAGTCCCTCTTTTGAAGAAGGCTTAAGAACTGCTTTCCTACACACAGAAGGATAATAAAAAATTGGATAGGGCTTCAATTTTTTCTGGGTCTACACTGGAGTGTGTGTGTGTATGCCATATTTCAGTTAGTTTGGGAAGATTTTCATGGAAAAAAGACCTTATGCAAAAATTAAACCAATATAGTTTTAAAAAAGAAAAATTATACATAAACCTCCTCCATTGACCTTAAGTCCCACCAAATGATTTAAAAAATAAAACAACACTAACAATACTAAATTTTCACACAGCCCTTCCTGTGGCCACCCTCTCCCTCAGGCTTGCAGTGCAGGAGAGGGAGGCAGAGCAAGGAAAAAGTTCTTCTAACAACCACGTGGGGGGAGGTCCACACTTTCCCTTCTGGCTGTAGCCTGCCTATCCCGTCTTCTCACCAGCTGTTTGCCATTGGAAATCAGTTGCTTAAGCCAAATTCAGTTATTCACCACAAATCCCTAACTCTCTGTTGTTCCTGGAAATCTGCCCACCTCCTGCAATGTTCTCTCTACCTCCTCTCTATTCGGGATTTTTTTTTTTCTCATTCTTTAAAGATCCAATCAAGTCTTGTCATTTCCTAGACTTCCCCACCTACAACCACTTTTGCTGACATCTCTGAATTCATGAAACTCTGATAGTCTGTAAGTACCATTTGACCCTCAACAAAGGTAGTCACGTTTTGTTTTGTTTTTTTCTTAACCTGTGCCTCTATTCTAACCATTAGAGTTAGCTTCCCTACAGGGTAGAACTGATTGATAATTATCCTAGTCTGCACATGCTTCTGCCTTTAATTTTAAGCATTGGCAATGAACCTACTCTGTGCTATGAAGGAGAAGCATAAGAACACAAACTATAAATCAATATTAACAAATATGATACAGCGCAATCATATTCTCCTTGGTAGAAATTTCTATTTCTATTGGTAATTCTCAAGACCCAATGTATCATGGCTCTTTATGAGTTACTTTTGGCTCCATATGGCCTATTACAGATTCATAGTTTATACTTTACCTTTGGCTTCTTTACTTTCCTATAATAACCTAAAAGTTTTAATCAAAGACCAAGATTCATAGGTGGAATAGTTGGAGTAATACGGATCCTGAAGAATTCAAAACTCTTAAATTACATATGGAGAGTATCTAGCAATATATATTTTCTTCAATCCTGTTTCTATATGGTAATTCCCTTGGGTAAAATCTAACACTTCTTGTAGAAATATAGACCCACATTGCTTTGAAAAATATATATTACAGAGGTATTTATATTGAGACTATAACACTTTGTAGGTATGCTCTGTTTTCTGACCTCAGTGGTTCTATTCCAGTTTAACTGTGAACTATTAGCACCTCAGCAAGTATGCATGCAGCACGTATCATTAGTTTTCTTCCTACCCTCACCTGAATGTGGCCACTCTGGAGATTTGGAATTTCTGAGGACATTTCAAAATCCCTGCAGTGTTTTTTGATCACACTGAACAAGTCTTTTACTCTCTTTGTCATGTTCAGCCAATGTTTGGAGCTATTCCACTAGTGTTAAACTAAGTTCAGTGTTTTCTGCCAAAAATGATGTTTGAGTAATGATTCTGATAGAAATTTTGCAGAGTGGTTCTCATATTTCAAAGAGAAGAAGGGATATTCCAAGTATTTATGGCTGGCCAAGAAAAATTTCAAGGCTTTGGGTATGGAAGCTTACATAAAACAGGCAGGTAACATGACTATAAACAATCAATCAAGGTGGGTCCATTTTCATTTTATGAAAACTATACTTATGGCTATATGCAATGAGTTATTTGGGTAGAGAAATTCAGATTTTAAAAAGACAGCCTTGGACTTTTGTCTATTAGCTCGACTTTGTTGTTGCTGATACGAGTTTTATAAAAAACAGCAAAAAGTAGTCAATTTTTAGTTAATACAGATAATTTCAAAAATACCTGCAATATTACACGTACCCAACAAATTACAGTATTTATTTTCCCTTAAAAATTAGGACAAAAAGTCCAAAATGCCATTCTGTTATTTAAAAGCCTTTTGCTTTAGCCAGGGATAAGAAGAAAAAAAGCCATTTCTATTGATCTATGGAGAAAAACAAGTAGTATAGTATTAAGTGAACAGTATTGGTGGCAAAGTGATGTATTGTACTGAAAAAAAAGAAAGACATCAACTTTAGTGAATAGATAAAAGTGCGTTAGGTTAGGAAATTTAAAGGAATATTATTATCAATATGATCTTTGTGTAGAAACAAGGAAAATAGTAAAAGAAATAGAATTATATTACATTTTACATTCCATTACAATGCGGAAGGTGGGAAAATCCAGTACAGCTCTGGTATAAAGAAGAATTAAGATTCCCACAATGTTTTGTTTTTTTTTTTTAAGATTTTATTTATTTATTTGACAGAGAGGGACCACAAGCAGGCAGAGAGGCAGGCAGAGAGAGGGGGAAGCAGGTTCCCTGCTGAGCAGGGAGCCCGATGTGGGGCTCGATCCCAGGACCCTGAGATCATGACCTGAGCTGAAGGCAGAGGCTTAACCCACTGAGCCACCCAGGCGCCCCAATTTCCATAATGTTAAACAGCACAACCAGGGCTCCTTGGTGAACAAACTCTTCTCCTACCCAATCTGGGAATTATATTATAATGAAAAATACTATGTACAAATTAAGTGAATATTACTCAAATGAGAGATCCTAGCTAGTTTTACCTTAAAAGAATATCTGTCTAGAAGAAAATAATCTTGAAACTTTTTTTAATGTCATGGCATACATAGAAAATAATATTTGCATGCACACTGGGATAAATGGACAAAATGGACAATAAGCACAGGCTGACTAGCTCCCCAAGTCTTGCACAACTTCTTTGTGGACTGAAGAGATCATCATCACCAGGGCACCTCTAACCTGTTCCCTGAAGATTAGTACACCCTGGCTCATCTTCAGACATTGATTGCTATCAGTAGGAAAAGAACTTGTGCTTTGAATAAAGAGCATAAATTAGGCCTACGTACACTTGAGTTTCTGGACCACACATGTAGTATCTCCTATTGTTTTAGTTGCAAACAGTATGAATAAATTTGATAGTTGCACATTCATTTTGCATGACCTGTTTAAGTTACTGGTATTACCCATGTATGGAATGGAATTTTGGATCAAAGAATTAAAGTCACCTTTCTGTGTATTTTGGCGCATTATTTGGCCTTATTTTTATTTTTTGAATTGATTATTTTTTGAATTGATTTCCTTACCTTATGCTATCAGCCAAAAAGGTTTAGTTGGCCTAGAGCCCCAAAGGAAAAGTGCGCCAAAAATCAAAATATAATAGCTACATTCAAGTGTTCATTTTCATAACTTTCCAACATTTAAAAATATATATCACAGTATCAATCCTCCTGAAAGTCATGATTTTTTTGTTTTAATTTCAGGTAAAAAGTTAATGGTTACACTTTGTAAGGTCTTTACAATTTAATAAAGCCTAGGTAAGTGCAGCTTAATTCAAGGAATAAAATATGTTAACATAGATCATCAAACATTAATCTTTTGCCAAATTTAGTGATATGCAGGAACCACAGATTCCTTTATTTGGCAATAAATGTTTTGAGATACTTTGCCTCAGGCTGAGCGCCTTGGCTTGCAATGTCTCAGAACGGTTATCAAAGGTTAGTTTCCTCCTTCCTTCTAAGCTTATAGAAAAAGATCAGGCAGTTGGTAAGTAGCAAAATCACCTCACTAGAGATATTTAATTATGATCAAAGCTATTTAAAAATAACACCAAATAAATGGGACAGACTGGGTCAAATTAGTGACCAACAAAAAGTCTAGTCATTATTTTTCAGAGCCAAAATGCACTAGTATCTCCCAGAGGGTGATGCGACAGTTTGTGTCCTTGATGTTAAAAACAAAGTCTGTAATTCAGATTCAAGATTTAGAGCATTTGTGGATTCATGGTATAAAAGCGTACAGTTTGAATATGGCATGGATTGAAATCCATGAAGTGGCTTATAGTTGAGTCATTTCCATCCTTGCATTGTTGTGCAATGTTTTTTTCCTGCATTCTTTTGGTTTTTCTTCTTTTTTTCTGTATTTACATTTACCTTTTACCTCTTCAAATTCATCTTTTCTCTTTTTTTGTGTGTAAACTAGATAATACTCATGCATTTGAAAGAAATCCCTCTTGAATGCTATAATTTATTTTCCTTGGGGAATGGGAGCTATTATGAAATCACTGAGGTTTAGCACAGGCTAGAATGAAAAATTAAGTGTTTTCTGCATAAGCAACATGAGAAAGAAATTCTTTTTGAGATTTGCCACTAATTCTTATACACAATTCCAGTCTGGTAATGTTTCCTCTTCATTAATATTAATTTAGTTTTTTGAGATACACAGGAAATACTGAGAAAATAAATATGCTCAGCTAGCCCTGTACATGTTCACTTCAACTGTAAACCAGCAAAACAAAAGCAAGATGTGAATATCTGTGGGTTGTCTAAAGTATAAATATAGACTGAAAATGGCAAATAGGACAACTGGAAGATGTAGTATATATTAACAGAACCCTCCCAATAAAAACATATTTTTTGTTTTATGTTTAAAAGTAAGTTTCGAAGCTGTCTATCTAGGGCTATCAGAAAAAAATCTTTGCTACAAAAGCAATGCAGTTTCTTTTCTTTTTTTTTTTTAAGATTTTATTTATTTGACAGAGAGAGACATAGCGAGAGAGGGAACACAAGCAGGGGGAGTGGGATAGGGAGAAGCAGGCTTCCTGCCCAGCAGGGAGCCTGATGTGGGGCTCGATCCTAGGACTCTGGGATCACGACCTGAGCTGAAGGCAGACACTTAACAACTGAGCCACCCAGGTGCCCCAGCAATGCAGTTTCAAATAAACTCTCAGTGGTGCCAACAGAACCAGATATACTGACAGACCAGTATAATAAAAAAGATCAGAAAATGAGCAAAACAGTGGCTCTCTATTGTTGGTAAGGAAAGGAAAGAAAANTAGGGAGAAGCAGGCTTCCTGCCCAGCAGGGAGCCTGATGTGGGGCTCGATCCTAGGACTCTGGGATCACGACCTGAGCTGAAGGCAGACACTTAACAACTGAGCCACCCAGGTGCCCCAGCAATGCAGTTTCAAATAAACTCTCAGTGGTGCCAACAGAACCAGATATACTGACAGACCAGTATAATAAAAAAGATCAGAAAATGAGCAAAACAGTGGCTCTCTATTGTTGGTAAGGAAAGGAAAGAAAAGTAAGGTAAACAATACAAAGGGAAGGGATGACATGGTAGTATTTAATACAATAAATTGGTTATAGAAAGATATTTAATTATTTATTTTTAAAAAGATTTTATTTATTTCTTTCACAGTGGGAGAGAGATCACAAGGAGGTGGAGAGACAGGCAGAGAGAGGGGGAAGCAGGCTCCCTGCTGAGCAGGGAGCCCGATGTGGGCCTCGATCCCAGGACCCTGAGATCATGACCTGAGCCGAAAGCAGAGGCTTTAACCCACTGAGCCACCCAGGCACCCTAGAAAGATATTTAAAAGATGATAAATTCATTTGTCTGAACTGTGGTCAATATTTTGATGCTGTGAACATTAATAACAGTTTGCTTCTCTTGNAAAGATGATAAATTCGTTTGTCTGAACTGTGGTCAATATTTTGATGCTGTGAACATTAATAACAGTTTGCTTCTCTTGTCAAATACTCTGCTATTATTAATAATTAGAATTATACTAAAGTTTTATGGAATTTTCTACATCAAGTATGTCTATATGTGAGATATACCACAGTCAAGAAAAAACACTTGTTTAATTTTTAGAGGNACACTTGTTTTGTTTAATTTTTAGAGGTTATTTGCATTTTTTCTAAAATATTTCTGACAACAAAATTAATANCACTTGTTTAATTTTTAGAGGTTATTTGCATTTTTTCTAAAATATTTCTGACAACAAAATTAATATTTGCATTTTTAAGGATGTTATAATAGGTGTTGCTAGTATATAAAAAAAATTCAATACAATTGACTTATGACCTTTGTGTTTTTTTCAGTCCCATTTAAAAAAGTAACCATGCCTTTATAAAATCACAATGACTAATTCAACATAATTTGTATCATATAATTAAGAATTCTAAAAACATTTGCTATATGATGCCTCTCTACCTTTCCACATAAAAATTATTCAACGATTAGCTCTTCTACCACTCCTGCACTGCAAACTCTAACAAAAGCAGTGTTTTATTGTTCTAATGAGATCTTTTGATATTTTTCTGTAGTTTTCTGCATGAATAAATCTCACTGAAAACAAACTATAAAGTTTACTCTAAAGTTTTCTTCTCATTTGGAGCAGACTTACTGAAAAACAACTGTATTTTTGACTTCTCACAAAATTTTCTGCTTCCCCTAAAATGATAGCATTTAAAAGTACATCCCCCCAAAAGAGCAACAAATTCTTTGCATATTTTTAAAAGATTTATACCCNCTTATGCCCATTCAGAAAACACAAATGTAAAAGTGCGAAGTGAGAAAAGTAATGAATTTAAGTCCAAAGACTACATGTGTCTAAGTTCACCAAAGTGATTTAATTTTAAAACACAGGGATTAAATTACTTGTCATAGGGAAATTTGTATTTGTTTTGGCACTGCTTCACTATTTGGGATGTAATTGATACCTCTGGGTCCTTTACTATTTATACTTTCTTTTTTTTTTTTTTCAAAGATTTTATTTATTTATTTATTTATTTCACAGCGGGAGAGAGATCACAAGGAGGCAGAGAGGCAGGCAGAGAGAGAGAGAGGGGGAAGCAGGCTCCCTGCCAAGCAGAGAGCCCAATGCGGGCCTCGATCCCAGGACCCTGAGATCATGACCTGGGCCGAAAGCAGAGGCTTTAACCCACTGAGCCACCCAGGCGCCCACTATTTATACTTTCAAATACATTCTCTGAATATAATTTATTGATGTAAAACAAATTTTGTAGCTTAATCACTTAATATTGTCATATATATTCAAATACTACAGGATGAGTATAAAATACTACACAAATCTGAGTTCTTTGTTGAGATAATACCATAGATTTCCACCATTAATAAATACATTAAGCATGGTAGCAGAGAAGTGTGTTTATAAATTCACATTATACATTCACAATGTGAAATATGTATGTCACAAATGCATCGTCCTGTGTCTTGCATCATAGAATATGGACTTTTGAAAATTCACAAGAGATATATCAAAACAGAGAATTCCTTTATATTCCACTCCTTTTCTGACATGATATCTGTAACATCTAGCCTCATCTATGACTTCACAAGTCTTTGAAGCTGTACATGCAGTACAAACACGCATCATTCCCTTCCAAGGAGTTATTCTATGGGATGTCAGCCCCCGACATAGCAGTTTATTAATTTTTAAAAATTACAGTCTGTAGTTTTCTCAGAAGAGTTATCCATTTATGAAGCCAATGGTTATACATTGTGCTATTTAAGAAATGAGTGTCCTTCTTGTACCAAAACATTTTTTAAAGATATTCAGTAGGGTGTATACTCCCCAATTAGGATTAATCCTATGTTAAAAGACATGGGATCTCCATAAAGCCACTCAATTGATGGTAGACTCAATTTCTTTACTGATTAGCATCTAATTTATAGAGAACAGAGCCATAATAGAATTGACTATGGGTTAGGTAAGGATTTAGTTGAAAAAAAATAATGACAAAATTGAGGAAAAGGAGCTGTCCAAAAAGTTCAGAGTATGGGGTCTGAAACAGAAGAATGAAAATATTGAGAAAAGGAGGCAAAGGAAAGATGGAGAAAGGGTGTCTTGAAGAGACTGAATGGGAGAATGGCATTATGTTTAGGGAACAAATGAAAAGTGAGTTGATGGTAAATCTAGAAAGAAATGTTTGTGTCAATGTGACCATTGTGTGGAGACCCAATATAGAAAAGAAATGAATGGTAGACTGCTTTCGAAGTCTTTTGAATATATAAGTGAAGGAAATGGTGGGTCCCAGCTTGTCCTCAGTCCCCTTCTGCTCTGCATTCAATTGTCTCTGCATTCCCCAGTTACTGACTTAACCAACCAAAATGAGGTTCAAACCCACCAGCACATATTTGGTATACAGAAAGAAGTAATTGATACAGAGAAAGAAATATCACTAAAGGGAACAAGACTTTAGGTGCGGGCATCTGGAAATGAATATATTTAGAATCATGGGCACTGGCAAATACCTCAGCTTGTTGGTTGGGAACTGGGGGAAGAAAAAAAGATCAGAGATGATACTGAAAAAAAAAAAGGTCAGAATAAAGGCATATGGAGACTTATGGGCATAGGTGTAAAGCATGATTATGGATGTAAGGATAAAATACAGTCTTTGTATTGTATGTTGATTCCTATGACACCACCCAAAATATAAGAAGACTAAGCAAACAATAATGACAAGATGACTTAGCTACTTGATTTCAGACAGCTCTGACATCAGCTACTTCAACAGTGGTATACTGGGCCATGAATAGACAAGCCATTATGGCAAAAATAGAACTTATACATGGGCCCAACAGCATGAGCTCCTACTTACAAAAGCTGATCTAGTTACCGCTGTAGCCCAATGCCAAACTGACCATTGACAAAGGCAGAAACAGAGCCGCTGATAAAGTACCATGTAAGGTGAACAACAACCTCAGTTTGCTCAAGACTGAGGGGTGATCCAGGACACAGGACATTCAGTGTTAAACCTGGGACAATTCCAGACAAACTATTCATCAAGGAAACCAAACAACCAACTGATGACAAATTGACTACATTGTACCCCTTTGATCCTGGACAGGGCAGTGATTTACCTTGACTGGAATTACCACAAATTTTAGGTACAGGTTTGCTTTTCCTACCCACAAAGCCTCAGTAAAGTTGCATAATGTCCAATAGGACATCACTGAGCATAATATCATCTCAAACCAAGAGCCACTCTGTAGCAAAGGACATGTGACAATAGGCACATGAACATAGGATCCACTGGTCCAATCGCACATTGCACCTCCCTGTGGTTGCCAGTCTAATGAAGCATTGGGACAGCATTTTGAATATACAGTTGAAGTGCTAGCTTGGAGATGTTGTCTTGCAGGGATGAGACACCAAACTTCAGGATATGGTTTCCATCCTGAATCAAGAACCACTAAATGATGCAATGAACATAATAGACAGAAAACATAGGTCTGGAAGCAAAGAGTGAAGTAAGAAGTGACCTTGTTCATCATCTCTCCCAGTGACCCACTTAAAAGATTCACGCTTCTCATTCTACAACCTTAGCTCCTAGCGCTTTTAGTTCCTACATCAGGAGCCCTTCCAAGAGGTAATCTCCCCATAGTCTCAATAAAATGTAAGCTACAGAGGTCATTCAATGCCTCTTGGCACCTGATGCCAAAGAAAAGAGGAAGCAATCTGGTAGGATTTATTGATCTGAATCATCAAGAGGAAGTAAGAATACTGTTCATAATGAAGCCAAAGAAACCATGCTGAGCTCCAAGTGATCTAGTAGGGTGTCTATTAATACTTCTCTTTCTAATTTTGATTAATAAATGAATGATTTCAAAAGACACTTAAAAATACCCAGAATGTACTTCCCTTATACACGGGCCTTACATACCCATATTTAATCACCTTCAGTAGGGGAAGGGTTAAAGTATAGGCAGACAGAGATAGGAGGCCCCTGACTAGGCTCTGAGGGTATTTCAGGTATGAAATACCTGAACAAAAAAGAGACAGAAAAAAGACAGAGATCAGGAAAAATTAGACCACCCTGTTCCAATTTCTAGAGTTAAAATGTTTTTCTAATAATTACATTGTGAATATAGAAAATAAAATTAACCACAAAAACTGACCAGGCCTCAGAGGAAAAGTTCACTAAAAAGATTAACCAGACCTAGCAGTACGTATCTATAGATCATAGATGTCACAGAAACAAAAACTGTAGCACAATGGATAAGCATCATGTCTACTTCCAGGTCACTGGCCTAACCACCAGCAAGTTCCCTTATAAATTCTTAATAAAAGGCCAGAGATGAAAAGCCCTCATTGGCAACCTGGTCAGGAGGCCTCTCACTCCTGAGAGTTTTTTATGTACCCTTGCTTAATCAAACTCTATCACTTTGCTCACTCTCCTCTGTCCGTGAGATTCATTTTTCGACTCCTTGAGATAGGAATCTCTCTCTCCTGCTTCAACCTGATGAACTAATATTCTTTTTTATATCTCAGCTTTCCCTGGCACTCAAGCAGAGTAAAGGACCCTTTCTTTACAACCCCTTGGAAACTTTAGCTTTGTCATTATTTATATGTAAATTGGTCTCCTCCTTTAGAGTGTAAGCAATTTAAACCCCAAAACTATGCATTATTCATTTTTAAATCTCCAGCATTTAGAATAGTTCCAGATAAGTAGTCAATATTTAGCAAACATTTGTGTAAGGAAAGAAAATAAGAAAGAGATTGCCACCTTTTCTCTGAAACCTTCCCTTACACCATGCCCTTTCTTCATCAGGCTTATAGAGCTCTACTGTTTGTTTTGTGGACATATTGTCTGCTGGATTGCAAGCAACTGGCATTTGTGGGATTTTACACCCTTTTTGTTGTAAGTTTAGGAGAGTACCTCACTGAGAATAGATTTCCAATACATACTGAATGAAGTAATGCAATTATCAAAATTCTTACTATCACTGCCTTAAAGTAAAATTAACAGCAAAAGCAAATAAATGCTAATATCAAAAAAGAAGTACTTGAAAGAGGACCCACTCCCAACTTGACATTTAAACAGCATTTGTTCAGATGTTATTTAAAAAGGACTGAGAAATCTTAGAACAGCTAAGGAATGGTTGTATGTTTGAAGCCATTAAGAGTTGGGTTTGAATCTTGGTTTTGCCACTAGTCATGTGAATTTTGGAAGTCAGTACATTCTAAGCTTCAGTTTCCCCATCTTCAAGACAATGATAAGTTCAACCTAACAGGACTTTTGTGAGACTCAAATGAGAAGGTGAATTTAAAAGCAGGTGTCAGGGAGGTGTGGGGGGAAGATCTTCCTCTGCTCTATGGTCCTTCTAGCTGGATTTAGAATCAAATTGACATGAGACAGATTAATAGGAGAAAAGCCAATTTGATTGGCATGTGTACAAGGAATTCACACAGACCTGAATTTCCAAAGACAATGAGGCAACAGGAAGCTTATATGAGGTAAGGAGAGGGGCAGGGTCTAAGAATACGTAGGGGAGAAAGCTCATTAGCAAGAAAGTGAAAGGAGATGTTTAGAAAAACAAGTTACTCTATTATGAAGATACCTTCCTTAGGTAAAGAGGACTCTTTGTTAATAGCTCTCTTCCTGGTATAGGCTCTCCTTTCCAATGTAAATTTAGGAAATTATGGGGGAAGCCAAGAGCTTTCCTGTATCTTCTGAGTTTTAATTAACTTTTAACTCAAAATAATCTTTATGCCAAAGTAGCACATTTTGGGGCATCTCATCCTGCATCTTTTCGCAGACGAATACATAGTAAGCACTCAGTAGATGTTTTTAATATTTTAATTGTTTTTAATATTACAACCACTATTTTTAAGATTTTATTTGTTATTTTATTTTATTTTAGAGAGAGAAAGAGTGTGTGAGTATGGGAGGGGCAGAAGAAGAGGGAGAGAATCTCAAGCAGACTCTTCACTGGGCATGGAGCCTGATGTGGGGCTTGATCTCATGACCCTCATATAACCTGAGCCAAATCAAGGATTAGACACTTAACTGACTGAGCCAACCAGGCTATCATCATTATTATTAAAAATATAAATTTTCCTGGAGTTCATACTCTACCAGAGTTAATATTGCATTTGCAGGTAAATTTCTCCTTGAACTCCAGCAAGTGGAAGGTCAAATGTGCTGTAGTCATGTGTGAATTTTAAACAAACAATTGTGAATCTTTTTTTCACGTAAAATGACAATTCCCTCCTATTCTTCTGGTACCGTCAATGGAAAACTTTTTTTTTTTCTCCCTGAAATCTAAGCCTTTCACTAGGCCTTAAAATTTCTATTAATGTATGTAGTCAAAAGCTTTACCCACCTAGAAAGTATTCCTTCCCTATTGGTCTAGGAAGAGCCCAAGATTCTTCTTTTAGCATCTAAACGAGCACTAACATATTATCATTTATAAAATATCATCATATTTAGAGGTACCTGGGTGGTGCAGTCAGTTAGACATCTGGCTCAGATCATGATCTCAGGGTCATGGGATCAAGCCTCACAAAGGGCTTTGCCCTCAGTGTGGAGCCTGCTTAAGACTGTCTCCCTCTCTCCCTCTGCTCCTCCACCATGTGTAGACTCTAAAATAAACAAATCTTTTAAAAAATATAAAAAACATATCATCATATTTTATCTTATAGTTCTTCCTGCAGTAAGTATCTGTTGCCATATGCTTACTTGTTTTCATTTGAAACAAACAAGGAATCAAAATTCATAAAACTCCTGTGGAAATAAAGGCCGCTCAAATGAGAACAAAAAAGACTATTTATTCAGAGCTTACTATAAAGCAAGGGAGTCAGCTACCATCACTTACATTTGACAGAGATTCAAAAGCAGGCAGGGGAATGAAGAGTTTTATAGTGAGGGGGAAAAAAGGAAGGCTCTGATTGGAGGTTTTTGGCAGGAAGAAGGTGGAGGTGGGCTAACTAGAAGTGGAGCATCCTGTGTGATTGCTTAGGGAAGTCTAGTTGGCTTTCTCTGGTTGTCTAAGTTGCAAGCTGGAGCAAAAGTAGCAAAATTGTCATTTATCGATCAGTCATGATCATTTGGGGCTGATTGATAAAGAGGTTGTGGGTTGGCTTCCTGGACTGGTTGCTACAAAGGTTATGAATTAGAACTTTATTTTGTAAATGGTCTGGTCATTTTCCAATTTCCATCTTCCATTTTCGTTTTCAGTCTCTCCCCTCTGACATAAATAGAGGACCCCTCAAAATAAGATTTTATTTTCATGCTAATTTATACTTATGGAAATGAGTTTCACCATATATTTATATACTCAATAAGTATGTTTCTACACTACGCTTTTGAAAACATTTGTGTATAGATTCCCATGCACAATAGACAAACTTACTGGTATTGACTTAAGGTTTTTTGTTAGTTATTTTAGGGAGGAATCTCAATTCTGCTACTTTCAATTGAAGATATTTTAAGAACCTTTTTGAAAACAAAGATAGAAATGCTTTATAGTCCACCGTGGCTACCAGAGATATTATAGCCTACTATCAGTGTTCCTTACTCATTGATTAAACCCTAAGAGAAAAGCAATCTCACTGTGAAATTGCTTTTTTACTGGGAATAATTAAATTTGATATATAAAATAATTTATTAAATCTACAAAGTCTTTAAAAGCAATTTTGTTAGATGAATAAATTATTGCTATCTTTAGGAAGAGATCACAACCAATCATGAACTACGTATAAAAATAATTTTACAATAAAGACGTGGTTATGCAATCTCACACACAATTTACTCTGGGTAAAGAGAGCTTTAGAATGTGGCGGCATGTTACCCTTAAGAACTTGAAAAAAAAAAGCAACCTCTGAATAAGGAAATTATAAAATAAAAGTTTGCATTATTAAATTGCTTTATTTAAAGAAGACTTTCCTTTAAAAGTAACCAAATGTTTTACATAAATTAAATTGTCTTCTTCATTCATTCCCTCTTTTTTTAAACAGATACTACTAAATACATGGAAGACTAGACTGAGATTATGAGTTCAAATATGGCCAGCTGGCATCTGCTGGCACTATGTCTTAAAAAGTTGAACCAACATTTAAAAATCAGAGCATTTCATATACAAGTCTAGATTTCTGTCTTCTTTTTTTTTTTTTAAGATTTTATTTAGGGCACCTGGGTGGCTCAGTGGGTTAATGCCTCTGCTTTCGGCTCAGGTCATGATCTCAGGGTCCTGGGATCGAGGCCCGCATCGGGCTCCCTGCTCACCGGGGAGCCTGCTTCCCCCTCTCTCTCTGCCTGCCTCTCTGCCTCCTTGTGATCTCTCTCCCTCTGTGAAATAAATAAATAAAATCTTTAAAAAAAAAAAAAAAGATTTTATTTATTTATATGACACAGAGAGAGAGAGATTACAAGTAGGCAGAGAGGCAGGCAGAGACAGAGGAGGAAGCAGGCTCCCCGCTGAGCAGGGAACCCGAGGCAGGCCTCGATCCCAGGACCCTGAGATCATGACCTGAGCCGAAGGCAGAGGCTTTAACCCACTGAGCCACCCAGGGGCCCTAGATTTCTTTCTTCTTGCCTTGAGAAGCTGGGACTTGCATTTATGCATGCTAGACAATCAGCTAGAACAGAAAAAGGACTGTTTCCTTTAGACAGGGTATATAATCTTTACTACAGTTCTGACCATTCCCCCAATGAAGCCCTAGCTCTTTCAACTCTCTTTTATCATAGCCCTGCCACTGTTGTAGTCCATAGAGATATATATCTTTATATCAGTGCCTCTATAAAGAATTGAAAAGCAAAGCTTAAACCAATAAAGTATCACATTTTAAGAAAAGGGCAAAATTTTTTACTTGTAGATAAGGCTATTTTCATAATTAAATATGTAAACCATCTCTGTAACAAAAAAGACAAAACCCAACCCACTTCAATTATTTATATTATCACCCTGGCCCTTGCAAACTTTTGCACTAGAAGCTCCAGGTATAGAAAGACAGGTAGTATGCTAGTTTCTGGGAATATAATTGTTAGTATTATTGATGGGTCCTTGACTTCATAGAATTCATAAACCAGTGAGGAGAAAACTATTAGGAATTTTAGTAAAGTTAAACAAGCAATTACAATAATTGCAACCTTCTAGTATGTGATCAGCAAACTCCCCTATAGCTGTGATCTTTAGTCTGAATGTTTTCATGACTGGCTGACCGTCACTAAAATCTGGCTCCCCCTTGTGTGTGGAAGTCCTTCCACTGAATTGTTCTTTTTTTTTTTTTAAGATTTTATTTATTTATTTGAAAGAGAGAGAGAGATCACAAGGAGGCAAAGAGGCAGGCAGAGAGAGGGGGAAGCAGGCTCCATGCTGAGCAGAGAGCCCAATGTGGGACTCGATCCCAGGACCCTGAGATCATGACCTGAGCTGACGGCAGACACTTAACCCACTGAGCCACACAGGTGCCCACTGAACTGCTCTTAAGAGAAAGTCTTCTTTGGTCCCATGGAGGGAGACAAACCATAAGAGGTTCTTAACTTCAGAAAACAAACTGAAGGTTGCTGGAGGGAGGGGTAAGGGGATGGGGTGGTTGGGTGATGGACATTGGGGAGGATATGTGTTACGGTGAGTGCTGTGAATTATGTAAGACTGATGATTCACAGACCTGTGCCCCTGAAATAAATAATACATTGTATGTTAATAAATAAATAAAGAAGTTTTCTTTTTCTTTCCAAGTCCATAAATCTCATGATCAAGAGGTGAGATAAATGTCCTCCTTCATTAATGCCACAGTCAGGTAATTATCATTCACCTTCTTCTGAAGGAATTAATGCTATCTAAAGCATATGCCATCTTCCTTTGCCACCCTCTTGTATCTTGAGACCATCTACAGAACTGTTCCTTATCATTTGTTGAAGACATCTCTCAGCTACTTCAATAATGACATAGATGAATTAGCCACACCCCAATCTCTTTGGTCCTTGAAGCCTCATCTCTATATTACCAATAGACAACCATTCCCAAAATTAACTTTGATTTCATTAGAAATCCAACCAAATCTGAAATGTGGACTTCAGACATGATCATTCCTAATCCTTCTCCAGCCCTTTTGCCATAACTGTCTTTTGATTAGCCATCTCCCAGGTTTTTATTTTTTCCTTTTTAGTCAATCTTGATGACACAGTATGCCACTACAATCACTCATTTGCAAACACTCTCAACTCATTTGAGACTTTCCCCTCCATTTTCACTCTAGGAAATCTCTTGTTGAACTTCAGTCTACACCATTTTGCTGCCCGGATATTTTGAGTGCCCGGATATTTCTAGGGGAAAGAAAAACATATAACTGGACATATTTCACATTCAAGTCACAATAAAATTCCTCAAATGAGCACAAAATAACTCCTAGAACTACTATATTCATTTAGTACATTTGTTTTCTAACATTCTGAAATAATTTATCTCGTCTTTACATTGTCTACTCCACTGTGCTAAATAGTAATGATTTAATTAATATTTTATTGAGACGATTGAAGACATCCAACATAATCTCTTTGGCATAGACTGCTAGGAATTTCAAAATATTCAATCTTTATTTTTTAACAACAGAACTCCATTTTTTTGATAAGCATATTTCCATCTGGCAAAAAGATTTTATTTCCCAGCCTTCCTCAGAGCTAGGTATGACCTTATGACTTAGTCCTAGCCAAGGAGATATAAATAGAAATGTATGATATTATCATAAAATTCATTAGAAGGTGTGGATGTGGGCTTCTTTTTCTAGTTTCTTCAAATTACTGCCTGGAAATTAAAAAAAAAAGTGGTATCTTTTATGCAAAAACTTTTTTAAGAAAAAGGTGAAAGGGTCAAGTAAAAAGGAATGGAAATTACTCACTGCATGTCATAACAAAAGATCATTTGTGGTCCTTGCCAAGGACTGTTTCAATGGAGTGGAAGAATTAGAAGACATGGCAGGAGACGAAGTGAGTGAAAAGATCAAAGTAAGAGACAACCAGTTCATAAAATCTTTTAAGAAGTTTGATTATGAAAGAGATGAGAGAGATGAAGAAGTAAATTGAGAAAGAATTAGAAATGAAGAATTTTAATGGGAAGTGCTTGATCATTTTCATTTACTTACTGAAGGAATATGTGTTGATTTTAACAAGTTTATCAGTCTAAAGAAGACTAAAGGAAAAACTGATATTCCCTCCAGACCTCTTCTATTCTCCCAGCCCCCTGAAGAAGCCCCATTCTTCATTGTTGTTACCATTTTTTAACATGACGTTGTTTTAATTTTCTCTCCTCTAAAGTGGGAATAATATTAGTGCTTGACATAAAAGGTTGGTAAAGTTGACATGTGCTGTTATTTCTTGGCAATTGGACCTGTGACTGGTTTATTTACTCTCAGATTGATTTCTTAATGTGGTCGTGCTCTGCTCTACACCACAGATGTCTGTCTCCTTTTTTTCTTGGGTTTTCCTTTATCTATTGGCTTTCAATTAGTTTCAAGATTCTGGATACACTAGCAGAAGACTACAGGAGAGAAAATAAGTCAGGATAGTTATAATTCTTTCTCTTTCTCTTGTCCCCATGCCAGGTCTCAGCAAGATCTGCCTGCACTCTGGTAAACACCACCTTGCCACACTGTACTTCTAACTATTGGGGTGATTGCAGAGTTCAGCTATTGCCAAGTTCTGGATGTCTTACTATGACCCATTTGGTTTGTCATGTCTTTTATCACTTCTGTCCTGTTCCCTCTATTAAACTACCTGACATGAGCTCTCTTCCTGACTTTGCCCTGATACATGGCATCATCATCATTGCCCTCAGAATGAGTCAGTAAACAGGAATTAGTTACATCCAGAAACAAGTGTCTCAGAAAATCAAAGATGGAGTTCAAAGCCTAGGAAAGAGGAGAAGCCTGCAACTGAAAGAAGGAAAAACATCTCCCTATTTAAGAGGGAAAGGAAGTGGCTCAGTTGGTTAAGCATCTGCTTTTAGCTCAGGTCGTGATCCCAGGATCCTAGGATTGAGCCCCACAGTGGGCTCCCTTTGCCCCTCTCTCTTCATGCTTCCTCTCTCTCTCTCTCTCTCTCTCTCTTTCTCTCAAATAAATAAGTAAAACCTTAAAAAATAAAAGAGGAAAAGGAAGAAAACATGAATATAAAACAGGTAAATAGTCTAGTTTATTCTGTTTTACATTTTGTTATTTTTACATAATCCATTCATTCTCTACAAGTTTGAGGCAACTGAGACCAGAGTGTAATTGTATCTTATCTCCCACTAACACCTTAGTAAGGTAGTGAGTATCCAGGGAAAGATGACAGAATTGTGTGTTTATGCAGATAGAGCCTTACAAAGTGTAACAGACCTCTTTAGGTCCCAGAGTGCACAACAACAGTAGAATAATATGCATGCCACACAAAATGGGGCCAAAAATAAAAACAGTTTCATGGAAATTCCGGACAGATTGAGGCTTAATTAGGCTCAAAATTTCCCCAAGCACAACATTGTGGGAGCAACAACAAAATTATTTCTCTTGGCCTGAGCATGGTACTACAGAAGAAAAGAGATTTGCTGAACTTAATGGACCAGATGAGAACCAGGAATAACGTAGAAATCTGTATAGAATGACCACCGATAAATAAGCAAGGCAATGAGCGACTCAACAGACGTCAGTGTGAACACAGCACAGATAGAACTAGATGTCCATCATAGCCCCAGTGTTTTGGGACTATGTAAGAGCCACAGAACCTTGATCTAGAAAAGGAAAGGGAGACCGTGAAATAATTTGGATTACAAATTTTGACACTCTGATGAAATAGGGCTCAAATAGAAATTACAGTTTTAGAAAAATAAATTTCTATTTATTATACATTTGAAATAGTAAAATGAAGTTTCGACCTGTGACAAGCAAATAAAAATAGTTGAAGACTCTTACAAGATGAGTTTTAAATTTATGTTAGAGGAATAAGCTTGTGTAATAAGAAATTGTATGAAGTACTGCTTTGAATATTTAAATGAATCTATTTTTTTGGTCAAAACAGAGAAAGCCAAGATAGAAAAAATATAGCCCTATTTTAAAATGCTCAAAGAATATTTTCAAGACTTGTTTGAAAGGCTGAATCAACCAAAATATTACCTTGTATGAATGACACATAGCATTTTGGTTATTTTGTTTTCTTTTTTTTTTCCTCTGCATATTAAAAAAACATCTATAAAGATAGATTTAGTTGTAAAATTACTTGGAAAGAATTTTTTCAAATACTTATATATATTTTCAAATGGGGAAAAATAGAGATATTTATTTATATGGGATTGAAACCATAACAGGTAAAAATGCACAAGTGGGAGTTCACACGGTGCCCATTCTGCATCCTGTACACAGTAAGAAGATATCTTTAACTGAGATTCCTCAGTTTAAAATTATTTCATTCTTGTTTTCTCAATATCTTCAATTGGGTGGCAATGTGGTAAATTAAAATAACAGTTTAAACTTTACTTTTCGTCCATATTTATAATGGAGTTTGAAGTGACTTATAAGCTTTCTTTACATACAGAGATAAATTCTTACTGGGCATGTAGAATGCATTAGCCAAAATTTATTTGCTGCTTTTCTTCAAAGAGAAAAATAATGATGTCCTCTCAAGAGGTAAACATGAGGATAAGGTGACAGGATTCATTGTTTGCTTAACAAGTTTCCCACAATTTGGGTTATTTAGGAGGCATCTTCCAGGGCTGAGCATTTATATTCAAGAACTGTAAGCTAATTGTGAATTTTTATAATGCACTTGACAATATCCATATGATAGAAATTAAGTTTAAGAGTTGAAAAAGAAACCTGATGATTGGTAATACAGTTTTCTACCCTTCATTGCATGTAACGAAAACTGTAGTAGTAGTGGTTAAAAAATGTATGTTATTATTCTTCACTGAACTTGTCTAGTCTAGTAAAAATAATTGTGGAGTGAGTCAGGGAATCTTTCACTGACATAAGACACAATTAACTAAGTTTCCCAGTAATAAGATTCATTTATTGGAAATTTTAATCATAGAAAGTGCCATCTCTTTGTAAACATCATCCCAGCTTTTCTTCTCTACAGGAATTCCTCTGTCATAGCTCATTAAGCTGCAAAACTTTCATTCATGTTTATATTTTATATCTATTTATATGTCTAAATATTTTTTTTCACAAAAGGAAATTGCCCAGATAAGGAATGTTTTTTTTCATCCAACCTAGGTTTTTAATAAATATTTATATTAGCCATTTAGGAAAAGTGATATAAAAGAGTCTCACATGATAAGTAATACAAAGTATCTTTTTTATGATCAAATGCTGATGTTTCATAGAGTTGAATGTGAAATTTTCATGAAATTTTAGGAATGGGGCATTGGAACACCACACAGTCCACTAGGTGTCCCTGGTTTATTATCCTGTGTCATTAGAGACACTTCTGCAAAAACTTTGAGAAACACACCAATGACTGCAATTCTTTGGTTGCTGATTTCACATTCTTTCAATAATTCAATAACTTTGCCCAACTTTGCCCATTAGCAAACCTCCTTGAGCCCTTATTCTTCATGAATATCTTCTCACTTTAAAATTAGAGACCTATATCCTGGTCCCAGATCCAAATGAAAAGTGCCAGAAACTAGCAAGCTGGGTCACCTGCTAATTCATAAAGGCTTTAGTGGGTCCTTGCATAAACCTGCAGAGAATATCCATGTCTCTTTTTTCCCTTTGTTTTCAGTAACCTGGCTCTCAAGGGAAACAGAAAAGAGCCTTTAAAATGTCTATAGGCTGTGTAACAATAATAGTGTGGGGTCAGTCATAATATACAAAGCACGAGGAAATGGTGAAAATATAAATATAATAATAATGATAAAGGACAAAGAGAAATAAAAGGACAGGACTCTGTTTGAGGATGGCTTTTAAATTTCCAGTGAAGAAAGAAGGATATCATTTCTTCTGCAAGAAGTTTGGAAACAGAAATAATTTGGAATGTGCCTTTATCTTGCTTCTCAGATCTGTGCTTCCATTAAAGGATAATTGGATTATTAAGCTGGCTTTTGTAAAATCCAAAGATCTTACTGTGAACTTTTACACATACTTAACCATCCCCTGGGCATGGAAAAACAGCCAGGCCTGTCAAATACAGGGGAGGCCATCTCCTTCTATGACTGTAGCAGTGCTTGGTACCTCAGCCTGCTTCACATTCATCTCCACAGCATTTTGCAAAGCCTGTTTATGAAGGAGAGCACTACAGGATTTCCTGTAGATTTCAGCCTCATTGATTTACTAACTGATCTCTCTACAATGGCTAATACATTCACCATTAGTGAGGACACAATGAATAACTGCCATCCTGTAAATTATCAGAAAACTCATTTTCAATATGAAAGTAATAATGTTTTATTAAAGTCTATACAGAACTATTCTCTCTTACTAGTAGATAGTGCACTCACAGAAATTGTAAAGCAGTGTGTGGAATACTCTCTTAGGGTGTTGAATATTATTGAAATCTGGGAAAGGATCAAAGCAAGCTCAGTTTTATAGGGTTAATTTTTTTCTTAACTTTCATTGACACACAGCTGAAAGAACATCATCAGATCTTGCAACAAAATGATAAAAATATTCATTATAAGTTGATTTTAATAAATGGTACATTTTTTAAAAAAATGCATTAGGTCTAAAGAGGGAACATATCAAACTGTGATTTCAACAGGATTGTCTTGGTTGATACTACAAACATAATAATATATTACTGAAGGAAAATACTACCTACACTAACTTGAATCACTTTATTGATATTGTATACTTCACTCTTTACCAAAAGAAAAATAATGTTGTTAGAAATGTGCATATAATAATGTTGTTCTAGTTAACTTTCTGCCATTTAAGTAAATACCAGTTTATTTTTTACACTCTAAAAATTATATTCTTATGTGGAAATTTATTCTTTAAAAATATTTACATTACATAGAATATCCCAACAGTTCAAAGTCTAAATTTAAAACTTCTATGCTGAAAAATTTTTCCCTAGATCATTATGTTTGGTAATTAGATATTCACAACACAGACTTTTATCTTTCTATCTCTTGATTTACCTTTAACATATTATTAATACTACCTAATTTTTTCTTTTGTTATATAAAGAAGTGAGATATGTAAAATATATTTGTGTTTTCCAATTCATCATTCTAAAGGTTATCTGCCAAATCATAAAAAGTTAAAAATATTCTCAATCCTTAAATCACCAAAATATTATGATCTACAACTATGTTCATTTTGTTTGTATGTTTTTGTCTTTTTATTATTATTATTATTATTATTTGCCCCAGGGGTGCAGGTCTGTGAATCATCAGGCTTACATCTTTCACAGCACTCACCATAGCACAAACCCTCCCCAATGTCTGCAACCCAGCCACCCTATCCCTACCCTCCCACCCTACAACTGTGTTCATTATGTGGCCACTGTGACAACATGAAACTTTTAACGACAACACTGTAGTTCAAATGATCATGATACACCTTGAACCATACAGAGCAGTCCTTTTCTTGCCAAGTGACATTTTAATAGTTTTCATTTTTGTGAAAAATGAACTCACCTTATCGTGAGTTCTTTGGATTTTTTGGGCATTTGGACACCTGAAAAAAACAATCTCCTTCTGTAAGAACATAAGAATTCTATTTTTTTCCAAATGAAATTAGAGTTTATGGGTATCTATTTTCTCTTTCTTTTTCTTTCTTTCTTTCTTTCTTTCTTTCTTTCTTTCTTTCTTTCTTTCTTTCTTTCTTCTTTCTTTCTCTCTTTCTCTTTCTTTTTTTCTTTTCTTTTTCTTTCCTTCCTTCCTTCCTTTGGACAAAATCCTCAGAGAAGCCACCAGTAATTACATCACATTCTAGTTCACTAAATTAATGACTTTGTGTGAAAGTATTTTCTCCTATTTATGCATCTTCCTACATATTTCTTTAAGTGAATGGTACTTTATGTTTAAGTTTAATACTCATGGATGGTTAATAGTTATACTTTAATTTTACCCACTCTATTAATCATGGATTCACCAGAGAAATAGAACCAATCAATACTGTATATATCTTTATATCTCTATCTATCCCTTCATCTATCTAAAAAGATTTATTATAACAATTTTTTCACATAATTATGGAGGATAAATCCTACAATCTTGTCATCAAACTGGAGACCCAGGAAAGCTGGTAATATAGTTCCAGTCTAAGTCAGAAGGCCTGAGAACAGGAGAGCCAATAGTGAAAATTTCAGTCCAAAACTGAAAAACTGAGATGCAAAGAAGAGGATGATAAAATTCCCAGTCCAAGGACAGGAAATGACTGATGTTCTATCCCAATGGTCAAGCAAAGAGTAAATTCTTATGTTCTCCTCTTTGTTGTTTTTATTGTTCTATTCATGCCCTCAGTGACTGGATGACACCCACTTACATCAGGGAGGGCAGTCTACTTTATTCAGTCTACTGATTCAAATGCTAATCTTATCCAGAAATACCCTCACAGACACACCCGGACATAATGTATAACTATCTGGGCACCCTGTGTTCCAGTCACATTGACACATTAAAATTAACTATTGCATCCACATATTTTTTTTCTATTTGACTCTCCTCCTTCGGTATTGGTAAAAATATATCTACCTTATAAAACTATATCAAAATAAACTCTTCATAATTATTTTATCTCCAAATATGTGTCTCAACTCCTTCTGTTATGGTTTTTGTATTAGAATTAAATAATCAAGTATATTATAGGGATTCAAAAGTGATGTAAAGTATATTAGTAAAATTATGATAAGTTATATAATCAGTGTATCAAGTAAATTTATTTCACGTCACAAAACCTAACTATAATCTTCTTAAATAGATGAGTTATATTCATTTATTATTTCAGTCAAATATGTTTCTATGTGTTCTACATCCTACATGATGACACCTGTAATGTCAATATTGAACATGTATTCCCTAATAAAATTAGGGTTACAGAGAGGTAAACTTCAAAAAATAATAATCTCTTCTCACACCAACTTGGAAACACTATTTCCAAGATAATTTCCATTTTCAAAAGTAGGATATGTAATTTGCCAATGATTCATTAAATTTTCAGCAAAATTCATATGCTTTTTGGTTAACTAAGGAAAATATATAATTAGATAAAAGTGGACTTTGACCTATTTCTCAATTTTAATAGACTTTTTGCTGTTTGAGGATAAACTACCACACTGTGTATTTTTCTTTTCTTTCTTCTTCTTCTTCTTCTTTTTTTTTTTTTGGCATGGATCTAAAACAGTTACTCTGATAAGACAATGGTTATCTATCAGAATTAACTTCTAATAATCAGTATTTCTTTAGAAATATTTAATGTCAGGACACCTGGGTAGCTCAGTTGGTTAAGCAGCTACCTTCTGCTCAGGTCATGAACCCACAGTCCTGGGATCAAGTCCTGCATCGGGCTTCTTGCTCAGCAGGGAGCCTGCTTCTCCCTCTGCCTCTGCCTCTGCCTGCCACTCTACCTGCTTGTGCTCTTTCTCTCTCTCTCTCTCTCTCTCTCTCTCTCTCTCTCACACACACAAATAAATAAAATCTTTAAAAAAGAGAGAAATATTTAATGTAAATTATAACTGTAGCCACTATGACTTTATCTTTTTTAATTTTTTGTATTTTTTATTATGTTCTATTAGTCACCATAGAGTACATCATTGGTTTTTGAAGTAGTGTTCCATGATTTATTGTTTGTGTATAACACCTAGTGCTCCATGCAATACATGCCCTCCTTAATTCCCATCACCGGGCTAACCCATCCTCCCACCCTCCTGCCTTCTGAGACCTTCAGTTTGTTTCTCAGAGTCCATAGTCTCTCATGGTTCCTCTCCTTCTCTGATTCCACCACCATTTTCCCCTTAATTCTCCTAATGTCCTCCATGCTATTCCTTATGTTCCACAAATAAGTGAAACCATATGATAATTGACTTTCTCTGCTTGAATTATTTCACTTAGCATTATCTCCTTCTGTTCCATCCATGTTGATGCAGAAGTTGGGTATTCATCCTTTCCGATGGTTGAGTAATATTTCATCGTATATATGGACCACATCTTCTTTATCCATTCATCTGTTGAAGGACATCTTGGGTCTTTGCACAGTTTGGCTATTGTGCACATTGCTGCTATGAACATTGGGGTGCATGTGGCCCTTCTTTTCACTTAGTCTGTATCTTTGGGGTAAATATCCAGTAGTGCAATTGCTGGGTCACAGGGTAGCTCTATTTTTAACTTTTTGGGTATCTTCCACATTGTTTTCCAAAGTGACTATACCAGCTTGCATTCCCACCAATAGTGTAAGAGGGTTCCCCTTTCTCTACAACCTCTCCGACATTTATTGTTTCTTGCCTTGTCAATTTTTGTCATTCTAACTGGTGTAAGGGGGTATCTGAATGTGGTTTTGATTTGAATTTCCCTAATGGCTAATGATGATGAATTCTTTGATTGTTCTGTGACATTAAAGGGTTCAATTCTCTATGAAGTTAATTAACTATATAGCATTCACACATGTAGATATGCATCTTATCAACAGATGTCATTTCATAGAAAATATAAGCAAAAAATATTAAACTAGAACTACGATGTTATTTCTCAACTACTAATTAAGAATTGTTGAAGGCTTTGTCATGTTTCTGTAGCACAGATTTTTATAAATTAAAAGAAAACTTAGACAAGATATATATCTGTTGTCTTCATTATACTGGATAAGAAATGACAGAGCAATTAATGTCTGGGCTTTGCTTCCAGTAAGAAGATATAAAAAAAATTATGATTCAGTAGTATGAGTGATTCATTTCAACCTAAAATCCAAGTAGTAAGTTAATGCTTCATATTCAAGGGGATTTCAGGTATTTTGCCCTTGGTTCTAAAAAGAAAACTTTTATTACTATGGCCAAAAAGAAGACACCAGTATAGAAAAACAAATATAACTAAGGATATATGGTCAAAAGTCTTAAGTTTTTTTTTCTTGTTTTTTAAAAGTGCAAAGTGTTTAATGCTGTCTCAGAGCAAGAATATTCTGTCCCCTTCAAGATCTGTCTAGCTGGACTAAAAATGAAATTGACTTGAGATTAACAGGAGAAAATAAATTTTAATAGTATACATATAGGAAATCCATATAGGCATGTAAATTCCGAAGACAGGCAAAATTAAGTACATATACCACCATAAACTAAGGAGATGGAGGTAGGGGCCTGGGACTTAAAAAGAAGTAATGAATACTTAGGAAGATGAAGAAAAAATTAAATATTTGGTAAACAAACGTTTGCTAGGCCACTCACAAACAATGAGACATAGAGGAGTTGGATCAAATAAGTCTTGCTTGTCTCCTCTCTATCATGTCTATTTTATATGATAATATAGTTATCTATGGTGAAAGCTCTCTCTCTTGAGCAGTTCCTCTATCTATTCTTTTTAGGTAGTTGAGGAGGTAAAGAGCTTTTTCTGAATCTGCTGGGTTTTGAAGCTATTTAACTCAAAATAGTCAGTATTGATGTAGGAAAGATGTTAGGGTTCAGAACTGATGGCCAAGAAAGAATCCTTGGGATATCTTCAGTGAAAAAAATGTGGTTTTATTAAAGCACAGGGACAGGACCCATAGGGAGAAATAGCTGCCCAGGGGTCATGAGGAGTGGCCCATTACATACTTTCAAGTTGGAGGGGGTTCAGGATAGTGTAAGCCTCCTAGGTTTCCAGGATCCTGAGGGGGCTAGCTATTGTTAGGAAAAGGTCACTTATTGACCTTTATTTAGTAAATAGCTATTTAGTAAAAATCCAGTAATGAGATTCTTGAGACACATATCAGTGGATCATATGCTTTGAGAATGACTGCCTCTGTGTATTTTGGGGTTTGAGATAAAGGAAGTTTCCAAAGGAATTTTTATATGTCAAAGTAGACTTACAAGATCCTGGGGGTCGGGCCTAAGATTTCCTTTTGCCCTTAGCAAACTATTAACATCCAGGCAGCTGTGTTCCTAGAGGAATGGCACTCTGCCTGTTTCAAGGATTTTTCAATGGGGTGTAAGTAGTAAGGAAAACTAATAATTTTTCTTCTATCTTTTTTTCCCACACCAGTTATATCAAAGTGGCCTATTTAAGGGTAGCCTGTCTTTAACCCTTAGAATGGCATTGGTGCTCCCACAGATTAACATATTTGGCAATATTAACACTCCCCAAACTGAATTAAGCATAAACTCATGAATAGCATATTGGACATGGTAGACACAAGAAGCCCTAGGTAGACACAAGAGGGAACTATGTGGAAGTGCATCAAGAGTGAGATAATTGCCTATAACAAGCAACTGACTATATCACTTCAGAAGGACTGGTCATAATTAAAAGATACTCAACAAAAACATGGAAAATCTTAACCAAATCAGAATAAAATTCATCTCCTTCATTTATTAAAAATTATAAGGTGACTATCAAAATACAGTGAATAATGATTACACATATTTTGTATATTTCTTCTTATAATAATATATATTAAACATGCATATTTTATTTTAAATATACATAGAGTTTGATTGATTATTCTCCATAAATGTTTGTTATCTATAAAAGAACTTAATTTTTAAGAAAATCTTTATAATTATTTATTTTTTTAAGTTTTTATTTAAATTACAGTTAGTAATGACAGTGAAAACCTTTTTTCCAAAATACCTTGGAGGTTTGTGCTGTTCCTAACCTACTTCCAACTTGAAAGTGTGTAATTCTTACCCATCACAACCTCAGTGCAGCTCTTTCTGCTCACAGGTCCTGCCTTTTTGCTTTAATAAAAGCACCTTTTTGTACTAAAGACATTTCAAGAATTATTTTTTTGCTGTTGTCTCCAAACCCCAACATTTCCTATATCACCTGCAATATCTAGTTAAACAATATGGTTGATTTAGGTTAAAAAACAACACTGTGTAAATAATACATGAAAGAGAAAATGTGTACAGACACTGATAATAAAAAAAGTATAATTATACTCAAGACTAATTATTTCTTTCTCTGTCCCCCAAAAATAACTGTATTTTTTCTTTCTTCCTACCTAGTCTCTCCAAATTGATCTTACTAGTGACACCACATTACACAAAACTGTCTGTGAAAAGGAGAAAAAGTATAAGAAATCTGCCTTCTATGGTTGTAAATTAGCTACTTTTAAGTACCTATTGACAAAGTCACCAAGTACAAACTGACCAAATGAATTGTGTTATGTGATATAAAATAATTAATTCACTTACAGTTCTTTGCCCATAGTACACAGTGGCTTGGTAATCTGTATTTCTGATGCCTTCCTGAAAGGAAATAATATTATACTAAGAAAAAGACGAGATGTGTATCTAGCATTTCATGATCTTATTTAAATGCTCTGTACTTTTCCCAAATAAGTTCTTTTTTTCTTTCCTCTTGCTGTAGGAAAGAAAATCAAGCCCAGTGTTATCTCCAATAGTCAACTTCTTATATAAATTCTCATTTGCAATAAGCTCCCACTCAGGCAAAGTGAAGCTAAGATCTTTTAATCACTTTTGCTGTCTTTTGCTAACAGTGAGAATAGGGTAACAGAATTGGATCCCGCTGCCCTCCCAAATATGTGGTTTTTTGGCATAAGTATTATTATTATTTTTAAAAGATTTTATTTCTATATTTTTCAGAAAGAGAGAAAAAGAGACCACACAAGCAGGGGGAGTGGCAGGCAGAGGGAGAAGCAGGTTCTCCACTGAGCAAGGAGCCTGATGTGGGACTCGATCTCATGATTCTGGGATCATGACCTAAGTCAAAGGCAGACATTTAACTGACTGAGCCACCCAGGCATCCCGGAATAAGTATTATTTAGCCTAGTTATTTTTAAGAAGTAGCATATTTGGGAGAAGCTCTGAAATCCAAATTGAACTTACCAATTTGTAAGAGACATCTACATGCATCAGGAAAATCTCCATTTGTAAGGGTGTCCTCTCTACCAGGAAGAGTAGGATGACTCTAAATATCTCAAAATTCTTTATCAATGAAGAAGTTAAGGACTTAAATCTACATAACAGCCATATCCTTATTGGCTGGGTCTTTCCCCTATAACCAGTCTTTTCTTTGCCCCCGACATCTTTTGTCTTTAGCTAAAGATGTTATTGAGGGTGGTGGCTTGGGCCATTTCAGGAAATTATTGTTTTCCTGAGTATTGCCAATTTATATAAGAGGTATGCTTGTTATTAATCTTCTCTTTGTTTTTCCTCCTGTTAATCTTTTATTACAAGGTGATGTCTCAACCAAGAACCTAGAAGGATTGAGGGAAAATTATTTTTCCTCCCCCATAGGCTATACAAAAGCTACATTTGGACCTCCTGCAGTTTTATGAAAGGCATTCTTTTTATGTACAATTTAAGGAGTCACTGAAATGTAAACTTATCATGAAATTTTTAACAGTTGCTTTTGTGCTATCATGGCCATTACTAAACTTATTAAATAAAAACTATTTTAAAATAAGGAATAATTACTAGATATATTAGAAAACCATGGAGAAACAAGTTTATAAAAAATCTAAAAAGAAATTTTAGAAGAGGTTTGAGGATACATGTTTGAACTCAATATAGATAAGTGCAGGGAAAATTAAGGAAGAAAAATAAATTATGAAGTAATGGAGCTTGAAAATGGTATTTCCAGGGGTTGCATATCTCCACAACAAAAGGGTCATCAAACTGATTTGGAGTACTTTGAAGAAATGATAAGTACCTTCAGGTGAGATAAGATGGATTGTAGGATAGGAGGTAAAAAAGATGATCCAAAAGAGAATAAACACTATGCAAATAAACATAAATGTTATTTGAGGTGTAGGAGAAAAAGTAAATTTAGGGAGGGTGTTATATCAAAATTATCATCTATTATGTACTATTTACCATACTAAACCTTAGCGATAAATTTTGGGGGGGGGAGAAGAAAGAAAGAAAGCCCACTATTGTCTAGTGAGAGGAAAGAGCAAATAGACACAGAAATAGTCATGCTTAGAAACTAATACTGTCTATAAAGTAAAAGAAACTGATTCTCTGAGATTATTTTTAAAAAAGGAAGTTATTGACAAACCATACTCAGGAGGAGTGGCAAGATGGCGGAGGAGTAGGAGACCGATTATCATCAGGTTCCAGGAACTCACTAAGATAGCTATCAAACTATTCTGAACACCTACAAATTCTTCCAGAGACCGAAGAGAAGAAGAGCAGCAATTCTAGGAACAGAAAATTGACCTCCTTCTGGAACGTAGGACGTGTGGAGAAGTGAATCTGAGGCGACGGGAGGACAGACCCGGGGGGAGGGGCCGGCTGCCGGCAAGGGAGCGAGCAGCGGAGCACAGACTCAGAACTGTTAGAAGTGGGCTCCACTGAGGGACGTCGCCACAGAGACCAAGCGGGGGGTGAAGCCCCTGCAGGGACAGTGTGGTCTCAGGACCCACGGGGACACAAAAAGACCAGGGGTGTCTGAGCACGACCGAGCTCCCAGGTCTCAGAGAGAAGCCGGCGGGAGAGACAGAGCTGAGCTGAGGTGTCTCTCAGCTCGGGGTTACCTTGGGCTGTGATCTGAAGCCCAGCCGATCCACGGCTCTGTGAGTGGGGACCCAATGGGTGGCAGACCCGGAGAAACTCACCTTCCTCCTCTGGAAGCAGCGGCTCGGGAGCGGCTGCAGGAATCCGCCGGGTTCGGAGATTCTAAACGGGGCCGCGCCAGAGACAGAGACACTCGGTCACAGGCCGGGCGAGCTCAGAGCGTGGCCGGAGACCAGGAGACGGGAGGGACTGCTTTTCTCTGAGGCGCGCTGAGGGCTGAGGCCCCAGGCTCTGGGCTCCTCCGGGTCGGAGACTGGGAGCCGCCATTTTCAGTCCCGTCCTCCAACGAGGTATGGAAAGCGTTCAGGGAACAAAAGCTCCCGAGAGCGAACCCGAGCTGATTACTTAGCCTGGCCCCTGGCGAGGGCGGTGGGAATCCGCCTCGGGCAGAGACACTTGAGAATCACAGCAACAGGCCCCTCCCCCAGAAGACCAAGAGAAACAAACAAACAAACCATCCAGTCAAAGTCAAGTTCAAGACTGCTAAGCATTGCGAAAACCCAGAACTACGGAAAAGCAACAGAGACAATTCATGGCTTTTTCCCCATGATTCTTCAGTCGTTCAAAGTTCATTTCATTGAATTTTTTTTATTCTTTGAAATTTTTTCTTACTTTTTTCTTTTAAAATTTTTCCCTTTTCCTATTTTAACGTTCTTAACTCTTATATCGTATCAACACTTTTTATTCT